>CM068960.1:20414066-20427067 GCA_035128595.1 Eptatretus atami
TCCACTGTCTCCTTGTTCTCTCATTCCTTTAAATCCTGGACCATTCGCTTCCATCTGTTCGATCTGTACAGTGGGTTCCTAACGTCATTCTCTTCTCTTCCTCTTCCTCTTTTAAACATCTTCATTCGTCTTTGTAATCACTCTTTTCTTGTTTTCGTGCCTTCTTCTAACTCAGTAATTTTTTTCCATTTTCTTCCTTCTTTCATCCCTCTTTCCTTTTAGTTCTTCCTGATTAATTTCGTTTCCATTTTCTATCTCCCCTTTCCAGCGTTTCTCTTTTGTTTTTTTGCCTGATCGCACACTCTCTCCTTCAGTTGTTCATAATTCCCCTATCTTGTTTGCGTTTTCCTTTTCTAGCTTTGTTTTCCTTATCTCCTCCTTCCCCTCATTCTCCCTGCAGCTTTCTGAACTGTTCAAACTTTTCCAGCAATTCTTCTCGTCCTTCTCCTCCAAGCTGTCGGGCTCTCCCTCTGTTTTTATTCTTCCATTCCCTAGGCTTCTCTTTCCTGATTGGCCTATTTCTCTCTCCTCTTCCTTTCCAATTGGTTCCATATATTCCTGCTTCTCTTGTAACCTCCTCCATTCAGTTGCTGTAGCTACGGAAATGTGTTTTCGCGCTTTTTGCTCTTCTAACTTTTCTCCCTCAGTTGCGCTTTCCGGCTTGTCCCACTTATGACGTACTCAAGTCTATTTCCCTAGTTTTCACCTTTTATTCCCCTTATATTGTTTATTCCCAGCTCGGTTATCTCTGTTATACTTTGTTGTCGAGCGTCCCGGGCTCCTCCATTCTTCCTGCAATTGCGCGTTTCCGAAAGCCGGCAATTGTCCGCCTGCGCTCACCTGCCATGCCACGTGTTTGAAGGCCCTGGCTGTTTGGATGGCGCTCGCCTGCGTGTTGCGCTCTTTGCCGGCACGCCATAGAACTGGGCCGCGTCGCTCCGTGGGCTCGCTGAGGTCTATTGGCGCCGCCGCAACTTATGCCGACCCAGATTTGCCGTGCAGACGCAGTCCGTGTACTCAGAGTATGAGGGTTGAGCTCCCTCGTCTGATTAGCAATTAAGCAAGAATGTAGTTACCGATCCGGGCCATTGATTCTGAATACTATTACAAGACCTAATCACCCGGCTCGCCCATGCGCCTTGAGACGCCCATTCCTTCGTTCCGTAAGGGGTTAATTTAGAATCTGCTTCGTAATTTACGGAGGGAATCGGGGGTCGCTCCTCTCACCCTTGAACCCGATTCCCGTGAATCTTAGCTGGTGAGACCGAAGGGATTAGGCAATCACGCACTCCGCGTACCACCAGGTGCGAATTCGGCGCCCGCCGGGGCGGAGTGCGAACGGTCCCCACGCTCATCACTTCCAGAATAACGCCGGCAGCGTCGCCCATCCGTGTAACCAGCGGACGAAATTCTGTCTGATACCCTCGTCGGACTACACGGGCCACGTGGACCCGCCACCGACCGTCAGCGGGTGGGGGTTTACCCCATCACACGACAGACCCAAGTCGCACCTTCACCGCGGCGAGAAATGGAGGTGCGTGGAGAGTCGCCGGAAAGTCGATGATACCGTAAGTACTCCGAGCGGGTAATGCCTTACGATGAAGGTCTGTACCACGCACGAGGTCCGACTCTCTTCAGACATCGAACCGCTTAAGCGCTCGTTCCCGATGCTACAGGATAACAGCCGATATCTAATCGCTCTGTCGACCTTACGGTCATCCAATTAATTATCTCGTGCGTTCACGCCCACTCGAAGCCTTCTACTAAGCAAGATGCGGACAGACCCAACCAAAGGAATAGGGAGCGCAGCGGACAACAGCAATTCAACAACAAAACTGCACATTATTATTTCAACACACAGATAGCACACATATGAGCAGCACTATTTAGCAGCCAAAACAGTCATGAGATGCACATATAATCAAATGAAAGCACAACCAATTAACAAGTGACGCAGAGGTTAAACATCCGACTAGAGACCGATACACGGCAGAGAAGCACTTAAACAGTTGCTATCTTCACAAGACACGGCGCCAACAGCGAAAGTTCCACACAAAAGTAAATCCGAAAAGACAACACAAGGACTTCCCGTGATCGGCCGTCGAGCCCTTTCCACACGACCCAACTCGCGAGCTCGCGGTCGTCCTTCCGCCGTCATCCACTACGACGACTCCTCACCAAGCGTCACACTCAGAGGGAAAAAACAGAAGCCCCACACGAAGGGGCGACAAAAGACAGCAGAGCTTGTCCGCACACGAAGGGAAAAAGACAGAAGAGCTGTTATCCGACACTGAAACCGTGCGGGCGCAACAAAGACAGAAGAGCTCCTTGCACCCGGCCGGTCCGTCTTTGATTCAGCGCGGCGCCCGCCCTCTCATCTCCGCCCCAGTTTTCGGCGCTCCACACCTCCCAAGAGGGTTCACCCGAAAAAGGAGGCTGCCCTCTCGGTTCCCCCACGGCCCCGCCGCCATTGCGGCGAGGCGAGGACAATCAGTCATCTGGCGCCAAGCGGGCCAGTGAATGTATGTCGCCCCGAAAATCGAGCAGGCCCCTGCCGTTACATAGCGAACCCTCTAACATTGAGCCTGTCATACGCTCCGCTCCTCGCACCTCCATAAGCGCGGGGAAGCCACGGACGGGATCGAAAGGCGACCGAAGCACGGGTGGTAAACCTCGCAACGATTCCTCGCCAGTCCCTACTGCGGAGATCGCATAACGCGCACGAAGCTTTTGAATGGCGATCGGCTCGAGGCTACTCGCTGGTAGCCCCGCAGTTGCTGCCGAAGGTGCGTTCGTGGGCGTTGCGTGCGGGTGAGTGTAGTGATTGTTGGGCGTCGGGAGGGTTGTTGGGCCATCGAGGTTGTTGGTGCGTTAGGAGTGACATGGAGTGATCGGGAGATGTTGAGTTGTGCGCCGATGTGTTTTTTTTTGTGGCACCAACGCATAACAAGAGAGAGACAGAAAGATATGCTAACTCAAGAAGGATCGCAGCCGAATATTTGAATCACATAAATTCCCCTCGTAAACAACGGTTGCGGCCTAAGCTACAACATGTAACTTCAGAAAATACCCCCTATTGCGTTTGTGCTAGAAAATGGTGTTGCGATTCTCATAGCCGTAAACAATATGTTTTAAAAGTGCCAAATTTGATTATTTTCTACGCAGGCGGTGTGCTCATTAAAGAATATGTCAGTTAAACTATGATAGAATGTTCACAACCAGTAAATTAACCATTTCTCTGACATGTGCGCGGTTCGAGTGAAAATCTCATTTTTCTAAAATCGCATCTTTTATGCAAAAATGAACTGTTATCATGAAAACTATGGAAAATATCAGGGTTACTATTAGAAATTGATATTATGCAAGGTATTTCATGGACTTTTATGCTGCCAAGGGTAAAAAGGACCCGCAATACCTCCAAATCGCATTCTTTTACTAATTTTATGCCACAATTGCTCTTTTTTGCATGATATTGTCATTACATGTTATAACAGTCCCAAGTCTGATTTGATGAACCAGTCAGATTGTCTCATGAATGAAAATGCAGTTGAACCCGGATAAAAAGATTCACACCTTTGAGAAATCGTTCAATATGTTTATATTGTTGCACAGTGAAACCCACTCATGAATCTTTCAATACTGATCACATCTGACACAGTGGCCATGCATCTAAATATCAGAAACAGTGTCTATCTCTGTTGCTTCTCATTTTCTGTTGTCGACATTGCTGTGATTGTTTCAGTCAGTGCAGCTACATATGTCAATACACTCTAGTCCTGCAAGGACACAAGGGCACATCCTCCCGTTTTCACAGTTTTTTCAGTGCAGTAGAGTGTGTTAAGTCCGACGACCTCAGCTGG
Source organism: Eptatretus atami (assembly GCA_035128595.1). Classification (NCBI taxonomy): domain Eukaryota; kingdom Metazoa; phylum Chordata; class Myxini; order Myxiniformes; family Myxinidae; genus Eptatretus; species Eptatretus atami. Next base: position 20,417,927 of record CM068960.1, read on the forward strand.
AGCGGAATCTTAGTATACATATCTGGTAATTCCACCACCTTCACAAGCGACCAGCCATGACCAACTCTGGTGATATCCAGAGGTGTAGGTTAGCAACATGGCTGTCGCACAAATCTGTTGTTGTTATACTTGGCCCATAGGATGTGCGCTCTTGAATGCATCCTCGGTTGGGGAAGATAGATGCTGGCTTGTCTGTGGTCTGGCCAAATGAAACGTAGATCATTCAATGAATCCAAGTCTTTGCCTTTTAATTCAAAAATGATAGTCTGCAAAAATCCCCAGGGGGGGGATGGTTTCGGCTATTGGCCCATGGTCTATATGCATAATTTAAATCAAATCCCTCTGAGTTGAAGATCAAGGTCAAATGACGGTCTGAAAAAAACAAGTTCTTTTGCCATTGCTCAATTTTACCAATGCAGAACCTCAAAGACCGCTTGGCCTTCCAATATGTTTTTGCATCACAATAGTGGACCTGCACTGCTTGAGGCCTGTACACGGAGGTGTTATAATATACCTCTGTAAAGCAATCTCTTAAATAACATGTGCACGTGTAAACACCGTAATAATTAAATTTGTATTGTTGACAACAAATCACTATATACAACCTCAACATACAATCTTCACAACACATATTACACGATCACTTCTGGGAGAAAAACGCAGGCACAAGACCCGAGCGAGGCCTGAAGGCCAATTATCTGATTTTAATTTTTCAATTTTCTTTATCCAACAGCCCTCGACCTTCCTCTAAATGAAAGAAGAGGCCATGCAAAGTTTGGTTCCTGCAGGGTGCAAATGTATAAATGAACAAACTTTCTTCTTTATGTATTAGATGTGGGGTGGCATCATTGGCTGAGTGTGCAGCTGTGCCGCTGATGGAATGCCCTCTGCTGATTATGGCAGAAATTTATAATTTGCTCAAGGTGCCAGCAATAACTTGATTACTCTTCGTGAAGGACACCTTTGGGATCTTTAGCATCCACCAAGGAATGCTGGGAGCCAGGACACCCTTTTAACGTCCATCCGAGCAATGGCACACACATTGATGAATGACCCTGCCTGTGAAGCACCGAGATGACAGTTTATAGCTGGGCAGGGAATCAAACCCAGGTTTGACAGCTTAGAAGCTAGTGTGTGCACCTCCAGGCCATTCTGTCAACCCTTATCCAGGACTAAGTACGTTATATGGTGAGGGAAATGTGGATGTCAGGGCATCGTGGTCCACCTTTCTCAAAAGGGGCACATTGCCCCCACCTTACTCTTCTATCTCATGTAATAAAAATACACTTATTATGTATGTATGTATGTATGTATATATGTATGTATGTATGTATGTATGTCATTCCGCCGATTTTCTTTTGAACTACTGGAACAGGGACCATAGATCCCACATCATTACAAAGGTCTTTGTCTAAGGAGTTCCAGTTCCATTATTTTTTTCCCATTAGTAATGATATTTTATGTTTTTTTTAGATCCTCGTGGAGGATCTCTAAGTCTTACTCACGTTGTTGTTCTTGTGGACTTTTTTGTTTCACAGCCAACAGTTTTCATCGAAACTTCCTGAAACTTGGCGTACATATGTAAAAATACCCTGCGCAGACAGTAATGATCTCCGATTTTGAAAATTCCTCCTAGAAAAAAAGTTATGACGTCAAAATATCTCCGCTAATGGAAATCGCCTAAAAATTATCTCAAACTAGGCAAGGTTTTTGAATTATGTTTGTGGGAATCGAACAGGGAATTAGCAGAGATGAATTACCGCACATATGATACATACATCACTATGACGTCATATCAATTTTTATGACGTCATTCCTATTTTTTTGTTTCACAGCCTACAGTTTTCATCGAAACTTCCTGAAACTTAGCATATATATGTAAAAATACCCTGCGCAGACAGTAACCATCTCCGATTTTGAAAATTCCTCCTAGAAAAAAAAGTTATGACGTCAAAATATCTCCGCTAATGGAAATCGCCTAAAAAATTATCTCCGAAACTAGGCAAGCTTTTTGAATTCTGTTTGCGGGAATCGAACAGGGCATTAGCAGAGATTAATTACCGCACATATGATACATCACTATGACGTCATATCAATTATGACGTCATTCCTATTTTTTGACATTTTTTGTTTCACAACCCAGAGTTTTCATCGGATCTTCGTGAAACTTGCCATGTATATGCAGAAAGCCCACGCGCAGGTAGTAACCATCTCCGATTTTGGAAATTCTTCCTAGAAAAAAAGCTAATGGAAATCGCCTATACCATTATCTCCGAAACTAGGCAAGCTGTTTGAATTTTTGTTTGCGGGAATCAAGCTGGGCATTAGCACAGATAATTTATCGCAAACCTGATACATCACAATGACGTCATATTCATTTTTATGATGTCATCATTAAGAGGACGAGGAGCTTAGCTCATTCGAGCTTGTTTAAATATAATTTACCTTACTTATATGGTGTTTTACTGAAGAATTAAAAGCCTGGTGTTGGCTTAACCGTTAAGGTGGCTGTCTTACGATATTAGTGTCTTGAGTTTAAGCCCCTCTCACTGTTGAAATAACACCAGATGGGTTGACTCAGCCTGTCATACTTCCTAGGTTGACAAAATGAGTACCAGCTTACTGGTAATAGGGGCACTGCATCAGCAGCACAGCGATGCTTTCAGAAATGATGCAACCAGCAGCCTCAGGCTGCATATGATTCAACTGAAGAATTGCACAATAACAGAATTTTGTGAGATTGTGAATGAAAACATCCGTCATTATTTATTTTCACGATGTGCATATATTCACCATGAAGAAGATGAATCGTTTATGGTCGTTTATTGGCACAATTAGGCTGCTCATGGTCACTTGAGAGTTGCAATTCCATGGGGTTTCCATATATCTCGCAGGATTGCGAGTTGGACAGGGCCATGGGCCATGACATGTAGGAGCCATGCTGTTGCTGTTTTGATCATCCTTTCTGTGAAGTCAGTGATGTCCTGATAGTGGGGTGGATAGGGGAGGGAAAGAGTTAAATATTCCGATGTTCTGAAGAGATAATGAAGAAATATGTAATGATTGATGTGCGAATGCTCGTTTGCTTTTTTGAGCGGGAGTAGTGGGGTGGGGGAGGTGAAGAGGAGACAGAGATTGGGGTAGGAAGGGGGGTGGGAGCAAAGATGGGACACCGTTGGGAGGGGAGGTTGAGGCTTTGGGGGGAGGGGTTAAGGAGTTTTAGTGGTGGGGAGGGATTAAGGAATTTCGTTTGGGGGGGATTGAGGAGTTGTGGTGGTGGGTGGGAGGGAGTTTGGGGAGTTGAGGAGTTGTGGTGAGTGGGGGTGTGGGGGGGGGGAGTTGGTGACTTGGGGTTGGGATGGGAGGTTGAGGACTTGGGATGAGAGGAGGGGTTGATTACTTGGGGTTTTTGAGGGGTGGGGAGTCAAGGACTTGAAGTCAATTTTACGTTGTGCAGATGTTCCATGGGTCCCTGCTAGTCACGCTAAAATTCAACTTCAGTAGATTTACTGCAGTTTATGTGGGGTTAACCGTGTCTTGGCCAAAGTTTGTGGTGAAGCATATGCATGACGTCACTCATTCAAGGATATCAAATGAAAAAGAAATTGAAAACATTGATATCTCTCAATTCCAAGTTTTTGAAATTGGACTTTTGTTTCACATTCAGTATCACAAGCGTTTTCAAGAGCAGAACAAAGACAATGTCTTAAGCATCACAACTCCGGCGTTTGCAACAGCTGTCCGAGGAGTGTTTACAGATGTAGTTTGGTGTCGAGAACGGCTTGCGGGACAGATGGTAACACGAGACATGGTAGGAAGAGTTGGCGATGTCACAATGCATTTAATGTTGTCCTGCGTTAATTGCCAATTTGCACTTTGCATCTCACTAGTTAGGAAACACACAGAGCTGTTAATTGCAATACACAAAACCAGCACATGAGACAAGTTGTATTTGGATCCAAGACAAATTTTCATCACGAATGACATTCTGATAACAACCGAAGCGTCCTCGCACTTCCCAAACTTTTGTTTTCCACCATTGTTTGAAGGTCAGAGTGGCAGGAATAACGTTATTGCTGACGAACGTTGGCAGCATATCTGGGGTAGCACGCACTCAACAGGTAGGAAACAGTATTGTAACGGAGACTTGACAGGCAGTGGAATCACACCAAAACATAAACTTCACAGTCTTATTCATTTCCCTGTCATAACAACGAGCTCGGCTGCTGTGCAGGTGAGAAACAAAAGGGTCGGTGCAGTTTCCCGAGTGGCAGAATTCCAGGAACTATTGTGCCTGCAATTCCTTCACAATAGGATTTATACTTCAACAAAAGACCCCCCCCCCCCCGAGACGAATGTGAGAAAGGGGCTGCGAAGACGTAGGTGTCTGGGGGTTGGGGGTTGGGGGTTGGGGTTGCATTAGTTCCTGATTAAAAGAAGGGAAACTTTTTCCAAGTTTCTGAAAGGTGCTCCAAATTACCAATTTGTTTATTTTGTTACTCCAGCGTTTGATTTTTCTACAATGAATTGGTATCATAATGTTGTGCATTATTGTCTTGAGTGTTTTGTTTGCTGGTATTAATTGCGATACTGTATTTACTGTTTATGGTCAAACTGGAAATGCTTTTGGACATCATGATTTTGTCATATGAGGTTTGCTACAATCTAATTATATATTTACTATTTGATCTGCTAAAGTGATCACTATTTTGCAATAACTCACAGTGCAGTATATTAATGTTATTTTAACAAGTATGTCATATTTAAATGCTACATTTGAACACGACAAGGCTCCAAGAAGTCATTTACTCTCAAATCAATAATATATTCTCCACTCTGCAAAATAAGATTAAATAAAAGTTTTTTTCTGTTTGTTGTGCTCCAACCTGTTGCAAACTTGAATGAGGAAAAAAAAAGGAAAATACAAATTACAAACGCAAGCTTGTCTTATAGTCAGCGTTTCAGTTACGATTCATAAATTACAATATCTACAAAAAAGGAAAACACAATTAGTTGTTTTTTAAACTGCCCCATATAACTGTCCTTGATACAGTGAGGCAAAGTAAATGTGTGATGCTCTTAAGGTCAAAGTGCAACAAGTCTTTTCTGCTTCGCTAGGCCGTCACTTCCTGTCACCACGTGAAGCGGTTAAACAATGACGAGAGACAAACAGTCAAGCGATTGTCAGCGTATCGGGAGGGGCATGTCTGGTCTGCGCCTTTGTGTGCGAGAGAGCTGCTCTAGTACGCCTCCCTTACACGGTCCACCTGGCAGCCATGAAGCAGCGTCATAGCACCAGCAAGCCGGCAGAATGGCTCGTCCTCTACCTGTCTGTCTGTCTGCCTCGTTGTATTGCTGAGGGTGACCAACAATAAGACAAGCGCCGAGCTCCATCGGCCAATATGCAGATACGACTGAAACTATCATTTATTAATGCAGCAAACAGGCCAGACGTCGGGCATGGGTGGGCCTCTATCTACTCACCATGTGCCACACCACACGCGACAAACTACTCGGAACGCCCTAGCGTAGGTTGCCGCGAGCGACCTACTCTGACCTCAGTGGGACAGGTGTGAGCGATCTGCGGTTGACATCTCTACCAGGCCTAAGCTTAGCCTGAAAGGTGATCACACACTGACAGTGATGAATATTGCTGCTTTACTGCAAAACAAAACACTTTTTGAACCATTTCCAGTGCATTGGAAAGAAGGAGAGTGCAAACGGACTGCCTCAAAAAAAGAAGAAAAGCAAATAATAAATTAATTAAACTTTTGGCTGGCCCCATGCCTCACGTTTGGGGAAAGTGCTCAGAGCCATGCTGTGTTTGGCAAACTGCCGAGGACGCAAACAAAGGATTCAGTGCAAGCAAAATTATCTCGAAGCTCTCTTTACTCAACAAGTGAACTATCCTTTTGCTCCTGATGTTGTGAGGAAAAAAGAAAGTGACAATCGATGCACCTTGGCTTTCCCTTGCTTCTCACTGTTTTGGGGGGATTTCCGACAGTGTTGCGACTTCTTCGGAGCAAATGGTTTCGGACGAGAAATGTAACTCTTTCATAAGGCTGGCCTAAGCCCAGGACTTTATCCACCAGGCTGATCTATCGGTGACTCCTACGGCCAGGAGAGCCAGTAATGTATTCTGAAGACAGAGCTTAAGCTGTAACTCTCGCTCCCCTCCTCAAACACCGAGCCACCCTCCGCAATCCCTCCCACAGCTTCTGCAGGCCCCACTCCGTTTTGCTGACACAGCCGAGTGAGGCGGAACGAGGTAGAGCTGGGCCTTGTGGGATGAACGATAAGCAAGAACGAAATGCTAAAAGTCGCAAAGACCCAAAATGAAATAAAATATTTGACTGAAAACGTGCAAGACCACTGAGCAGTCCCATCTGCACAGATCAGCCAACAGTTGTTGTTCACTCGACACAGGAAGTACAAAATATTGAGTTTGGTCTTGTCTTTCTGACCGAGAACCTGTGAGGTCACAGTACTAAAAATAAGTTGGCTTTGCTGCTGGAAAAAAAAACATCTCTTCAGCATTGTAATCCTCACCTGATTCTGAAATGTTTTCTTAGCTGATAAGCCACACATTAGTGGATGGAAAAATGTGGTTTTGAAATAGATGTTTTGCAGCTTAAGCCCTCAACTACCCAAAAAGATGACGATCATCGAGTGAGCGGTTTGGCTAGCTTAAGGCAAGAGGTGTACATATTCGTCTGAGAAGTGGGATGTAAAGAAAAACTGAACCCAAACCTCAAAAACAGAGGATTACGAGATCCGATCACATTTTTCACTTCATACAATCAAACACAAATGCACCATTTGTACGCTGTGAATGCAACTTAATGGATTTCACAGTAACTTGCATTGAAGGAGTAATTACATCTTCATTTCGAAAACCTGGTGCACACCCGACACATCAGTTGCGCAACTTGGCTGCATGCAACTGGATCGCTCATATGTGGATGCTTCTGCAACCGGTTGCTAACGGTAGCGACAGGCACTACTTCCAATGCAATCTGCTCAGCGATTTGTAGAGACACGTTTTATCGAATGCATATGATTGAACCATCATTGGTTGTTGCAATATTAACTGTTATTTATTTTCCTGAGTAAGGAGGTGGTGCATTGACAAGTACTCTAATTGAATTGACAAGTTATTTAATTTCCTGTAACAGTAAACTGGTGATGAGTGGCTTTCAAACATTTGGCAGAGTTATTGTTAAAGAGAGTAATTTTGTGGAAAATCATGTCGAAAAATATTTGTTATGTACAGACAAAGCTTGTTGGGATATTTTGAATAGATATCTTAAGTGTCACCTGGAGCCAGGTATCACAATGCCACTTCACTCCTGCTCTGTGCAAGGTATCTTCCTTTATATTTATTCCAGTTGCATGCAATCAGATGTTTATTCAATATAATTGTAATCGAAATAATCAATATCCATGCAAAAAAGGTTTTTGCATTCATTCCATTGTATCAACAAACCTCATCTCCCAGTTTCTGGTGACACCTCAACAAAGGCCTGCTTTCGCATTTATGTGGCTTCTCTTCTGCCTTCCATCATGAATTATAAACTACAAATTAAACAACAACAACAAGAGCCAACTCGTGATCGGTAATTAGTAAAGTCAAACAAGAGACATTAGACATTTACTACTCTACAATGATATCACTGCCTGCACTTGAATAGTCCTTCTCCAGGTGTGGCACTTTGTGATTGCTTGCATGACAACCAAACACAGTGTACCATATCAACATGTGACTATACTGTGGAGCATTTCATTTTTATACATCAGATGTGATTCTATGTGCAATTTGAATTTTATATCCAAACCTCATCTCCATAATTCCTGTTTCCATAATTATTTCCAAAACTGTTTATATATATATATATATATATATATATATATATATATATATATATATATATATATATATATATATATATATATATATATATACTGATAAAAGGCAATGTGTGTGTCAGTGTGTCTCCTCCATAACTCCAAAACTATAAAACCTAGCAGCCTGAAACTTTGCGTGCATACGAAGAAAACTCCAAGGAAGTGCAGAAGTGAAAATTGGGTGTTTGGGTTAATTAAAACACCCCCTTTTGAAGAGAATTAACGGCCTTATTTAATATTATCCTTTATCAAGTGTATCCTCGGCCACCTCACTCTCCCGCGATGGGGTCTTAATTCGCCATTTTGTTTGGCCTGCTGAACATTGCCTTGAGTTGGAACAGGCCACAACAGTTTATTAATGATAAAATGCTGAAAACGGTTTTTTCCTCCACTTTCCTCACTCACATCATGGAATGCCTCAACTACATCACTATTGTAAGAACTCTACTTTTCAAATTAGGAGCTTGGAGTGATGTCATGCATTATATGATGCGATTTTCCATGATCTACTCTCATGGACTAATTCAAGTATATCATTGAAATATGATTTGAGTTTAGAGGATCGGATCACGTGGAGGACACTCCGTGGGTGTGTGTGCATTCCTGCATGCTTGGTTACGGGTGCCGTGGTGGCAAAGTTTCATCCCGTATCTTATGATGATGATGGGTAGTGGAGGTTTTAACTTTTAACCTCAACAGCGTATGACCGATCATGCTTTCCTTTCTCCTCGTGACTGTTTTTAAAGCAATTGGTTATTTTATATGAATTGGGTGTGCTTTATAAAGGTTATATGGCATCTCTTTGTGAGTTTCAGAGCAAAATATATTTGAGAACACCAAATTTCCAAGCTGTTTGCCGTATCAACGTGTTTTTCAAATTACAGAGCCAATTTTTTTTCTACCCGTCACATGATAATTGGCAGCTGTTTATGAATAATAATTTTTATGCACATCTCTCTGAAACATCGATAATGCAACATTTTTTTTATTATTATTTATTTTATTTTTATATACATTGTCGAGACTCCCATGAGAGCTAACACACAACGCTCAACAAGGGGGGCAGGAGACAAGAGGGGCAGAAGAGGGAAGGACAAAACAGTGGGGAACATAGACACGAGGAGATCTGTGGAAGGGAGAGGGATGGGGCGGGGAACATGGGGTAAACACGATGGACACCACAGGGACTTTCAGGAAGGAGGGCAGGGAATTTGAAGGAGGTGGGTTTGGGGTGGA
>CM068960.1:20438338-20447458 GCA_035128595.1 Eptatretus atami
CGACTGAGACATTCACGACGACATTCACGACAATGTTATAATTAATCTATAACCCGTTCTTAACTAGGGAGCTATGGATTATGGGTTTGAGGGAACCCTAGCGAGAATAAACCTGAGACAACATGCAGACAAGACACGGACAACATGCAGACAAGACATGCAGACAAGGCACAGAGTACTTGGTGATGCCTCATGGACGAGAGAAAAGTGTCAAAGGCACGAATGCGGCTCGTGACAAGCCGATGTCAACAGATTTGATCACCCAGCTCAGCATGCAGCAGGGCAAAATGGAGGCGTCGTCCTCCTTTTGTCGCACCGCCCACGCACGCAGCCTCAGCGTGTTTCAGCCCCGTAAGGTCGATGGCAGAAGACTAAAGATCTATGGTATGCTCCAGCTTGCTTTTCACAAGGTCCAGTATACAAGTCCGGGCCTGGCCTGTTCACCAGGTTAGGCCAAATCGGGGTGTTCGCTCCGCAGGCGGATCGACGGGATTACAAGAACGTCGTCGAGCCGTGAGGTGAGTAAGGACAGAGGCTCCGTGGTTAGACGCAGGTTGAACCTGTCGATGACCTCCTCTAAAGTCATCGCTGACTCACACAGCAGCCAGTTCCTCTCGAAGCAGATTGCAGCTCCCACTAGTCGTTTCTATAACGCAGAATCCTCACTCGACACTCAGGCTCAGTTACTCCGTCGGCAGATCGCCGACTCAACCCTCAGGTTCAGGCCGTTCCTCTCTTAGAGATCGCCGACCGACGCTAGCAGTTTCTCCTCCAGCCGAAGGCAGACAGACCTCTTGCAGTCCCTTCCTTGCCTTTCTGTTGGCTCGCTTTCACGAAAGCCGATTGCAAACAGACACAGCCCGTCCCTTGTACAGCCGATCGCGACCCCCACTCGTCGTTTCTCTGCCTCTCTCATGAAGCAGATCACAGACAGACCTCATGCAGTCCCTTCCCTGCCTTTCTTTTGGCTCACTCCTCACGAAGCCGATCGCAAACAGACACAGCCGTCCTTGTACAGCCGATCGGCACACCTCGGCGCTCTCAGTTCCACCTTCCCTTTCGGTACTCTCGCTCTCTGGCCACACCCTCTCAGAGCGCTGGGCGGGGACTATTGTCCGGAGAGGGGAAGGAAGAAGAAGAACCTCTCGGTACACACCACCGTACGAACAATGAACAGCCTCCTACACCTCCAGACACACATGTAATGTCCAATTACCGAACAACCTGGCTAAACATGCATTTAATGGGGACCTGGGCTAATCCTATATTTAATAACACACTCGGCATTTCCCCAACAATATATATATATATATATATATATATATACATATTACATATATTAAATATAGAAATATATATTTATATATTTATTTTTAAGTATAAGAGATGGAAATATATATATTTATATATTATTTTTAAGTATAGAAATGGAAATATATATATTATATATTTATTTTTAAGTATAGAGATGGAAATAATATATATATATATAGTCAGGCACACAAAGTTGCATGCACTTGAGCAGATACAGTTGACTTCCATTTATACCTCTTTTCTCTACAATATCATAATTGTTTACATTCCTAGAACAATTTCAACCATTCTCCCTTATTTCTATCAAAGGTTTCTGCAACTTTTGTACTTTGGATGATTTTATTCACAGTTTAATTCATGATGTGGCAAAATAGCGGTCAAAAGTTTACATATAGGTCAGGTATGGAGAATGTGCCAGACAGCGCATCGCTGCGTCCACTTTCCACCGGTACTCCAGGGGCCTCCGTCTGGCCATCCCCCAGGCAGATGCCAGGCCCATCCCCTCTCCTTGAGATGCCGGTCAACCTGCTGCAACCACGAGGCACGTGGTCGGCCCATTGGCTCCTCCACTCACGAAACTCCTCGTGAGAGAATCTGGTGAGCAGGATCAGCGTCAGGAAAACGAGCACATGTCCATACAGCCACAACTGATGCTCACAGACTATGCAGGTGACAAATCTCATCCGAGTCTCTCTCAGCAACCGCTCGTTGGCACAAAATCCGACCAGCGATAGCCAAGGATTCTCCGAGAGACCTGGTACCAAAGGAATTAAGTCTCCATCTCAGATCCTTGTCAGAGTCCAAGTCTCGCATCCATAGAGCAAGACTGGAAGCACCAAGGACCTGAAGACTCGGACTTTCGTCCTCTCCGGCACGGTACCGGCAGCGCCACACCATGATCCAGTGAATCCATGATCCCCAGGCCCGACCAGACGTCTATTGACCTCTGACTCACAGCAGCAGAGACATGAATATCACTGCCAAGGTAAGTGAATCTCTCCACGATGTCAACATCCTCACCACAAACAGACACAGACAGGATAGCAGCATCCAATATGTCATTGAAAGCCTGGATCTTGTTTTGACCCAAAACCCGTAATCCCAGCGGCTCCGACTCCTCATTCAGCACCTCAAGGGTCCCAAAAGGATATCTAAAGTCTCCGAAAAGATGACTGCATCATCTGCGAAATCAAGGTCCGAGATCTTGACATTCCCAAACGATGCACGCAGCTTGATCTCTCCGACATCCTCCCGAGAATCCAGTCCATACAAGTGCTGAAAAGTGTGGGGGCCAGTACACACCCTGACAAACTCCAGTAACAACTGGAAATAAGTCAGAGATGGTACCACCACATTTCACAGCACTCTCAGTACCAGAGTCGAGTTCAGACATCAGATCGATCAGTTTTGGTGGCACCCTACAAAGACCAAGAACTCACAAGGGCATCCCGATTCACTGAATCGAATGCTTTACAGAGATCAACATAGGCTGCAAGCATCCCCTGCCGAAACTCTCGTCTGCGTTCGGTGAGGACCCGAAGAGCAAGGATACGGTCAATTTGTTGACCTCTTTGGTGTAAAGCCTGACTGCTCTGGACGCTGGTACTCAAGCAGATGTGGCGAACCCTTTCAAGAATTATCCGAGCAAAGACCTTGCCCGGCACTGAGAGCAGCGTCACCCTCGGTAGTTGTTGCAATTACATATACGCACACTCTAATATTGTCTATACTTTGTTGCATAGCCTTTAACCTTTGGAACTTCAGTCAGTCTTGTAGGATAACCTCATCAGCTTCTTACAATTCTCTGAAGGTATTTTAACCCATTCTTCTTGACAGTATTGGTAGAGTTCAGACAAATTGGTGGGTTTCCTCTTTTACACTTTCTTTTTCAATTCTGTCACAAATTCTCTATTGGATTTAAGTCCGGGCTTTGAGCTGGTCATTCCAAAACATCAACCTTGTTCTGCTGAAGCCATCCAGCAACAACTTGGAAGTATGCTTTCGGTCGTTGTCATGTTGGAAGGTCCAGCGACGTCCAGGTTCAGCTTTCGAGTGGACTGCTTCAGGTTCCCTTGGAGAATTCCAAGTAGTCTCCTTCTTCATGGTGCCATCTATCTTATACAGTGCTCCTGGACCACTAGCAGCAAAACATCTCCATAGCATGACGCTGCGACACCACAATTCACCGTGGCTATTGTGTTCTTCAGTTTGGAGGCCTCTCCCTTCTCTCGCCAGACGTACTGTTTGGTCATTGTGGCCAAAAGTTCCATCTTGGTTTTCATCGACCAAAGGACACTCTGCCAGAAGCCTCTATCTTTGTCCTTGTGCTTTCTTGCATTTTCAGCCAGGCTTCACAGTGGCGTTTTTGAAGGAGGGGCTTCCTTTGTGCTCTGCAGCCTCTTAGTCCATTCGGTGCAGGACCCTCTGGACGGTGAACAGTGACACCTTCGTCCCTGAAGCCTCCAATTTGTGCACAGGTATTTTCTTGGTGTCTTGGGGTTGAAGCACACCTTTCTGACCAATGCCCTCTCATCGTTTGTGTCAACTTGGACTTCCGGCCTGATCTTTGAAGGATCTTGGTTGTCCCTAGGTCCCTACAATTCCCGCACAATCGTCTGGACAGATGACCGTGGCACTTCTAGTTGCCTAGATATGGCCCGTAGAGAAGTCCTGACTTGTGCAACTGGATAATGCTCTTCCTCAGGTCTTGAGAGTATTCTTTTGCCTTCCCCATGCTGGCTCAAGTGGAAATAGGCCCAAATAGGAACCTAGGCCGTTTATACAGCCATGGGAGCACTAGCTGACCTATTACACAACAATTATGATCGCAGAGAGTGAGGGACACAATACAAGTGACAGAAAGCCACTACAGAACATTCTAAGCCTTTCGAAGCCAATCATGGCAGCAAGCCACCTTGGTGGATGTAAACTTTTGACTCGCTATTTTTGTCACATCATGAATTAAACTGTGAATAAAATCATCCAAAGTACAAAAGATGCAGAAACCCTTGATAGAAACAAGGGAGAATGGTTGAAATTGTTTTAGGAATGGAAGAATTATGATTATTACAGAGAAAAGAAGTATAAATGGAAGTCATCTGTATTCTGCTCAAGTATATGTAAACTTTTGGGCCCGACTGCATGTATATATATATATATATATATATATATTATATATATTATATATATATATAATATTATACATATACAGGGGGTCCCAAAGTAGGTATACAGTAATGAAAAACAAAACGTGCGCACAAACGTATTTTATTGATTTATACAAGCATATCATAATAACATACCATAATAATTATTGAATTTGTTAATAATTGAAAAAAAAATAACACAATAATTCATGAATTAAATGAATTCTAGTATTAAATGAATCCTAGCACGACTATTTATAATACTGGTAATACTGGTATAATCCTTACTGTATACCTACTTTGCAGCCCCCTATATATATACATCTATATACAGGGTGAGTCAAAAGTAGCGCCCGATTTCTGTTTTTTCGGCTGTCAGATTCTTTCTGGGAAGTCATGTTGTTAATAATTGTCTTGCAGATTATTAATTTTCGTATTATTTATTTATTTTTGATTTTGTTTTGCAGGTTATTGCTGCGAGTTGGGAAGTTACTGAATTTGCTCCAAAATTGAACCATGAATTACCTTTCAATGAATCAACGCATTGCGGCGTGAAACATTACTACAAATGTAATGAACAACCAACGATAACGACCGCCGTCTTCAATTTTGCGGAGTTCTTAGCTAAACTTCACGAAGAGGACACAATGCTAGCAACATCTGGTGGGTCAGATGAGGCATGTTTTAAGCTTAATGGCACAATTAACAGACACTTGTGTCTACTGGGCTGCGAATAACCAAGAGTGACGTTGAGAAGGAGGTAAATTTACCTGGAGTGACAGTTTGGGCAGCCATATCTCCATAAGGGATAATTGGACCCTTTTTCTTTGAGGGATCTTTCACTGCAGAAATTTACTTGGATATGCTGCAGACCTTCTTTTTGCCCAGGGTACAAGATCAGGACTGTTATTTCCAACATGATGGAGCTCCACCTCATTATGGACGTTATGTTCGTCAGTGGCTTGAGAAAACTTTCCAGAAAGTGGTCGGCCGCCGCAGTCCGATCGAGTGGCCGGCACGCTCCCCAACCTTACACCTCCAGATTTTCTTTATTTGGGGGCTCATGAAAGACCTAGTTTATCATGAAAAGCCTCGAACCATTCAGGAATTGAAGGCTCAAATCACTGCAAGTTTGAGGAAATTGAATGTCGAACTCTGCAGACGTGTGTGCTGCTCTGTGCCTGCTCGGCTGCAATTGTGCCGATCACGAGGGAGGGCACTTTGAAAATTGCAAGTAAACAGCTTGGTACAGTTCCGTAATAATTTTTTTCTTGAATAAATGGTTAGATAAACATGTCATTCATTTATTTCTACCTTCTTGTACACTGATATACAAATGGCAAACAAACAATCAACTGACAGAAATTGGGCATGACTTCTGACTCACCCTGTATGTATATATATTATATATATATATATATATATATATATATATATATATATATATATTATATATATATAACAGTCAACCCCCGGTTCATCGCGGGTTTTCCTTGGAACGTAACTAATTTTTTTCTGCGGATTCCCCGGTATATCGCGGTAATAATGTATAAAATATAAATTTTTAAGCAATAAATTATAACGCGTGGTTCTCGACCAGTCACACAACGCACGAGACAAAGTTTCACTTGTGAACTTCGAATATTTCTACGTTTTTTCTCAAAGCCCCACGATGCCGCCCAAATGCCCTGCACCTTCTAAGGCTTCTGGCAAGGAACCGAAGCGCCAGAGGAAGGTCCTGGGACGCTCCAGGAGAAGGTTAAGGTAAAGCTGCTCGATATTTGCTTCGGGAAGGAAAAAGGTTTGCCGCCGTTGGACGAGCATTGCTCATACCCAGCACCTCAAAACCGACCAGACCAGACTAGTCGATCTCCGGCACCTCAAACCCAATCCCTGCAAACCGACCAGACCAGACCAGTCGATCTCCGGCACCTCAAACCCACTCACTGCCAAACCGACCAGACCAGACCAGTCGATCTCCGGCACCTCAAACCCACTCACTGCCAAACCGACCAGACCAGTCGATCTCCGGCACCTCAAACCCAATCACTGCCAAACCGACCAGACAAGCCAGTCGATCTCCGGCACCTCAAACCCACTCACTGCCAAACCGACCAGACCAGTCGATCTCCGGCACCTCAATCCCAATCACTGCCAAACCGACCAGACCAGACGAATCGATTTTTTGGGGAGGCGTCCATTCATCGCGGATTTTCACTTACGCGGGGAGGTTTGGAACGTAACCCGCGAGAAACGGGGGATTACTGTGTATATATATATATATATATATATATATAATATATATATATATATATATATATATATATTATATATATATATTATATATCCTGGTGTTGGCGCAGTGGTTAGGGCAGCGGCTTGGGATCAAAAGGTCCTGAGTTCATCCCCGTTGGGCCACTGAATTAATACAACAGGGGGTGACTCAGCCTGTCATCCTTCCGAGGTCGGCGAAATGAGTACAGTGTACTGGCCCGGTGTATACCCCGGTTAAAATAGGTGTACCTTATTCCTGTGCCGTAGAGGCGACCAGGGTTGCGTAGGAAAGGCATCCGGCGTAAAACATGTGCCAAATCACTATGCGGATCAATATGGATGATCCGCTGTGGCGACCCAAACGGGACCAGCCGAAGAAGAAGAAGAAGATATATATATATATATTCCAGATATATATATATATATATATCCGATATATAATATATATCATACATACATATATGGAATAGAATGTATCGGCTTGCTACGCTCACCTCATCACACATTGCCAAAGAGGCAGAGGCTCGTTTTAACTGAGGATAATGACTATGTTCATTGCTGTTGTTGTATGATTTAAACCAATCACAATACAAACTTTCTTTTTGTGAAAATTTATTTTGTAATTTGGTGATATTTCATTTTTATAAGCGATTAAGTTGAAGATAATGATATCACGATAGCACTTCATTGAAAGCATGTGGCATTATAGCAGTTGTTGGAAGGTCAGGTGACTGCTTGATCGTGAAACGAATATAGTCGAGCATGGACACTGGCCACATTCACTTGTTGGAAGTACCATTAGTCTTGAATAAGTCACCTATGCTATTTAGCTCAAGGTGTTGGATACCAAGGAGCACAACTAAATCCTTGCAAGATGTTTGCTTTACGGGTTGCTCCGAAACATACTGAAGCCTATGCTGGTGCTGATCCATATGCTGGGTGCCAGAGCTCTATGCTGAGCTTGAGGTGCCAGAAGCTGATCCACTATGCTGAAGCCTATGCTGGTGCCAAGAGCTCTCTGCTGGATGTTTTCTTTGTGAGGATACTGTCGCCATAGTAGAGATTCATGCTCATCCACTATTTCCTTAGCCCGAGCAATATGTTTATATTGGGTGTATGATGAACCACTGGCCACTGTACATAAAAAAAGGAAGGTGAATGAGCGCATAAATGGAGCTTTATAGATAGTGCATTGTTGTTAGCATAGAGGCTATAGTTGTGGTTATTGTGTTTTTCAAAGCAGAAAAATAAGCCTTTGATTCAAATTATGTATTGAGGAAGTTTTTAGTTGTTCATGCCGCTCACCTCACCACACATCGCTACAGAGACACAGGCTTTTGGTAAACCAAAGAATTAAGTTAAATACTTGACCCTCACTGGCATATCATTAAAAACCTCACCGCCACATTATCAACTAGAACGGCACTCTTTAATGTACATCGTCGACCTATATGCCTCCGCCAACATTATACATCATTATAGATACTTGTACCAAGTTTGATTAAATCCCTTCAGATGTTCTCAATTATCATTTTTACCTGCATGACCACTGATCTTTGACCTCTAAATCTAATCAGTTCATCTTTCTATCATTATAATACTTGTATCAAGTTTGGTAATCCCATCCTGATTCACAAGTTAGTGCAGAAAATAATTTGTACTTAACATGACCTCTGACTTTTGAGCTTTGGAGCTCTTCACTCCAAAATCTAATCAGTTCATCTTTACATCATTAATACTTTTTATCAATTTGGTCAAATCCAATCTCTGGCTCAGAAGTAAGTGCAGTACCAGAATTTTTACCTACCATGACCTCTAACTTTTAACCTCTTGATCCCAAAATCAAACCAGTTGATTGTTATCATAATACATATTCTAGCAAGTTTGGTCAAAATTCATCACTGGTTCACAAGTTTAGCACCAGTAACATTTTTTGTACCTAACATGACCTCTGACCTTTGAGCTCTCAATCCAAAATCTAAATCAGTTCATCTTTGCTCATTATACATACTTATACCAAGTTTGACTTGGATCCCTTCAGCCGTTCTTAAGTATGGCGGAAATGAAAAACTTCACGGATGGATGGTTCCCATGCTCCTCAAAATTATCACAATATAATGTTCAATTTTGTTGATATTTCTTTCAATATTTTGCAGCTTGATAATAAATTCTCGGGTTACGCGCCTCAGATCACGATACCAAAATACACCTGTGCCTTGCCAGCTGGGGGAATAGACGCCGGTTACAGACTGATTTTGTCAGAGACCGAGTGGAGTCTACCAGTCCGTAACCATTTTGGTTTTATATCCAAATCTAGTTCCTCGGCGCGGCACGAATAAATTCAAGGCGGCAAATCTCGTATAACTCAGCCAGATTTATTGGGGAC
>CM068960.1:20491170-20501596 GCA_035128595.1 Eptatretus atami
CAGGCAGCGGAGGGGTGCCACTAACAGTACTAACATACCAGATTCAAGGAGGCAGACAGGTTCCAATTGGGAAGCGAACAGCTTATTCTACACTGATCAAGAATGCACAAGCATCGTCAGATATGAAAGGATTTCATGAGGCTGACATAGACACTTGTGTTTCATTGTCATGGAAATTTGTGCTTCTGATGTATGGCAAAAAAGGCAAAGACTTGGAAAGAGGAGAGATTTGGGATCTTAGGGTCTGAGTTGGAGCCCTGTTGCTGCTGAATTAACACCTAAAAAGGTGGGGTGCACTCAGCCTGTCATCCTTCCGAAGGGGCTACGGTGAAATGAAGTACCAGTGTACTGTTATCACGCAGGAGCACAGAGCATACACGGCATCTAGTTATGCCCGATAAATGATTAGCTACCCGCGGCTCGCCAGCTGCCATGAAGGGAAGCCATGCAAGGTGAGAAATAATTGTTTCAAAGAAAGCATCGCTTCTCTTCAGCAGCATTTTTCATGTTAGTGCCGGTAAGATGGTTCAGCGTTAGTGTACTCTCATCGAACTGTCTGTCCGGTTCGATCCAACCTGACTATAAATGGTTATGCGGGTGCTTCAAACCAGGCTGTTCACATCACAAAGTGTACAAAGTGTACCATCCTTTGGAGGGGGGGGGAGTAGGAGGACGAGGAGGAGAACCTTGAGGAGGAAGGAGGAGAGGAAGAGTTTTACTCATTTATAGCTTCATGTGGTTCTGCTCTGATTTTGTGCAGTGTCACCTGTTGGATTTGTTTTGATTGCTCTACCTTGCTTTGATAGTGGATTTACCGTATTGTATGCTTACCGACCGCTTGTTTACTCATCGGTCCATTATCCCGCACAAGTAATGCAAAGTGGAGTTAAGCATTTTGTTAATTCTGTGTGTCTGTCAGTCCATGATCGAGGAACTACTTAAACTTCAATTGAATTTTATATTTGGAACACGAATCCTAAACATGAATCGGAACACGAACCTGCAGTTTTATCTGTAAAGTACTTTGGCTCTGGATTTTGGACTGGACGGCAAATTGGACGGATCTCGTCCCGATTAAGTAGTGTGAGATAATGTTTTTACTTCGCCTGGCAGTCAAACAAAATTGAAAATTCATTCCAAAACAGGAAACTTACTGTTTTTAGGGACGTCATAAAGGACACAAACAACAGGCACGGATCACTATTTTAACATGTTTAAATAAGGTGGTGTAAAGACTCTCAGCGGCGTAAACACCCGATTCAATGGTATGTATAGTTGTTTTTTTTCTACAGCCTTTAAAACATTTATTTCAATTTAATTATATATTTGAACACCAGAACACAAATCACCTTGTTTGTTACTTCCAAAAACCTTCAGTTTAGTAGTACTTGGAGAAAATTGTACGCCGTTTCGACCAATCAAATTTGCCACGTGCAAGATTTGAGACAAAATGGCGACGCTTAGCAATGCAAACCACAGAGCTAACTTCGACAAAAAGATCTGTTTGTTTAAATGCATCCTGTTTTTTTTCAAAAGATGGTTTACAAAATCGTCGGTTCTCTCAGAAGAGTCGTCGGCAGAAGATCAGCTCTGGACTGTTTTTCAACTTCAGAAGACTGGAAGCTCATCAGCTTCGATATTGGTCACCATCACACCTGTTATTCAAAGTTAATGAACAAAGCCAATATTATTGACCATGGCCGGAAATGCAAAGCAAGGGTTGTGAAGTCCCTTCCCAGGTCCTTGTTCTCAAGACTGTGTGGGGTGAGCTGTTCTGTGAACTCTCTCGTTTCTGCTGTGTGTACTAAATGATTATTGGTTCAACGGGTGCCAGCAGTGACCACTATTTGGTTGTGTGTTCGTTTGTGACTCTCTCCAGAGCATAGCTCCGTGACGTTTGATGCGATCTTGATGAAACTTGGACACAACTAGATTATCATGGTCTCGTTGTGTCTTTTGTATGAGGGCGTCCCACGCCCCTTGTGGGCGGAGCCACGCCCACTTGAACTTTTTATTTATTTTTTTTCTCGCAATTTCATTTCTAGAAGCTGTGCATAATATCCATAAGTACAACATATAAAAATCCGATTTGATTTGGTCAATTTTGACGGAAAGAGATAGGTTTTTATCGGTAGGGCTTCCTCAAAAAGCTTCTACTAACTCAATTGTACCTATCGTGGCATTGTTCAATAATGGCCGCGAACCATCGTCGCCTCCCGGCTTGTCAAATTTATTTTTCCTTCCTTATGTCACACAGAATGTTCATGAATCATTCTTTCTCAACTCTTGACGTTTCTGCTGATGTCTAGCAGTTTTAGAAGAGTGTTCGCAAGCATTTATTTTGTTGCTCTACCTTATTGACCTGCTCCATTTTGTAGACATCTCATTTTGCATTGTTGTTGGCACAAATCTTTCCCCCTTTGTCTCAGCTTTTGACATCCCATGTTGAGCCTTTACTTTGATGGGACAGATACAGGAAATCAAGCTGTACGAGTTTTCTTTCACCAGAGGTTGATTTGAGGTAAACTTGCCTTGAGTTGTCCAGTCTGAATTTGATTCCCGACCCCACCATATCTGTCATCCTTGGTGCCTTGGTAGACGCGGGCATTGCTCAGTGAGTACTCCAGCCTTGAACTCGGGACACGTCCGCAAGCATTAGATGGTGGATGCTCAAGACCACACGGTGTCTTTAACTCGAGCAGGTCATTGTGTGAGGCACCCTGGGCCAATTCTAAACTCCTGTCCTAATCTATAGTATTCTACGACAGAGTGGTGACCTTTCCAGGAGTAGATCACAATCGGTGACATTCATGAGTTGTCATGAGTGCCCCCAATGACCTTGACCTTGATAAGATGATATGATGATTGAAAATCACTGTTCAGGTATATTTGCTGCTCTATCGTTGGATAAATATTGGAAAGAATCTTCAACTTCATTGTATTATTAAATCCTTTTGGAGATGCTGTTTCACAAAGAAAACTCTTCTCATCACTTGTCCTTTGCTATTCGTGAGTTTATTTAGTTATTTAATTCGATGATCTGAGGTTCCAGGAGGAATTTGTGCATACATTGCTTGCATGTCAAGAATATTAGGAGACATAATGTATTCTACATGGTCTGCAGGGACATTGTAGGAGAAAATTGGACAAATCAACACAGATTTTAAAAGTGCAAAAGATGTATAGGGATGTTCTCCAAAAGTATGTACACAAGGTAGGGATGGGCACAATAAATGATCACGTGAAACCATCCTTACATCTTTCTTTGAATAATGGCTGGTCCTGAGAAAAGACAAATAATATTGCACGTACGTACGTACGTACGACGTACACTACACACACACACACAACACACACACACACGCACACGCACACTTGGTGTGTTTTTAAGGACAACCCCACCCCTCTTTTGGTGGAATGATATGAGTCAGAAGGGAATTTGAAGTGGAGTAGAATCTTTTTGCTGAAGCTAATTTAGTGACTAAATTGATGGAGCGGTAATTTCTGTTCTAAGGTGTTTTGCAAGAGTTTGTGACGAGCCCTTTATTAGTCCCCTTCCGGTATCACCGGGAGGGACTATATGTTTTCTCTCAGTCTGTCCATCCCACCTGTGATTTTTTTTTCCATACCCTTTAACATATTCAAGTGAAACTTGTTACATGGTTTATTATGATACGATGCAGAACAAGTTCGAGTTTCAGGCATTTCACCGATTTTTCACACAGTTATGCCCTTTTTAAACAGAGAAAATATCACATATTATACATGGGCCAGTGTTCAGCTGCCCTGACTCCATCCCAATAGGTTCATGGCGCTGCCATTGCATGAAGCAGCACAGATTGGCACGGCCTCAGGCCTTCGGCCTGGGTGTTAGTTAATGGCCCAGTGTAATTGGAATAATCCCAGGCATATAACCATGATGTATTATATATATGCACATAAACCGTACGCAGTTTTTGCTTCATGGATGTGCATCGGGTTGTTTTAATATGAAATAGGCAAGTGTAGAAAAGAATGAAACATGGTGGGTAGAGTTCTTCTTCTTAATTATGGTTCCAGTATCAGCTCGAGTGTGCAATAAAGCAAATTAATTTTTACTCCGGTTTGTTATCCGAGTTGTCTTTATCAGTTTCTAGTCTACAAAATTTATCAATAAATGAAAATTGCTTTCCTGATTGTTGTCAAATCTTCCTCAAATCCAATATGTTGTGGTGAGGGGGTGGAGAGGGAAGAGTGGGTGGAGGGAATGGCTGGTTCATGGGGACCGATTGGCGTATGATGTGACTGCACTTCCCTGATGAACCGGGCAGTGGGGAAGAGTGGGAAGATTTGCCCCCAACTTCTCGTTGAGGGGTACAACCATCATGAAGATCTTGGATAGCTGTCAATGCATGTGTTTTAGTACGTACTTTATAGACAGACATACTCTTTCATAGAATGTACTTTATAAAACACAGGCAAATACTATTCCACCCGTTAAACCACACCCATATAGGTCTGATGCCGTTGGATAAATGTGTCTGGCAGCCCCACTCCATCAGGCTGATTGACAGTCATAGTCCCGTCCACCCCATGTTGCCTCCATATTTCCTTTGCAAAGCGAATGCAGTTTTGCGTACATATTTAACTGTAGAAACAAACGATAGCAAAGGATGCCTGCACAAAAGTAAAACTCTGTTGGATGCTAATAGTCATTGGCCATTGAGAGAGGCAGCTCGAAATGTGCCATCTGAAGATTATTATTATTAGGTACCCAGTCTCATGGACTTGGCAACCTATTGTTTCTCTTCTGTTTATTTCTTATTTTTCTTTTCCGCCGGCAATTTTCGGGTTCTTTTCGCTTTAAAAACCATTTTCTCAGGAACGGTCAGTCCGATCGACACAAAATTTTCACCATAGTATGTATCTTTTTTGATAGCATGCTTAATTGATAATTGTGACGTCATAGGTCACGTGGTATGGCGCCATCTTGAAAAAAACCGATAAACTTTAGACCTGCTATCTCTGAAACTGTGCAATGGAAATTATTTTCGCTTCATACATTTTCATGAACTCCCCATGGGGAACACGGGAGATTTTTCGTGACATCATCAGTGAAGCGGTATGCCGGTGAATTCGTCAAGTAGAACGCTGCATGGGAAAAATCTGAAATTTCTTGAACGTCATTCTTCACAATTCACCGTAGAAAAAAATTATGACAGTCAAGGTGACTTGGTTCGGCCAGCCATCTTGTTTTGATTTTTTTTTTAAAAAATCTTCTTCTCCAGAACGGCTGCACAGATTGAGGTGAAAACTTTAACACACATTCCCCATAACATCCTTTCACAAGTTTGTTAATTTTCTTATTGATAGGTCACATGGTTTGGTGGCCATATTGAATTGACCTTAAAACCTTCAAACATCTTCTCTAGAACGGCTTTTCAGATCAAGGGGAAACTTCACAAGTGTATTCTGCACGCGTAGTGGATACAAGTTTGTTCATGAATAATTGGTAGGTTCACATGGTTTGGCAGCATGTTGGATTAAGAAAAATATTAAATAATGTTTTCTCTGGAACTGCTTTAATCTACCGAAGCGAAAATTTGCAACTATCATCTACCGTCAGGTCTACATACATTGTAAAAAAATATGACATCACAAGTTACATGGTATGGTGGCCATCTTGATACAAAAACGCACCTTATCCGATTAACAACGAAACTTCACAAACGTGTTCCACTATATGATTGGAGGCAGAATGAAATTTATGATGTCATAGGTCACATGGTTCGTCAGCCATCTTGGATTGAAAATTAATATTTTAAAAATCTTCTTCTCCAGAACGGCTGGACAGATTGAGGCAAAAATTCACACACACTTTCCCCAAGACATCCTTCCACAAGGTTGTAAATTCTAATTTAATAGGTCACATGGTTTGGCGGCCATATTAAATTTACCCTAAAACCTTCAAACACCTTCTCCAGAATGGTTTGTCAGATAAAGGAGAAACTTCACACACCTATTGCACATGGGTAGGGAATATAACTTTGTTAATGAATAATTGATAGGTCACATGTTTGGCAGCCATGTTGGATCAAGAATAATATTAAATAATGTTTTCTCTGGAACCACATAATCTATTAGAAGCGAAACTTGGCAACTATAATCTACCCCAATGCCTGCATATACTAAGAAAAATTATGATGTCACAAGTCACATGGTTTGGCCTCCATCTTGGATAGAAAACGCACCTTATCGATCAACACAAAACTTAACAAACATTACCACTACCCCATTATGTGTAGTGGCCGGGCTGAAAAAGTGCTCTAAACTTAGGAGATACCCCTACCAGGCAGTATAACAAGCTGAAACTGGTCTCATTTGAACCATATCGATGTCTAGTTTTTGAAAACTGAGGTTGTAGTTGTTGAAATTCTGCACACATGGTGAAATTTACCCTAGAGTGTGGGAACATAAGAGAAAATGGCCATTTTTCAATAATTCATTATTTACTTCAATAAGCATAAAATACATGTACAATGGTTGATTATTTCAGGGAATTCTGTGTATTGGACATGCTTTAAGATATTTCAGGGGGTTTTAAGCTCCTTAGGGGGTTATGAACCCACAAAAATACCCCCAATTTTGGCAGTTTTTGTGCAATTTTAGCAAAAACTTGAACGTTTTCTCTTATTAAATGCCGAATATATGTTTTAAAAGTGCCAAATTTGATTATTTTCATCAGGCAGGGTGTCTCATTAAAGAATATGTCAGTTAAACTATGATAGAATGTTCACAACACAGGTAAATTAACCTTTCTCTGAATTGTGCGCGGTTCGAGTGAAAATTCTCATTTCTTTCTAAAATCGGCATCTTTTATGCAAGAATGAACTGTTATCATGGAAAAACTTTTTGAAAATATCAGGGTTACTATTAGAAATTGATATTATGCAAGGTATTTCATGGACTTTTATGCTGCCAAGGGGTTAAAAAACCCTTTTTCGGCATACCTCCAAATCGGCTTTTTGTTTTTATACTTTATGCCACAATTGCCTCTTTTTTCGCATGAATTGTCATTAACATGTTATAACAGTTCAAGTCTGATTTGATGAACCAGTCAGATTGTCTCATGAATGAAATTGCAGTTGAACCCAGGATAAAAAGATTCACACCTTTGAGAAAATCGATTCAATATGTTTATATTGTTGCACAGTGAAACTCACTCATGAATCTTTCAATACTGATCACATCTGAAACCAGATGGCCATGCATCTAAATATCGAAAACAGTGTCTATCTCTGTTGCTTTTTCATTTTCCTGTTGTACGACATTGCTGTGATTGTTGCAGTCAGTGCAGCTACATATGTCAATACACTCTAGTCCTGCAAGGACACAAGGGCACATCCTCCCGTTTTCACAGTTTTGTCAGTGCAGTAGAGGTGTGTTAAGTCTCGAACCTCAGCTGGAGCGAATCTTGAGTATACATAGTCTGGGTAATTCCACCACCTTCACAAGCGGACCAGCCATGACCAACTGGTGATATCAACGGTGGTGGCAACATGGCTGTCACTCCAAATCTTGGTTTGATACTTTGCCCGTAGGATGTTCTGCTTGAATGCATCCTCAGTTGGGGGAAGCATAGATGCTGGCTGTCTGTGGTCGTGGCCAAATGGAAACGTAGATCATTCAATGAACCAAGTCTTTGCCTTTTTTGCCATACATCAGAAAGCACACAAAATTTCCATGACAATGAACACAAGTGCTATGTCAGCCTCATGAAATCCTTTCATATCTGACGATGCTTGTGCATATCTTGATCAGTGGTAAGAATAAGCTGTTCGGCTTCCCAATTCTGTTGGAAAGAACATGTGGTGGTACACTCAGTGGTAGCCGTGTATGGCAAGGAGACAACTCACAAAACCAGTCGGTCCTAACTGAGTAACATCTCATGCGACTGGAATGTTATCTCTCCTTTCCAGAATGCCAGCATACATGTATACCTTGTCAGTCATGCTGTTTTCTACTAGAATAGTAGATCAACAGTACCAGGATCATCCGTGTCATCACAGCGAACATGACCCTTGAATGGTACGTGAGAGACTGACTGTATGGAGGATTATCCAAATCCGCTTCCTCTGTGTACTCTGAAGGAGAGTCAATGGTGAGACCCGAGGGTGTACTTCTTTCACCAGCTGTCCCATCACCGAAACCACCGGTCCAGAATAATGATTTCCTCGTTGTAATTGTTCGTAATTGTCCAATATATGTTGAGAGTATGAAGTTTTGCTCAGCTGGACTTGTTGCCTCCATTTTCAGAACTGGCGTAGTTTTGGAAACCTGTCTGCCCCTTTGAATCGGGTAAATGTTAGTACCCATGTTGTTTGGCACCCCTCCGCTGCCCTTCGGATGATTTGAATTGATGTCTCGACGTCATAGTGAACAAAAGATTACTGTAATGCTACTGATATCCAATAAAGGATCCTTGAAAAGTGTAATAGTCGTGTGAACGAGTGTAAAGCGGGAAATCTTGGAATGTGGTAATTGATTTTCATCCAAACTCTGATTCAAATAGCCATCCTATCAATTATGTATGCGGCTTGATGAAGAATGACAGCATTGGTCCAATTGATCTGATTTTCACAAGATCCAAATTCCGAAATAACCCTGATTAATTGATTTGAATGTTCAGAGCAGATACTTATTTCATGAGATCACCGACAGTTACCTCATTCGAAAAAACAAGATCGACTCCAGTCTGGTAATGAAAGCATCCCGATCACAATCGCCTTCTTCAGCTTCGTTTGAGTTCCAGATGGATAATCGCTGGTTTCTCTGCTGTACTCTCACCTAGTCCTGAAGTAATAACCAGGAGTCGTTCATGCAATGTAAGGCAGTGTCACAACCCTATTCACCTTTTGAAAAATTGTGCGTTCAATTCCTCACCTTAAGATAGCCTTATCATGGAACATTCATAGCCTTCTCCAATATTAGCCTTGACCGGTCAGCCTTTATATTTCTGGTGAGATTAAACGACTGTAACAGGATCTTGTGGTATTTTTGCATCATACGCAAAAATCTGGAATGACAACATTCGCATGTGGAGTCTGTCATCGATTTTTCCAAAGATGCTGAAATGACGCGGTCAACTCGAGTTGAAGGCTCGGTGCCATGGGGGCGATTTCCTGATAACCTTTCTGCTCTTTTGTATGATTTCTCACAGATGAAACAATCAGTTCTTATTTAAACGTGAGTGTCTGGCGCCGGATTTCGGGATGGACCACTCTCAACCAGTCACAGCATTACCAGCCGTGTCATATCGTCAGTAGCAAGTTTCATTTTGTACATACTTGAGATTACTTGTGGTTGTATAAGATGCCTACATTTCTTATGGTATATGAACGTTAAAATCTGGTTTAAAATGCCAATCTTTGACCTTGAGCAACCTGTCATAACCAAGTCCTCTTTGACATATTCCGCAGCTCGACGAAAAGCTTTTACTCCATCAAGTGTTGGATTTCTTTGAATGATTTGTCCAGTACTTCTCATCTAAAGTTCTGTTCACAAATACACAAACTTTCACTCAGATGTCCTTCCTCTCTCCAAGGGGTTCTCCAATCAGATCCCACTTGATTCCTGCAGAGAAGGGTATTAAATATCAGCTAGAGATGCATAACGGTGATCACCGTTTTTGGGAATTAGGCCCTATGAATAAGGGTCAAGTATACCGGGTGTGGAGCCTGATCAGTAACCAATTAAAAGATGCCAGCTAATCCACACACACAACACTTTTACTGAAGGGAGCCAACACTAAGGATTTATAGCCACTGGGCATGCAGAGCCACTTTTCAAACTTTCATATATGTGGCTTCCATGGCCATGCTAATACCATGTACAACACATGTTTACAACAACACATAGGGCCTAACACCATCCATACACACATAGTATTTCATTAATCCTCTGATCTTGTACTATGAGACACATCTTTGTTTTCTTTTTAAGATCCTTATCCTGTTCAATAGGCCTAAAATTACCAATACAATGAGTGATGATCCTCTTCTTGAAGTCAGGTCTTGAAGTTGATAAGTAGTTTGACATGTTTGAGCCATTTTTGCATAGAACAGAGGCAACAGGTTCCATGATGCAAAAACAAAAAGATAAAAAAGTGGCAATGCACCTATGGTGTCTTGGTTTTAACTATAATATGAATCAATGGGAAAAATTCCAAACTGTCATTATCATTATTAATTGTAATTATTTACAGTACATATGCTACATGTCGGGGGTAATTTTGGGTTCCTTTTTATCAACCTCTCATGACAAACTGCACAGAATATCTCAAAACATATGAAATAACCAAACGAAAATTACAATGTAATGGTTTGGCCCGAAATCGTAAAATGCCAAAATTAGTGGTAATTCCCGGAGGTCTTTACCCCCCTGGCAA
>CM068960.1:20501621-20526331 GCA_035128595.1 Eptatretus atami
ATTCATTGAATGATCTACGTTTCCATTTGGCCACGACCACAGACAAGCCAGCATCTATGCTTCCCCCAACTGAGGATGCTTCAAGCAGCACATCCTACGGGCCAAGTATCAAACCAAGATTTGGAGGACAGCCATGTTGCCAACCACCGTTGATATCACCAGTTGGTCATGGCTGGTCCGCTTGTGAAGGTGGTGGAATTACCCAGACTATGTATACTCAAGATTCGCTCCAGCTGAGGTTCGAGACTTAACACACCTCTACTGCACTGACAAAAATGTGAAAACGGGAGGATGTGCCCTTGTGTCCTTGCAGGACTAGAGTGTATTGACATATGTAGCTGCACTGACTGCAACAATCACAGCAATGTCGTACAACAGGAAAATGAAAAAGCAACAGAGATAGACACTGTTTTCGATATTTAGATGCATGGCCATCTGGTTTCAGATGTGATCAGTATTGAAAGATTCATGAGTGAGTTTCACTGTGCAACAATATAAACATATTGAATCGATTTTCTCAAAGGTGTGAATCTTTTTATCTGGGTTCAACTGGCAATTTCATTCATGAGACCAATCTGACTGGTTCATCAAATCAGACTTGGACTGTTATAAATGTTAATGACAATATCATGCGAAAAAAGAGGCAATTGTGGCATAAAGTTAGTAAAAACAAAAGCCGATTTTGGAGGTATGCCGAAAAAGGGTTTTTTTACCCCTTGGCAGCATAAAAGTCCATGAAATACCTTGCATAATATCAATTTCTAATAGTAACCCTGATATTTTCAAAAAGTTTTTCCATGATAACAGTTCATTCTTGCATAAAAGATGCCGATTTAGAAGAAATGAGAATTTTCACTCGAACCGCGCACCATTCAGAGAAAGGGTTAATTTACCTGGTTGTGAACATTCTATCATAGTTTAACTGACATATTCTTTAATGAGACACCCTGCCTGATGAAAATAATCAAATGTTGGCAACTTTTAAAACATATATTCGGCATTTAATAAGAGAAAACGTTCAAGTTTTGCTAAAATTGCACAAAAACTGCCAAAATTGGGGGTATTTTTGTGGGTTCATAACCCCCTAGGAGCTTAAACCCCCTGAAATATCTTAAACATGTCCAATACAAGAATTCCCTGAAATAATCAACCATTTACATGTATTTTATGCTTATTGAAGTAAATAATGAATATTGAAAAATGGCCATTTTCTCTTATGTTCCCACACTCTAGGGTTAATTTCACCATGTGTGCAGAATTTCAACACTACAACCTCAGTTTTCAAAAACTAGACATCGATATGGTCAAATGAGACCAGTTTCAGCTTGTTATATCTGCCGGTAGGGGTATCTCCTAAGTTTAGAGCACTTTTTCAGCCCCGGCCACTACACTATAATGGGGTAGTGGATGATGTTTGTTAAGTTTTGTGTTGATCGGATAAGGTGCGTTTTCTATCCAAGATGGAGGCCAAACCATGTGACTTGTGACATCATAATTTTTCTTAGTATAATGCAGGCATTGGGGTAGATTATAGTTGCCAAGTTTCGCTTCTAATAGATTATGTGGTTCCAGAGAAAACATTATTTAATATTATTCTTGATCCAACATGGCTGCCAAACATGTGACCTATCAATTATTCATTAACAAAGTTATATTCCCTACCCATGTGCAATAGGTGTGTGAAGTTTTCTCCTTTATCTGACAAACCATTCTGGAAGAAGGTGTTTGAAGGTTTTAGGGTAAATTTAATATGGCCGCCAAACCATGTGACCTATAAATTAGAAATTTACAACCTTGTGGAAGGATGTCTTGGGGAAAGTGTGTGTGAATTTTTGCCTCAATCTGTCCAGCCGTTTCTGGAGAAGAAGATTTTTAAAATATATTAATTTTCAATCCAAGATGGCTGACGAACCATGTGACCTATGACATCATAAATTTCATTCTGCCTCCAATCATATAGTGGAACACGTTGTGAAGTTTCGTGTTAATCGGATAAGGTGCGTTTTTGTATCAAGATGGCCACCATACCATGTAACTTGTGATGTCATATTTTTTACAATGTATGTAGAACCTGACGGTAGATGATAGTTGCAAATTTTCGCTTCGGTAGATTAAAGCAGTTCCAGAGAAAACATTATTTAATATTTTTCTTAATCCAACATGCTGCCAAACCATGTGACTACCAATTATTCATGAACAAACTTGTATCCACTACGCGTGCAGAAACACTTGTGAAGTTTCCCCTTGATCTGAAAAGCCGTTCTAGAGAAGATGTTTGAAGGTTTTAAGGTCAATTCAATATGGCCACCAAACCATGTGACCTATCAATAAAAAATTAACAAACTTGTGAAAGGATGTTATGGGGAATGTGTGTGTAAAGTTTCACCTCAATCTGTGCAGCCGTTCTGGAGAAGAGATTTTTAAAAAAAAAAAATAAAACAAGATGGCTGCCGAACCAAGTCACCTTGATGTCATAATTTTTTTTACGGTGAATTGTGAAGATGACGTTCAAGAAATTTCAGATTTTCCCATGCAGCGTTCTACTTGACGAATTTTCACCGGCATACCGCTTCACTGATGATGTCCACGAAAAATCTCCCGTGTTCCCCATGGGGAGTTCATGAAAATGTATGAAGCGAAAATAATTTCCATTGCACAGTTTCAAGATACAGAGGTCCAAAGTTTATCGGTTTTTTTCAAGATGGCGTCCATACCACGTGACCTATGACTCACAATTATCAATTAAGCATGCTATCAAAAAGATACATACTATGGTGAAAATTTTGTGTCGATCGGACTGACCGTTCCTGAGAAAATGGTTTTTAAAGCGAAAGAACCCGAAAATTGCGGCGGAAAAAGAAAAATAAGAAATAAACAGAAGAGAAACAATAGGTGCCAAGTCATGAGACTGGGTACCTAATAATAATAATCTTCAGATGGCACATTTCGAGCTGCCTCTCTCAATGGCCAATGACTATTAGCATCCAACAGAGTTTTACTTTGTGCAGGCATCCTTTGCTATCGTTTGTTTCTACAGTTAAATATGTACGCAAAACTGCATTCCTTTGCAAAGGAATATGGAGGCAACATGGGGTGGACGGGACTATGACTGTCAATCAGCCTGATGGAGTGGGGCTGCCAGACACATTTATCCAACGGCATCAGACCTATATGGGTGTGGTTTAACGGGTGGAATAGTATTTGCCTGTGTTTCTATAAAGTACATTTCTATGAAAGAGTATGTCTGTCTATAAAGTACGTACTAAAACACATGCATGACAGCTATCCAAGATCTTCATGATGGTTGTACCCCTCAAGCAGAAGTTGGGGGCAAATCTTCCCACTCTTCCCACTGCCCGGATTCATCAGGGAAGTGCAGTCACAATCATAGCCAATCGTCCCCATGAACCAGCCATTCCCCTCCACCCACTCTTCCCTCTCCACCCCTCACCACAACATATTGGATTTGAGGAAGATTTGACAACATCAGGAAAGCAATTTTCATTTATTGATAAATTTTGTAGACTAGAAACTGATAAAGACAACTCGGATAACAAACCGGAGATAAAAATTAATTTGCTTTATTGCACACTCGAGCTGATACTGGAACCATAATTAAGAAGAAGAAACTCTACCCACCATGTTTCATTCTTTTCTACACTTGCCTATTTATATTAAAACAACCCGATGCACATCCATGAAGCAAAAACTGCGTACGGTTTATGTGCATATATATAAATACATCATGGTTATATGCCTGGGATTATTCCAATTACACTGGGCCATTAACTAACACCCAGCCGAAGGCCTGAGGCCTGCCAATCTGTGCTGGCTTCATGCAATGGCAGCGCCATGATCCTATTGGGATGGGAGTCAGGGCAGCTGAACACTGGCCCATGTATAATATGTGATATTTTCTCTGTTTTAAAAAGGGCATAACTGTGTGAAAAATCGGTGAAATGCCCTGAAACTCGAACTTGTTCTGCATCGTATCATAATAAAACCATGTAACAAGTTTCACTTGAATATGTTAAAGGGTATGGAAAAAAAAATCACAGGTGGGATGGACAGACTGAGAGAAACATATAGTCCCTCCCGGTGATACCGGAAGGGGACTAATAAAGGCGCTCGTCACAAACTCTTGCAAAACACCTTAGAACCAGAAATTACCGCTCCATCAATTTAGTCACTAAATTAGCTTCAGCAAAAAGATTCTCTACTCCACTTCAAATTCCCCTTCTGACTCATATCATTCCACCAAAAGAGGGGTGGGGTTGTCCTTAAAAACACCAAGTGTGCGTGTGCGTGTGGTGTGCTGTGTGTGGTTGTGTGTGTGTGTAGTAGTAGTACGTACGTACGTACGTGCAATATTATTTGTCTTTTTCTCAGGACAGCCATTATTCAAAGAAGATGTAAGGATGGTTTCACGTGATCATTTATTGTGCCCATCCCTACCTTGTGTACATACTTTTGGAGAACATCCCTATACATCCTTTTGCACTTTTAAAATCTTGTGTTGATTTGTCCATTTTCTCCTACAATGTCCGCAGACCATGTAGAAGTACAATTATGTCTCCTAATATCTTGACATGCAAGCAATGTATGCACAAATTCCTCCTGGAACCTCAGTCATCGAATTAAATAACTAAATAAACTCACGAATAGCAAGGACAAGTGATGAGAAGAGTTTTCTTTGTGAAACAGCATCTCCAGAAAGGATTTAATAATACAATGAAGTTGAAGATTCTTTCCAATATTTTATCCAACGATAGAGCAGCAAATATACCTGAACAGTGATTTTCAATCATCATATCAATCTTATCAAGGTCAAGGTCATTGGGGGCACTCATGACAACTCATGAATGTCACCGATTGTGATCTACTCTGGAAAGGTCACCACTCTGTCGTAGAATACTATAGATTAGGACAGGAGTTTAGAATTGGCCCAGGGTGCCTGCACACAATGACCTGCTCGAGTTAAAGACAGCCGTGTGGTCTTGAGCATCCACCATCTAATGCTTGCGGACGTGTCCCGAGTTCAAGGCTGGAGTACTCACTGAGCAATGCCCGGTCTACCAGGGCACCAAGGATGACAGATATGGTGGGGTCCGGGAATCAATTCAGACTGGACAACTCAAAGGCAAGTTTACCTCAAATCAACCTCTGGGTGAAAGAAAACTCGTACAGCTTGATTTCCTGTATCTGTCCCATCAAAAGTAAAGGCTCAACATGGGGATGTCAAAAGCTGAGACAAAGGGGGAAAGATTTGTGCCAACAACAATGCAAAATGAGATGTCTACAAAATGGAGCAGGTCAATAAGGTAGAGCACAAAATAAATGCTTGCGAACATCTTTCTAAAACTGCTAGACATCAGCAGAAACGTCAAGAGTTGAGAAAGAATGATTCATGAACATTCTGTGTGACATAAGGAAGGAAAAATAAATCTTGACAAGCCGGGAGGCGACGATGGTTCGCGGCCATTATTGAACAATGCCACGATAGGTACAATTGAGTTAGTAGAAGCTTTTGAGGAAGCCCTACCTAAAAAACTATCTCTTTCTTCGTCAAAATTGACCAAATCAAATCGGATTTTTTATATGTTGTACTTATGGATATTATGCACAGCTTCTAGAAATGAAATTGCGAGAAAAAAAATAAATAAAAAGTTCAAGTGGGCGTGGCTCCGCCCACAAGGGGCGTGGGACGCCCTCATACAAAAGACACAACGAGACCATGATATCTAGCTGTGTCCAAGTTTCATCAAGATCGCATCAAACGTCACGGAGCTATGCTCTGGAGAGAGTCACAAACGACACAACACAAAAGTGGTCACTGCTGGCACCCGTTGAACCAATAATCATTTAGTAACACAGCAGAAACGAGAGAGTTCACAGAAGCAGCTCACCCCACACAGTCTTGAGAACAAGGACCTGGGAAGGGACTTCACAACCCTTGCTTTGCATTTCCGGCCATGGTCAATAATATTGGCTTTGTTCATTAACTTTGAATAACAGGTGTGATGGTGACCAATACGAAGCTGATGAGCTTCCAGTCTTCTGAAGTTGAAAAACAGTCCAGAGCTGATCTTCTGCCCGACTCTCCTGAGAGAACCGACGATTTTGTAAACCATCTTTTGAAAAAAACAGGATGCATTTAAAGTTTAAACAAACAGATCTTTTTGTCGAAGTTAGCTCTGTGGGTTTGCATTGCTAAGCGTCGCCATTTTGTCTCAATCTTGCACGTGGCAAATTTGATTGGTCGAAACGGCGTACAATTTTCTCCAAGTACTACTAAACTGAAGGTTTTTGGAAGTAACAAACAAGGTGATTTGTGTTCTGGTGTTCAAATATATAATTAAATTGAAATAAATGTTTTAAAGGCTGTAGAAAAAAAACAACTATACATACCCATTGATCGGGTGTTTACGCCGCTGAGAGTCTTTACACCACCTTATTTAAACATGTTAAAATAGTGATCCGTGCCTGTTGTTTGTGTCCTTTATGACGTCCCTAAAAACAGTAAGTTTCCTGTTTTGGAATGAATTTCAATTTTGTTTGACTGCAAGGCGAAGTAAAAACATTATCTCACACTACTTAATCGGAGACGAGATCCGTCCAATTTGCCGTCCAGTCCAAAATCCAGAGCCAAAGTACTTTACAGATAAATGCAGGTTCGTGTTCCGATTCATGTTTAGGATTCGTGTTCAAATATAAAATTCAATTGAAGTTTAAGTAGTTCCTCGATCATGGACTGACAGACACACAGAATATACAAAATGCTTAACTCCACTTTGCATTACTTGTGCGGGATAATGGACCGATGAGTAAACAAGCGGTCGGTAAGCATACAATACGGTAAATCCACTATCAAAGCAAGGTTGAGCAATCAAAACAAATCCAACAGGTGACACTGCACAAAATCAAGGCAGCACCACATGAAGCTATAAATGAGTAAACTCTTCCTCGCCTCCTCCTCCTCAAGGTTTTCCTCCTCGTCCTCCTACTCCCCCCCCCTCCAAAGGATGGTACACTTTGTACACTTTGTGATGTGAAGCCTGGTTGTGAAGCACCCGCATAACCATTTATAGTCAGGTTGGATCGAACCGGAAAGACAGTTCGATGAGAGTACACTAACCCTGAACCATCTTACCGGCACTAACATGAAAAATGCTGCTGAAGAGAAGGCAGTGCTTCTTCTATTCTTTGCGTATGGCAGCTGAGCTGCCGGTAGCTATCATTTTATTGGGGCAAATAACGATGCCGCTGATGCTGTGCCCTATAACAGTACACTGGTACTCTTCAACCGACCTCGGAAGGATGACAGGCTGAGTGAACCCCACCTGGTGTTAATTCAGCAGCCAACAGGCTCCAACTCAGGACCCTAAGATCCAGCCAGCCACCCGAACACAAACCAACACTAAGACTGTAAGGCAATGCTGCTCACAGTCGTTAATCCCACCTCCAAGCACTGCAAACCCCCCCCATAAAAATAAATAATTTTAATATGGTTTGGTTACATATTATCAAAGTTGCCAATGAAGAAAGGAATACAAAGACAGGCTCCTGCCATGATCTTATAAATTGCTTGTCGTATGAACTTTTGCATATAAATCAACTAGAAACGGCACTTGGTAAAGCGCATATACCTCCACCAGGCTGAACAGGTTAAATTGGCAATCCCACTGATAAGCGCGGATCCTGATTTCGGATCTTCACCAAAAATCGAAGCAACTCATTCTTGTCACACCCCCACCTGGTTCCACAAGTTTCGTCCGAACCGTCCACATCTTTTTAGAGATATCCTGCCCACAGACAGACAGACAGATCAAACAGGGCGTGAAAACATAACCTCATTCACCTTCGGGTGACAGAGGTAACAACAATGCGTAAAAATAACATCCAACTCAGTGGATGGTACATATATAGAGAGCTAGAGCAATGACCGAAGTTAAGACGCGATTGCTTCAGTGCAAAAAAAAACTTCTCCAAAACGACGTTTTCAACCACAAGCAGAATTTTCGCTGCTTTGGAAATTGAAACAGGAGATTGGTGGTAAAAAAACAATGCACCGGACATGCAATCAGAAAATCGAACTCGAAACCCAGCAGTGATCAGCAGCAAACAAATGGTTCACACTGATAACAAGTCCTTTAACATTCAAATCCTTTTATACCTCATTGACTCTTGTTCATCTTGGAAGCAATTTGATAACTGTAAAATCAAAAGCTCTTCCGATCATTCGTCTTTAATGAGAAGCCCCGTTCGCCAAGTTTCAGCTTAATGACATAATAAAAGACAAAGCGGCCATTTGTAGCACAAAACTTTTTCATCTTCAATCCATTCTCCTCATCTCAATGCTGTTCTTACAAAACTTTTCAAATAAGTTTCCAAAGTCACGTTCCTATGTAAAAACCAACCTTCTTAGAATTCCATCTGGACAGATTTACAAATTCCTGCCCAAATCGCCTTCAGTCAAATGTCCAGGCCTGGCGAAAGAGTTGGGCCTCCCAAAAAAAAACTTCCCCACAGCGTGAACCCCCGCAATAAGGGGGGAACGATTGGGGCCGTGAAAGTTAGCAGCGCAGGTAATCCCTAAGTTCAATTGAAAATTGTGTCTAAGTTGTAGAATCCATGTTTGCTTGCAGCAAAAAATAAAAGTCAGGTTGAGGCAATTTTTAGGGAATAGAGGAGATGAATGCGGTCTACTTGAGGCATTAATCAGTTAATAATAATAACCCGTCAGGACACGTACTGCATCTGACAGGTTTTATTTATCTAATTAATGTCTCAAGAAGCTTCACTGTCTGCAAAAAACACAGCCTTATGGATTTATACTTGCAGCTGTTCCTGCCAATGTTTGCTCGAACACGGAGTGTGCAGTGTCACAATGGCGATTGTTCAATCCTCGCACTACGTTTGCAATCTCAACTGTTTTTAATTGAAGAATGTGCAAGAGGTTCTCGCAGGAACAGGGCCGATCTGGCGCGAGGTTTGAGGAGCTCACAACACTCAAGGTGGAACCACTGAATAGTCATTCGCGAAACAAAGAATCCACGGAGTGTCGTGCATGGCTTTGGGGGAGAAGAGGGGGAGAGAAACAAATGATTTGATGTATTATATAATAGAAAGGATGAAACGATTGCAGGAGCATGACCAAACAATATATCAGGCTTGCCAGCTGCTTGTGTGGCTGGAGAGACGGCCCTCCGTTTTCTCAGCTACCATATGTTGCTTGCGCAGCAATGTCAGCAACTAAGCAAATGATGCAGCTCAGGCTATTAAAGCGAGTCAAGTTTTACAGCATAGGTGGTTATTGACAAAATATGCCCTCAAGTTGTTTACGTAAATGTCGAACGGTAAGCCTCAGTCGAGATTAGAAGCTCGGGTCTCCAGGGATCCGCATGTTGTTTGGGGTGGGGGGCATGTGTTGCATTACATAGGCATGGGTTTGGGGGTAATGTGATAAAAGGAAGAGGAGGAGAGAGAGAAGAGAGAGAGAGAGAGAAGAGAGAGAGAGAGAGAGAGAGAGAGAGAGAGAGAGAATGGAGGACTATGATAATAGTGAACAATCATAGGGGAAGGGTTCAATAATTCCCGCCCGTTTTTGTGCTAGCTAATCCAAAAGGGGGAGGGGCAAAATCTGCCAAGAGATTGCCCTTGTGTGATTTTGTGGGGTCTGGAGTAACTCAAAGTTTATGACTTGCCACAAACCCAAAGTTGCTCAATATAACTTACATTGTTCCAACCAAACTTTTCATGAAAGTTAAAATATAATTTAAAAAAAACACAATGCGAGCTCTGAGACAAAAATGAATTCATGAAATGTACCATTCGGTACACGTTCAAAGTTAATGAATGAAACTCCAATAATAAGGTGGAGTTAAAGCTTTAGATTGGATCACACTCTGCGGCCTTTTTTCCTCTTATTGGTGCTGTGTCCTTGTAAAGCCGGTGTCAGCGGCTACACCATCACCACCAGACTCACCGCCCGCGCGCCGTGGAACAATAGCAAAAGTATGCAATACATCCGAGAGTCCAATTTGCGATAATGCCCGCTTGCCTCCGGAAAGTTGGTTTCTCTGGCTCGGCAAAGTTTGGCGTGACTCAGGCCAGCAATTTTGACGGTGTTATCAAAAACTCGGTGCCAACATTGGGCATCAATGCTGGGCTCAAGGTGTGCAGGCCTTCGATAAACCACAGAGGCATTGCTGGTGTCGAAAAAAAACAGGAAAAATGTTTTACTTTGAAGAAATAATTTTACTCTTACTTGCTGGTTTTTCCTGTTTCCTCCGCTTTCTGTGTCTTCTTTTCCAAACCAGTTGTTAGCCTTTGCTACCTCCGTCAGTAATCTCTTCCATGAACCTCACTCTTGTAAGGTGAATATTGCCAGTGCTATTCTTTTCTTTCAACCAAATTGTGAAAAGTGCGGTAAATAATTTTCAAATGTTTGCATGCAGACTACAAGTTTTTGGCCTATTCAAATGTGTAGACGGTGAGAGGAATTATTAAATTTAATTTCAAGGATGAATGGACGGAGCAAAGGAATTAAAATAAAGGACAAGCCCTGAAATTTTTCAAGTAATAAACAGTCCAGAATTAAGATTTGGTAACATCCATGTTGGGATTCAAGAAGGATAAAAGGAGCTTCGAGTTATCTGGAATTTCCAGCCTATTGTGTACTTAAGTGATAGATCTTGAGATATGAAGTCACCTGATGGGCTGGTTTATGCAGGAGTGAGAAAATAGTGTTTGTCGATGGGATTGGTTTTTCATCAGTTGGAAGTTCCTGTGCTTCATACTCTTTGTGATTTGTTTTGAAATTAAAATCATCTCTTGGGTCGGGTGGGGGTGTGGTTCATATTAACACTTTTTCCTCTCTTCGACAGAAGAGTTGTTTTGTCGTTGCTCCTTGATCACTCCACCAATAGGTCTTTCTTTTGTGTTTTCCTTCGCACATATGGCAGACATTTTACTTGTCTGGGACGTTTGGCATTGGCTTTCCAATGAATGATATGGTGGGTTTGCCAAGATTCAGGCAGCATTGCTGTTTACTCAAGCCTATACACAACGGTCATGGGCTCGCAGTCGTACAAAATCCTCGGATCGATTTAAGGGAGACATGAAAGGGATCTATGCTAATTTGACATCTGGTAGAGAATTCAGTTGCCCACTGGCTGCACTGCACTTTCTCCGAGCGATTTCATCCAGTACTTTCACTTGTGGCCTTTTCCTAACTGCAGCTTGCACATCCTGTATGTGGCATCGAAGCTTGGGCAGCGATGCGTTTGCAGATCGGCCCTCCAGGAAATTATTTGAGCGATCCACCTCTTCTCACCTCTCACATCATGGCCGGTTATCTATCCCTTGGCAAGTCATCTTCTTTGCAGGTCATCGTTCTCCATCTCCTGGTACATTTTGCTCAATCAGATCCACCAGACTCTGCTTGCTGCTGTGAGTTTTCTGGGTTTGCGCTCCACAAACTCTTCCTTTGATGCCCTTTTTAATGCTGTTTGTGAAGTTATTTACTTTTGTGCTTTCACAAGGATTTCATCTTTACTATACAATTCATTGAATTTCCTGATTTAAAAATAATAAATTTACCAACTGACACTGGCGGTAGAAGAAGACCCACACCAATGGCAGGATAATGAATATTGCAATTTTGTGTCACATGCCATTTTTGTGTCATTTGTTTGATTAAGTTAATTAATGAGAATGCAACGGTTTTTTAGTTTGTCTTTTCGCTTGCTTATCAATGTTATCTAGTGCTTCTTGAATATATAATCTCTCAACAATCCACATCATCAAATAATTGGTTCATACAGAAAAAGTAAGTGACCACTATATTGTTATTGGTGTGTGTATGTCTGTTGGGTAAGTCGATCTAGTGAAAATTTTTTTTTTTTTGAGATTTGTTCTAAACCGCTTATTATCAGTAATTTTAAAATGGCGATTTCGGTTAATACAATGGCGATTTCGATAAACTTGGTTGGTTAGGTCAATACCATGACCTAGTTGTGTGCAAATGAGAACTGTTTGCTATGGACAACCACCGTTGCTAGCAACAGGACTTTGAAATTTTTGAAAAATCATAAAAAATAATTTTTTCGAAAATCAAAAATCGGGCCACCGAGCGACCTGTGGGGCATACATTCAGCCATATTGTCAAAAAATTCCAGCCGGATCCTAATGAAAACGTCGGAGAAGATAGACTTTGAATGAAACCCTGGTCGAAAACAATAAAAAACGAAGTCGTTATATCTCAGAGACTGAGTCAGATATACATGAAACCTGGTATGTAGGTTCATGATATGTCCTAGTTATGTGTGAGAAAAAGAACCGTTGCTAATGGGACCCCGTCCGTTGCCTAGCACGCCGAAAAACCTCTTAAATGTGTGGGTATTTTAAATCGAAAAAACAATCCTGCAGCATTAACCACCTTGAAGCTAGAATCATGAATTTTCTTGGTGCTTAATCCTCAGGTCATTCGCCCTTGAACGGGCCCATCGCAGTCAGGTTCTATTGGTAGTCGACTACCCATGTCCCGCCTACCGGCTTGTCTATTCTGTCTGTCCTGTCTGTCCTGTCCCGAGCATAGCCCGTGGGTTTTGATCCCGAATCGTGATAAAAATTTGGTGGGAGGTTTATATCATGATGCTTAGTTGTGTTTTCCTGGAGGGTGTGTGCGCCCATTATGGGCAGAGCCAACGCACAAAAAAATGTTTTTTTTAGGGGGTAGCCGATTTCATTTGCATCTTTCTCCGAGGGGGTTTGTCGAATCTGGCAGGGGTTTCGATATTCGGGGTAGCACAATGGCACTACATAGCCCCAACGGAGCTCGATTTTTCATTCGGTCCCAAGGTCCAAAGGTCACAAGGTCACAACTTAGAAATAATGCGATTTTGACATAAAAATCCATCTTTTCCGAGGGGGTTTGTCGAATCTGGCAGGGGTTTCGGTATTTGGTTAGCCCCAAATGGCACCTGCTAGCCGCACGGAGCTCGATTTTTTCATTTTTGGGCCCAGGTCAAGGTCAACAAGTCACAACTTAGAAAATGTGCGATTTTTGACATAAAAAATAATAGCGACCGCCCAATACTTTTGAGAGCTAGATGACAATATTTTTTATGGCATAATCTTGAGGTCATTCCCACCTAAAGTCTGAACCATTTTGCTCTATATTGAACACCTTGCCCGTGCGCCCCCTTCAAGTTTGTTTTTACGCCTGATTTCATCAAGTAGGATAATCCCGAGGAGTGCGAAATGCCCATATAGCCTATATGACGTTAATATTGTTCCTGGAATGGGTTCCAGAGGAAAGTTTTGCACCAAAGGTCATATCCCTTGACCTTTGAGCTTTAAGTTCACAAAGGTCAAATTTTCAAAGTGTGGGAATCGAACGGGTTTTCGAATTTTCGAGCGAACTAACTTCTCATAAGCTTATAGCACGTAATCCTGTTCTCTTTTTTAATGTCCCACACACATTGGCAGCATAAAAGTCCATGAAATACCTTGCATAATATCAATTTCTAATAGTAACCCTGATATTTTCAAAAGTTTTCCATGATAACAGTTCATTCTTGCATAAAAGATGCCGATTTTAGAAAAATGAGAATTTTCACTCGAACCGCGCAACGATGTCAGAGAAAGGGTAATTTACCTTGGTTGTGAACATTCTATCATAGTTTAACTGACATATTCTTTAATGAGACACCCTGCCTGATGAAAATAATCAAATTTGGCACTTTTAAAACATATATTCGGCATTTAATAAGAGAAAACGTTCAAGTTTTTGCTAAAATTGCACAAAAACTGCCAAAATTGGGGGTATTTTGTGGGTTCATAACCCTTAGGAGCTTAAAACCCCCTGAAATATCTTAAAACATGTCCAATACAACAGAATTCCCTGAAATAATCAACCATTCTACATGTATTTTATGCTTATTGAAGTAAATAATGAATTATTGAAAATGGCCATTTTCTCTTATGTTCCCACACTCTAGGGGTTAATTCACCATGATGTGCAGAATTTCAACAACTACAACCTCAGTTTTCAAAAACTAGACATCGATATGGTTCAAATGAGACCAGTTTCAGCTTGTTATACTGCCGGTAGGGGTATCTCCTAAGTTAGAGCACTTTTTCAGCCCCGGCCACTACACTATAATGGGGTAGTGGATAATGTTTGTTAAGTTTTGTGTTGATCGGATAAGGTGCGTTTTTCTATCCAAGATGGAGGCCAAACCATGTGACTTGTGACATCATAATTTTTCTTAGTATATGCAGGCATTGGGGTAGATTATAGTTGCCAAGTTTCGCTTCTATAGATTATGTGGTTCCAGAGAAAACATTATTTAATATTATTCTTGAATCCAACATGGCTGCCAAACCATGTGACCTATCAATTATTCATTAACAAAGTTATATTCCCTACCCATGTGCAATAGGTGTGTGAAGTTTCTCCTTTATCTGACAAACCATTCTGGAGAAGGTGTTTGAAGGTTTTAGGGTAAATTTAATATGGCCGCCAAACCATGTGACCTATAAATTAGAAATTTACAACCTTGT
This sequence comes from Eptatretus atami, assembly GCA_035128595.1. Lineage (NCBI taxonomy): Eukaryota > Metazoa > Chordata > Myxini > Myxiniformes > Myxinidae > Eptatretus > Eptatretus atami. The sequence goes on from CM068960.1 coordinate 20,516,190, forward strand.
GGAAGGATGTCTTGGGGAAAGTGTGTGTGAATTTTTGCCTCAATCTGTCCAGCCGTTCTGGAGAAAAGATTTTAAAAATTATTAATTTCAATCCAAGATGGCTGACGAACCATGTGACCTATGACATCATAAATTTACATTCTGCCTCCAATCATATAGTGGAACACGTTTGTGAAGTTTCGTGTTAATCGATAAGGTGCGTTTTTGTATTCAAAGATGGCCACCATACCATGTAACTTGTGATGTCATATTTTTTACAATGTATGTAGACCTGACGGTAGATGATAGTTGCAAATTTTCGCTTCGGTAGATTAAGCAGTTCCAGAGAAAACATTATTTAATATTTTTCTTAAATCCAACATGGCTGCCAAACCATGTGACCTACCAATTATTCATGAACAAACTTGTATCCACTACGCGTGCAGAATACACTTGTGAAGTTTCCCCTTGATCTGAAAAGCCGTTCTAGAGAAGATGTTTGAAGGTTTTAAGGTCAATTCAATATGGCCACCAAACCATGTGACCTAATCAATAAAAAATTAACAAACTTGTGAAAGGATGTTATGGGGAATGTGTGTGTAAAGTTTCACCTCAATCTGTGCAGCGTCTTTGGAGAAGAGATTTTTAAAAAAAAAAATCAAAACAAGATGGCTGCCGAACCAAGTCACCTTGAGTCATAATTTTTTCTACGGTGAATTTGAAGATGACGTTCAAGAAATTTCAGATATTTTCGCCATGAGCGTTCTACTTGACGAATTTTCACCGGCATACCGCTTCACTGATGATGTCACGAAAAATCTCCCGTGTTCCCCATGGGGAGTTCATGAAAATGTATGAAGCGAAAATAATTTCCATTGCACAGTTTCAGAGATACAGAGGTCTAAAGTTTATCGGTTTTTTTCAAGATGGCGTCCATACCACGTGACCTATGACATCACAATTATCAATTAAGCATGCTATCAAAAAAGATACATACTATGGTGAAAATTTTGTGTCGATCGGACTGACCGTTCCTGAGAAAATGGTTTTTAAAGCGAAAGAACCCGAAAATTGCCGGCGGAAAAAGAAAAATAAGAAATAAACAGAAGAGAAACAATAGGTTGCCAAGTCCATGAGACTGGGTACCCTAATAATAATAATCTTCAGATGGCACATTTCCGAGCTGCCTCTCTCAATGGCCAATGACTATTAGCATCCAACAGAGTTTTACTTTGTGCAGCATCCTTTGCTATCGTTTGTTTCTACAGTTAAATATGTACGCAAAACTGCATTCCTTTGCAAAGGAATATGGAGGCAACATGGGGTGGACGGGACTATGACTGTCAATCAGCCTGATGGGAGTGGGGCTGCCAGACACATTTATCCAACGGCCAATCAGACCTATATGGGTGTGGTTAACGGTGGAATAGTATTTGGCCTGTGTTTCTATAAAGTACATTATATGAAAGAGTATGTCTGTCTATAAAGTACGTACTAAAACACATGCATGAACAGCTATCCAAGATCTTCATGATGGTTGTACCCCTCAACGGAAGTTGGGGGCCAAATCTTCCCCACTCTTCCCCACTGCCCGGATTCATCAGGGAAGTGCAGTCACAATCATAGCGCCAATCGGTCCCCATGAACCAGCCCATTCCCTCCACCCACTCTTCCCCTCTCCACCCCCTCACCACAACATATTGGATTTGAGGAAGATTTGACAACATCAGGAAAAGCAATTTTCATTTATTGATAAATTTTGTAGACTAGAAACTGATAAAGACAACTCGGATAACAAACCGGAGATAAAAATTAATTTGCTTTATTGCACACTCGAGCTGATACTGGAACCATAATTAAGAAGAAGAAACTCTACCCCACCATGTTTCATTCTTTTCTACACTTGCCTATTTCATATTAAAACAACCCGATGCACATCCATGAAGCAAAAACATGCGTACGGTTTATGTGCATATATATAATACATCATGGTTATATGCCTGGGATTATTCCAATTACACTGGGCCATTAACTAACACCCAGTCCGAAGGCCTGAGGCCTGCCAATCTGTGCTGCTTCATGCAATGGCAGCGCATGATCCTATTGGGATGGAGTCAGGGCAGCTGAACACTGGCCCATGTATAATATGTGATATTTTCTCTGTTTAAAAAGGGCATAACTGTGTGAAAAATCGGTGAAATGCCCTGAAACTCGAACTTGTTCTGCATCGTATCATAATAAAACCATGTAACAAGTTTCACTTGAATATGTTAAAGGGTATGGAAAAAAAATCACAGGTGGGATGGACAGACTGAGAGAAAACATATAGTCCCCTCCGGTGATACCGGAAGGGGACTAATAAAGGCGCTCGTCACAAACTCTTGGCAAAACACCTTAGAACCAGAAATTACCGCTCCATCAATTTAGTCACTAAATTAGCTTCAGCAAAAAGATTCTACTCCACTTCAAATTCCCCTTCTGTACTCATATCATTCCACCAAAAAGAGGGGTGGGGTTGTCCCTTAAAAACACACCAAGTGTGCGTGTGCGTGTGCGTGTGCGTGTGTGTGTGTGTGTGTGTGTGTGTGTGTGTACGTACGTACGTACGTGCAATATTACTTTGTCTTTTCTCAGGACAGCCATTATTCAAAGAAAGATGTAAGGATGGTTTCACGTGATCATTTATTGTGCCCATCCCTACCTTGTGTACATACTTTTGGAGGAACATCCCTATACATCCTTTTGCACTTTTAAAATCTGTGTTGATTTGTCCATTTTCTCCTACAATGTCCCTGCAGACCATGTAGAAGTACAATTATGTCTCCTAATATTCTTGACATGCAAGCAATGTATGCACAAATTCCTCCTGGAACCTCAGATCATCGAATTAAATAACTAAATAAACTCACGAATAGCAAGGACAAGTGATGAGAAGAGTTTCTTTGTGAAACAGCATCTCCAGAAAGGATTTAATAATACAATGAAGTTGAAGATTCTTTCCAATATTTATCCAACGATAGAGCAGCAAATATACCTGAACAGTGATTTTCAATCATCATATCATCTTATCAAGGTCAAGGTCATTGGGGGCACTCATGACAACTCATGAATGTCACCGATTGTGATCTACTCCTGGAAAGGTCACCACTCTGTCGTAGAATACTATAGATTAGGACAGGAGTTTAGAATTGGCCCAGGGTGCCTGCACACAATGACCTGCTCGAGTTAAAGACACCGTGTGGTCTTGAGCATCCACCATCTAATGCTTGCGGACGTGTCCCGAGTTCAAGGCTGGAGTACTCACTGACGCAATGCCCGGTCTACCAGAGCACCAAGGATGACAGATATGGTGGGGTCGGGAATCAAATTCAGACTGGACAACTCAAAGGCAAGTTTACCTCAAATCAACCTCTGGGTGAAAGAAAACTCGTACAGCTTGATTTCCTGTATCTGTCCCATCAAAAGTAAAGGCTCAACATGGGGGATGTCAAAAGCTGAGACAAAGGGGGAAAGATTTGTGCCAACAACAATGCAAAATGAGATGTCTACAAAATGGAGCAGGTCAATAAGGTAGAGCAACAAAATAAATGCTTGCGAACATCTTCTAAAACTGCTAGACATCAGCAGAAACGTCAAGAGTTGAGAAAGAATGATTCATGAACATTCTGTGTGACATAAGGAAGGAAAAATAAATCTGACAAGCCGGGAGGCGACGATGGTTCGCGGCCATTATTGAACAATGCCACGATAGGTACAATTGAGTTAGTAGAAGCTTTTGAGGAAGCCCTACCGTAAAAACCTATCTCTTCCGTCAAAATTGACCAAATCAAATCGGATTTTTTATATGTTGTACTTATGGATATTATGCACAGCTTCTAGAAAATGAAATTGCGAGAAAAAAATAAATAAAAAGTTCAAGTGGGCGTGGCTCCGCCCACAAGGGGCGTGGGACGTCCCTCATACAAAAGACACAACGAGACCATGATATCTAGCTTGTGTCCAAGTTTCATCAAGATCGCATCAAACGTCACGGAGCTATGCTCTGGAGAGAGTCACAAACAGACACAACCAAAATAGTGGTCACTGCTGGCACCCGTGAACCAATAATCATTTAGTAACACAGCAGAAACGAGAGAGTTCACAGAACAGCTCACCCCACACAGTCTTGAGAACAAGGACCTGGGAAGGGACTTCACAACCCTTGCTTTGCATTTCCGGCCATGGTCAATAATATTGGCTTTGTTCATTAACTTTGAATAACAGGTGTGATGGTGACCAATATGAAGCTGATGAGCTTCCAGTCTTCTGAAGCTGAAAACAGTCCAGAGCTGAATCTTCTGCCGACTCTTCTGAGAGAAACCGACGATTTTGTAACCATCTTTGAAAAAAAACAGATGCATTTAAACAAACAGATCTTTTTGTCGAAGTTAGCTCTGTGGTTGCATTGCTAAGCGTCGCCATTTTGTCTCAAATCTTGCACGTGGCACATTTGATTGGTCGAAACGGCGTACAATTTTCTCCAAGTACTACTAAACTGAAGGTTTTTGGAAGTACAAACAAGGTGATTTGTGTTCTGGTGTTCAAATATATAATTAAATTGAAATAAATGTTTTAAAGGCTGTAGAAAAAAAAACAACTATACATACCATTGAATCGGGTGTTTACGCCGCTGAGAGTCTTTTACACCACCTTATTTAACATGTTAAAATAGTGATCCGTGCCTGTTGTTTGTGTCCTTTATGACGTCCCTAAAAACAGTAAGTTTCCTGTTTGGAATGATTTTCAATTTTGTTTGACTGCCAGGCGAAGTAAAAACATTATCTCACACCTACTTAATCGGGACGAGATTCCGTCCAATTTGCCGTCCGTCCAAAATCAGAGCCAAAGTACTTTACAGATAAAACTGCAGGTTCGTGTTCCGATTCATGTTAGGATTCGTGTTCAAAATATAAAATTCAATTGAAGTTAAGTAGTTCCTCGATCATGGACTGACAGACACACAGAATTAACAAAATGCTTAACCCCACTTTGCATTACTTGTGCGGGATAATGGACCGATGAGTAAACAAGCGGTCGGTAAGCATACAAACCGGTAAATCCACTATCAAAGCAAGGTAGAGCAATCAAACAAATCCAACAGGTGACACTGCACAAAATCAGAGCAGCACCACATGAAGCTATAAATGAGTAAAACTCTTCCTCATCCTCCTCCTCCTCAAGGTTCTCCTCCTCGTCCTCCTACTCCCCCCTCCAAAGGATGGTACACTTTGTACACTTTGTGATGTAACAGCCTGGTTGTGAAGCACCCGCATAACCATTTATAGTCAGGTTGGGAATCGAACCCAGACAAGACAGTTCGAATGAGAGTACACTAACTCTGAACCATCTTACCGGCACTAACATGAAAAATGCTGCTGAAGAGAAGGCAGTGCTTCTTCTTATTCTTGCGTATGGCAGCTGAGCTGCCGGGTAGCTATCATTTTATTGGGGCATAACGATGCCGCTGATGCTGTGCCCCTATAACAGTACACTGGTACTCATTTCACCGACCTCGGAAGGATGACAGGCTGAGTGAACCCCACCTGGTGTTAATTCAGCAGCCAACAGGGCTCCAACTCAGGACCCTAAGATCCCAAGCCAGCCACCCGAACCACAAAACCAACACTAGACTGTAAGGCAATGCTGCTCACAGTCTTAATCCCAACCCTCCAAGCACTGCAAACCCCCCCCCCCCCATAAATAATAATAATTTTAATATGGTTTGGTTACATATTATCAAAGTTGCCAAATGAAGAAAGGAATACAAAGACAGGCCTCCTGCCATGGATTATAAATTGCTGTCGTATGAACCTTTTTACATATAATCAACTAGAACGGCACTTGGTAGAGCGCATATACCTCCACCAGGCTGAACAGGTTACAATTGCATCCCACTGATAAGCCGGATCCTGATTCGGATCTTCACCAAAAATCGAAGCAACTCATTCTTGTCACACACCCCACCTGTCCACCAAGTTTCGTCCGAATCCGTCCACATCTTTTAGAGATATCCTGCCCACAGACAGACAGACAGACAAACAGGGGTGAAAACATAACCTCATTCACCTTCGGGTGACAGAGGTAACAACAATGCGTAAACAATAACATCCAACCTCAGTGATGGTACATATATAGAGAGCAGACAATGACCAAGTTAAGACGCGATGCTTCAGTGCAAAAAAAAACTTTCTACAACGACGTTTCAAAACAAGCAGAAATTTGTCGCTGCTTTGGAAATATGAAACAGGAGAATTGGTGTAAAAAAAACAATGCAAACCGACATGCATCAGAAAATCGAAATCGAAACCATGCAGTGATCAGCAGCACAACAATGTTCACCTGAACAAGTCCTTTAACATTCAAATCCTTTTTATACTCATTGACTCTTGTTCATCTTGGAAGCAAATTTTGATAACTGTAAAATCAAAAGCTCTTCCGATCATTCGTCTTTAATGAGAGCCCCGTTCGCCAGTTCAGCTTAATGAACATATAAAAGACAAAGCGGCCATTTGTAGCACAAAACTTTTCACTTCAATCCATTCTCTCAATCTCAATGCTGTTTCTTCAACTTTTCAATAAGTTTCCAAGTCACTTCCTATGTAAACAACCACCTTCTTAGAATTCATCCTGGACAGATTACAAATTCCTGCCCAAATCGCCTTCAGTCAAATGTCAGGCCTGGCGAAAGAGTTGGGCCCTCCCAAAAAAAACTTCCCCACGCGTGCCCCCGCAATAAGGGGGGAACGATTGGGGCCGTGAAAGTAGCAGCAGCAGGTAATCCCAAAGTTCAATTGAACAAATTGTGTCCTAAGGTTGTAGAATCCATGTTTGCTTGCAGCAAAATAAAAGTCAGGTTGAGGCAATTTTAGGGAAATAGAGGAGGATGAATGCGGTCTACTTGAGGCATTAATCAGTTAATAATAATAAACCCGTCAGGACAACGTACTGGCATCTGGACAGGTTTATTATCTAATTAATGTCTCAAGAAGCTTCACTGTCTGCAAAAAACACCAGCCTTATGGATTTATAGCTTGCAGCTGTTCCTGCCAATGTTTGCTCGAACACGAGTGTCAGTGTCACAATGGCGATTGTTCAATCCTCCACTACGTTTCGCAATCTCAACTGTTTTAGATTGAAGAATGTGCAAGAGGTTGCTCGGCAGGAACAGGCCGACTGGCCGCAGGTTTGAGGAGCTCACAAACTCAGGTGGAACCACCTGAATAGTCATTCGCGAAACAAAGAATCCACGGAGTGTCGTGCATGGCTTGGGGGAGGAAGAGGGGGAGAGAAACAAATGATTTGATGTATTATATAATAAAAGGATGAAACGATTGCAGGAGCATGACCCAAACAATATTCAGGCTTTGCCAGCTGCTTGTGTGCTGGAGAGACGGCCTCCGTTTCTCAGCTTACCATATGTTGCTTGCGCAGCATGTCAGCAACTAGCAAATGATGCACTCAGCTATTAAAGCGAGTCAGTTATTACAGCATGGTGGTTATTGCAAAATATGCCCTCAAGTTGTTACGTAAATGTCGAACGGTAAGCCTCAGTCGAGACCTTAGAAGCTCGTGTCTCCAGGACAGCATGTTGTTTGGGGTGGGGGGGCATGTGTTCATTACATAGGCATGGGTTGGGGGTATGTGATAAAAGGAAGAGGAGGAGAGAGAGAAGAGAGAGAGAGAGAGAAGAGAGAGAGGAGAGAGAGAGAGAGAGAGAGAGAGAATGAAGGACTATAGATATAGTGAACAATCATAAGGGGAGGGTTCAATAATTCCCCCGTTTTGTGTAGCTAATCCAAAAGGGGGAGGGGCAATAATTCTGCCAAGAGATTGCCCCTTGTGTGATTTGTGGGGTCTGGAGTAACTTCACAGTTTATGACCTTGCCACAAACCCAAAGTGCTCAATATAACTTACATTGTTCCACAAACTTTTCATGAAGTTAAAATATAATTAAAAAAAACACAATGCGAGCTCTGAGACAAAAATGATTCATGAAATGTACCATTCGTACACGTTCAAACGTTTAATGAATGAAACTCCAATAATAATGGTGGAGTTCAAAGCTTTAGATTGGATCACACTCTGCGGGCCTTTTTCCTCTATTGTGCTGTGTCCTTGTAAAGCGGTGTCAGCGGCTACACCATCACCACCAGACTCACCGCCGCCGCCGGCCGGAACAATAGCAAAAGTATGCAATGACATCCGCAGAGTCCAATTTTGCGATAATGCCCGCTTGCCTCCGGAAAGTTGGGTTTCATCTGCTCGGCAAGTTGGCGTGACTCAGGCCAGCAATTTGACGGTGTTATCAAACAACTCGGTGCCAACATTGGGCATCATGCTGGGCATCAAGGTGTGCAGGCTCGATAAACACAGAGGCATTGCTGGTGTCGAAAAAAAACAGGAAAAAAATGTTTTACTTTGAAAAATAATTTTACTCTTACTTGCTGGTTTTCCTGTTTCCTCCCCTTTTCTGTGTCTTCTTTTCCAACCAGTTGTTGCCTTGCTACCCCACTGTCAGTAATCTCATTCCATGAACCTCACTCTTGTAAGGTGATATTGCCAGTGCTATTCTTTCTTCAACAAATTGTGAAAAGTGCGGTAAATAATTTTCAAATGTATTCATGCAGACCAAGTTTTTGTGCCTCATCAAATGTGTACGGTGAGAAGGAATTATTAAATTTAATTCAAATGAATGGACGAGAGCAAGGAATTAAATAAAAGGACAAGCCCTGAAATTCAGTAAATAAACCAGTCCAGAAATTAAGATTTGTAACATCCCATGTTGGGATTCAAAAGGATAAAAGGAGCTTCGAGTATATCTGGAATTTCCAGCCTATTGTGTACCTTAAGGTGAAGGATCTTGAGATATGATGTCACCTGATGGGCTGGTTTATGCAGGAGGTGAGAAAATAGTGTTGTCGATGGGAGTTGTTTTTCAATCAGTGGAAGTTCCTGCTTCATACTCTTTGTGATTGTTTTTAAATTAAAATATCTCTTGGGTCGGGTGGGGGTGTGGTTCATATTAACACTTTTTCCTCTCTTCGACAGAAGAGTTGTTTTGTCCGTTGCTCCCTAATGATCACTCCACCAATAGGTCTTTCTTTTGTGTTTTCCTTCGCACATATGGCAGACATTTTACTTGTCTGGGACGTTTGGCATTGGCTTTCCAGTGATGCTATGGTGGGTTTGACAAGATCAGGCAGCATTGCTGTTTACCTCAAGCTCTATACCAACGGTCATGGGCTCGCAGTCGTACAACAAATCCTCGGATCGATTTAAGGAGACATGAAAGGGATCTATGCTACATTTGACATCTGGTAGAGATTTCAGTGCCCACTGGCTGCACTGCACTTTCTCGAGCGATTTCATCCAGTACTTCCTCACTTGTGGCCTTTCCTACTGCCAGCTTGCACATCCTGTGATGTGGCATCGAAGCTTGAGGCAGCGATGCGTTTGCAGATCAGGCCCTCCCAAGGAATTATTTAGAGCGACCACCTCTTCCTACCTCTCACATCATGCCGGTTATCTATCCTTGCAAGTCCATCATTCTTGCAGGTCATCGTTCTCCATCTCCTGGTACATTTGCTCAATCAGATCCACCAGACTTCGCTTGCTGCTGTGAGTTTCTGGGTTTCCTCCACATACTTCTCTCCTGTTGATGCCCTTTTTATGCTGTTTGTGAAGTTATTTACTTTTGCTTCCAAAGGATTTCATCTTTACTATACAATTCATTTGAATTTCCTGATTTAAAAAATAATAATTTACCAACTGACACTGGCGGTAGAAGAAACCCACACCAATGGCAGGATAATGATATTGCATTTTGTGTCACATGCCATTTTTGTGGTCATTGTTTGATTAAGTTAATTATGAGAATGCAACGTTTTTAGTTTGTCTTTTCGCTTGCTTATCAATGTTATCTAGTGCTCTTGAATATAAATCTCTCTCACAATCCACATCATCAAATAATTGGTTCACGAAAAAGTAAGTGACCACTATATTTGTTATTGGTGTGTGTATGTCTGTTGGGTAGTCGATCTAGTCGAAAAATTTTTTTTTTTTGAGATTTGTTCTACCCTTATTATCAGTATTTAAAATGGCGATTTCGGTTAATACAATGGCG
>CM068960.1:20526356-20538858 GCA_035128595.1 Eptatretus atami
ATTTCGATGAAACTTGGTTGGTAGGTTCATACCATGACCTAGTTGTGTGCAAATGAGAACTGTTGCTATGGACACCACCGTTGCCTAGCAACAGGACTTTGAAATTTTTGAAAAATCATAAAAAATTAATTTTTTCGAAAATCAAAATCGGGCCACGAGCGACTGTGGGCAGTACATTCAGCCATATTGTCAAAAAATTCCAGCCGGATCCTATGAAACCGTCGGAGAAGATAGACTTTGAATGAACCCTGGTCGAAAACAATAAAAAACGAAGTTCGTTATATCTCAGAGACTGAGTCAGATATACATGAAACTGGTATGGTAGGTTCATGATATGTCCTAGTTATGTGTGAGAAAGAACCGTTGCTATGGACCCCTCCGTTGCCTAGCAACGGCCGAAAAACCTCTAAATGTGTGGGTATTTTAACGAAAAAACAATCTGCAGCATTAACCCTTGAAGCTAGAATCATGAATTTTCTTGTGCTTAATCCTCAGGTCATTCCCCATTGAACGGGCCCATCGCATCAGGTTCTATTGGGTAGTCGACTACCCATGTCCGCCTACCGGCTTGTCTATCTGTCTGTCTGTCTGTCTGTCCGAGCATAGCTCCGTGGGTTTTGATCCGATCGTGATAAAAATTTTGGTGGGAGGTTTATATCATGATCTAGTTGTGTTTTCCTGCGAATGGGTGTGGTGCGCCCATTATGGGCAGAGCCACGCACAAAAAACATGTTTTTAGGGGGTAGCCGATTTCAATTTGCATCTTCTCCGAGGGGGTTTGTCGAATCTGGCAGGGGTTTCGATATTCGGTTAGCACAATGGCAACTACATAGCCCCACGGAGCTCGATTTTTCATTTTCGTCCCAAGGTCAAGGTCACAAGGTCACAAACTTAGAAAATTGCGAATTTTGACATAAAAATCCATCTTTTCCGAGGGGGTTTGTCGAATCTGGCAGGGGTTTCGGTATTTGGTTAGCCCAATGGCACCTGCATAGCCGCACGGAGCTCGATTTTTCATTTTTGGGCCCAAGGTCAAGGTCACAAGGTCACAAACTTAGAAAATTGCGATTTTTGACATAAAAAATAATACGACCGCCCAAACTTTGAGAGCTAGGATGACAATATTTTTTATGCATAATCTTGAGGTCATTCCCCACCTAAAGTCTTGAAACCATTTTGCTCTATATCGAACACCTTGCCCGTGGCGCCCCCTTCAAGTTTGTTTTTACGCTGATTTCATCAAAGTATGGATAATCCGAGGAGTGCGAAATGCCATATAGCCTATATGACGTTATATTGTTCTGGAATGTTCCAGAGGAAGTTTTGCACCAAAGGTCATAATCCTTGACCTTTGACCTTTAAAGTTCACAAAGGTCAAATTTTCAAAGTTGTGGGAATCGAACCGGGTTTTCGACCTTCTTCGACGAACTAACTCCAATAAGCTATAGCACGTATCCTGTTTCCTTATTTTAATGTCCCACACACACATTGAACGGGCCCATCGCATCAGGTTCTATTGGGTAGTCGACTACCCATGTCCGCCTACCGGCTTGTCTATCTGTCTGTCTGTCTGTCTGTCCCGAGCATAGCTCCGTGGGTTTTGATCCGATCGTGATAAAAATTTTGGTGGGAGGTTTATATCATGATCTAGTTGTGTTTTCTGCGAATGGGTGTGGTGCGCCCATTATGGGCAGAGCCACGCACAAAAAAATGTTTTTAGGGGTAGCCGATTTCAATTTGCATCTTCTCCGAGGGGGTTTGTCGAATCTGGCAGGGGTTTCGATATTCGGTTAGCACAATGGCAACTACATAGCCCCACGGAGCTCGATTTTTCATTTTCGTCCCAAGGTCAAGGTCACAAGGTCACAAACTTAGGAACCCTGCCAGATTCGACAAACCCCCTCGGAAAAGATGGATTTTTATGTCAAAATTCGCAATTTTCTAAGTTTGTGACCTTGTGACCTTGACCTTTGGACGAAAATGAAAAATCGAGCTCCGTGGGGCTATGTAGTTGCCATTGTGCTAAACGAATATCGAAACCCCTGCCAGATTCGACAAACCCCCTCGGAGAAGATGCAAATTGAAATCGGCTACCCCCTAAAAACATGTTTTTTTGCGTGGCTCTGCCCATAATGGGCGCACCACACCCATTCGCAGGAAAACACAACTAAGATCATGATATAAACCTCCCACCAAAATTTTTATCACGATCGGATCAAAACCCACGGAGCTATGCTCGGGACAGACAGACAGACAGACAGATAGACAAGCCGGTAGGCGGACATGGGTAGTCGACTACCCAATAGAACCTGATGCGATGGGCCCGTTCAATGGGGAATGACCTGAGGATTAAGCACAAGAAAATTCATGATTCTAGCTTCAAGGGTTAATGCTGCAGATTGTTTTTTCGTTAAAATACCCACACATTTAGAGGTTTTTCGGCCGTTGCTAGGCAACGGAGGGGTCCATAGCAACGGTTTCTTCTCACACATAACTAGGACATATCATGAACCTACCATACCAGTTTCATGTATATCTGACTCAGTCTCTGAGATATAACGAACTTCGTTTTTTTATTGTTTTCGACCAGGGTTCATTCAAAGCTATCTTCTCCGACGGTTTCATAGGATCCGGCTGGAATTTTTTGACAAATATGGCTGAATGTACTGCCCACAGTCGCTCGTGGCCCGATTTTTATTTTCGAAAAAATTAATTTTTTATGATTTTTCAAAAATTTCAAAGTCCTGTTGCTAGGCAACGGTGGTGTCCATAGCAACAGTTCTCATTTGCACACAACTAGGTCATGGTATGAACCTACCAACCAAGTTTCATCGAAATCGCCATTGTATTAACCGAAAATCGCCATTTTAAATACTGATAATAAGGGTAGAACAAATCTCAAAAAAAAAAAATTTTTCGACTAGATCGACTACCCAACAGACATACACACACCAATAACAAATATAGTGGTCACTTACTTTTTCGTGAACCAATTATTTGATGATGTGGATTGTGAGAGAGATTTATATTCAAGAGCACTAGATAACATTGATAAGCAAGCGAAAAGACAAACTAAAAACGTTGCATTCTCATAATTAACTTAATCAAACAATGACCACAAAAATGGCATGTGACACAAAATGCAATATCATTATCCTGCCATTGGTGTGGGTTTCTTCTACCGCCAGTGTCAGTTGGTAAATTATTATTTTTAAATCAGGAAATTCAAATGAATTGTATAGTAAAGATGAAATCCTTGGAAGCAAAAGTAAATAACTTCACAAACAGCATTAAAAAGGGCATCAACAGGAGAGAAGTATGTGGAGGAAACCCAGAAACTCACAGCAGCAAGCGAAGTCTGGTGGATCTGATTGAGCAAATGTACCAGGAGATGGAGAACGATGACCTGCAAGAATGATGGACTTGCAAGGATAGATAACCGGCATGATGTGAGAGGTAGGAAGAGGTGGTCGCTCTTAAATAATTCCTTGGGAGGGCCTGATCTGCAAACGCATCGCTGCCTCAAGCTTCGATGCCACATCACAGGATGTGCAAGCTGGCAGTGAAAGGCCACAAGTGAGGAAGTACTGGATGAAATCGCTCGAGAAAGTGCAGTGCAGCCAGTGGGCACTGAAATCTCTACCAGATGTCAAATGTAGCATAGATCCCTTTCATGTCTCCTTAAATCGATCGAGGATTTGTTGTACGACTGCGAGCCCATGACCGTTGGTATAGAGCTTGAGGTAAACAGCAATGCTGCCTGATCTTGTCAAACCCACCATAGCATCATTGGAAAGCCAATGCCAAACGTCCCAGACAAGTAAAATGTCTGCCATATGTGCGAAGGAAAACACAAAAGAAAGACCTATTGGTGGAGTGATCATTAGGAGCAACGGACAAAACAACTCTTCTGTCGAAGAGAGGAAAAAGTGTTAATATGAACCACACCCCCACCCGACCCAAGAGATATTTTAATTTAAAAAACAATCACAAAGAGTATGAAGCAGGAACTTCCACTGATTGAAAAACAACCTCCATCGACAACACTATTTTCTCACCTCCTGCATAAACCAGCCCATCAGGTGACATCATATCTCAAGATCCTTCACCTTAAGGTACACAATAGGCTGGAAATTCCAGATATACTCGAAGCTCCTTTTATCCTTTTGAATCCCAACATGGGATGTTACAAATCTTAATTTCTGGACTGGTTTATTTACTGAATTTCAGGGCTTGTCCTTTTATTTAATTCCTTGCTCTCGTCCATTCATTTGTGATTAAATTTAATAATTCCTTCTCACCGTACACATTTGATGAGGCACAAAAACTTGGTCTGCATGAATACATTTGAAAATTATTTACCGCACTTTTCACAATTTGTTGAAGAAAGAATAGCACTGGCAATATCACCTTACAAGAGTGAGGTTCATGGAATGAGATTACTGACAGTGGGGTAGCAAGGCAACAACTGGTGGAAAAGAAGACACAGAAAAGGGGAGGAAACAGGAAAACCAGCAAGTAAGAGTAAAATTATTTTTCAAAGTAAAACAATTTTTTCCTGTTTTTTTTCGACACCAGCAATGCTCTGTGTTTATCGAGCCTGCACACCTTGATGCCCAGCATGATGCCCAATGTTGCACCGAGTTGTTTGATAACACCGTCAAATTGCTGGCCTGATCACGCCAACTTGCCGAGCAGATGAAACCCAACTTTCCGGAGGCAAGCGGGATGCATTCGCAAAATTGGACTCTGCGATGTCATTGCATACTTTTGCATTGTTCCGGCGGGCGGCGGGTGAGTGCGTGGTGATGGTGTAGCCGCTGACACCGCTTACAAGGACACAGCACAATAGAGGAAAAAAGGCCCGCAGAGTGTGATCCAATCTAAAGCTTTGAACTCCACCATTATTATTGGAGTTTCATTCATTAAACGTTTGAACGTGTACGAATGGTACATTTCATGAATCATTTTTTTCAGAGCTCGCATTGTGTTTTTTTTAATTATATTTTAACTTCATGAAAAGTTTGTGGAACAATGTAAGTTATATTGAGCACTTTGGGTTTGTGGCAAGGTCATAAACTGTGAAGTTACTCCAGACCCCACAAATCACACAAGGGGCAATCTCTTGGCAGAATTATTGCCCCTCCCCCTTTTGGATTAGCTACACAAAACGGGGGAATTATTGAACCCTCCCCTTATGATTGTTCACTATATCTATAGTCCTTCATTCTCTCTCTCTCTCTCTCTCTCTCTCTCTCTCTCTCTCTCTCTCTCTCTCTCTCTCTCTCTCTCTCTCTCCTCCTCTTCCTTTTATCACATACCCCCAACCCATGCCTATGTAATGAACACATGCCCCCCACCCCAAACAACATGCTGTCCTGGAGACACGAGCTTCTAAGGTCTCGACTGAGGCTTACCGTTCGACATTTACGTAACAACTTGAGGGCATATTTTGCAATAACCACCATGCTGTAATAACTGACTCGCTTTAATAGCTGAGTGCATCATTTGCTAGTTGCTGACATGCTGCGCAAGCAACATATGGTAAGCTGAGAAACGGAGGCCGTCTCTCCAGCACACAAGCAGCTGGCAAAGCCTGAATATTGTTTGGGTCATGCTCCTGCAATCGTTTCATCCTTTTATTATATAATACATCAAATCATTTGTTTCTCTCCCCCTCTTTCCTCCCCAAGCCATGCACGACACTCCGTGGATTCTTTGTTTCGCGAATGACTATTCAGGTGGTTCCACCTGAGTTTGTGAGCTCCTCAAACCTGCGGCCAGTCGGCCTGTTCCTGCCGAGCAACCTCTTGCACATTCTTCAATCTAAAACAGTTGAGATTGCGAAACGTAGTGGAGATTGAACAATCGCCATTGTGACACTGACACTCGTGTTCGAGCAAACATTGGCAGGAACAGCTGCAAGCTATAAATCCATAAGGCTGGTGTTTTTTGCAGACAGTGAAGCTTCTTGAGACATTAATTAGATAATAAACCTGTCCAGATGCCAGTACGTTGTCCTGACGGGTTTATATATTAACTGATTAATGCCTCAAGTAGACCGCATTCATCCTCCTCTATTTCCCTAAAATTGCCTCAACCTGACTTTTATTTTGCTGCAAGCAAACATGGATTCTACAACCTTAGGACACAATTTGTTCAATTGAACTTTGGGATTACCTGCTGCTGCTACTTTCACGGCCCCAATCGTTCCCCCCTTATTGCGGGGCACGCGTGGGGAAGTTTTTTTTGGGAGGGCCCAACTCTTTCGCCAGGCCTGACATTTGACTGAAGGCGATTTGGGCAGGAATTTGTAATCTGTCCAGGATGAATTCTAAGAAGGTGGTTGTTTACATAGGAAGTGACTTGGAAACTTATTGAAAAGTTGAAGAAACAGCATTGAGATTGAGAGAATGGATTGAAGTGAAAATTTTGTGCTACAAATGGCCGCTTTGTCTTTTATATGTTCATTAAGCTGAACTGGCGAACGGGGCTCTCATTAAAGACGAATGATCGGAAGAGCTTTTGATTTTACAGTTATCAAAATTTGCTTCCAAGATGAACAAGAGTCAATGAGTATAAAAAGGATTTGAATGTTAAAGGACTTGTTCAGGTGAACATTGTTGTGCTGCTGATCACTGCATGGTTTCGATTTCGATTTTCTGATGCATGTCGGTTTGCATTGTTTTTTTTACACCAATTCTCCTGTTTCATATTTCCAAAGCAGCGACAAATTTCTGCTTGTTTTGAAACGTCTTGAGAAAGTTTTTTTTTGCACTGAAGCATCGCGTCTTAACTTGGTCATTGTCTGCTCTCTATATATGTACCATCACTGAGGTTGGATGTTATTGTTTACGCATTGTTGTTACCTCTGTCACCCGAAGGTGAATGAGGTTATGTTTTCACCCCTGTTTGTCTGTCTGTCTGTCTGTGGGCAGGATATCTCTAAAAGATGTGGACGGATTCGGACGAAACTTGGTGGACAGGTGGGGTGTGTGACAAGAATGAGTTGCTTCGATTTTTGGTGAAGATCCGAATCAGGATCCGGCTTATCAGTGGGATGCAATTGTAACCTGTTCAGCCTGGTGGAGGTATATGCGCTTTACCAAGTGCCGTTCTAGTTGATTATATGTAAAAAGGTTCATACGACAGCAATTTATAATCCATGGCAGGAGGCCTGTCTTTGTATCCTTTCTTCATTTGGCAACTTTGATAATATGTAACCAAACCATATTAAAATTATATTTTTATGGGGGGGGGTTTGCAGTGCTTGGAGGTTGGATTAAGACTGTGAGCAGCATTGCCTTACAGTCTAGTGTTGGTTTTGTTTCGGGTGGCTGGCTTGGGATCTTAGGGTCCTGAGTTGGAGCCCTGTTGGCTGCTGAATTAACACCAGGGGGGTTCACTCAGCCTGTCATCCTTCCGAGGTCGGTGATGAAAGAGTACCAGTGTACTGTTATAGGGGCACAGCATCAGCGGCATCGTTATGCCCCAATAAAATGATAGCTACCGGCAGCTCAGCTGCCATACGCAAGAATAAGAAGAAGCACTGCCTTCTCTTCAGCAGCATTTTTCATGTTAGTGCCGTAAGATGGTTCAGGGTTAGTGTACTCTCATTCGAACTGTCTTGTCCGGTTCGATTCCCAACCTGACTATAAATGGTTATGCGGGTGCTTCACAACCAGGCTGTTACATCACAAAGTGTACAAAGTGTACCATCCTTTGGAGGGGGGGAGTAGGAGGACGAGGAGGAGAACCTTGAGGAGGAGGAGGACGAGGAAGAGTTTTACTCATTTATAGCTTCATGTGGTGCTGCTTGATTTGTGCAGTGTCACCTGTTGGATTGTTTGATTGCTCTACCTTGCTTTGATAGTGGATTTACCGTATTGTATGCTTACCGACCGCTTGTTTACTCATCGGTCCATTATCCCGCACAAGTAATGCAAAGTGGAGTTAAGCATTTTGTTAATTCTGTGTGTTCTGTCAGTCCATGATCGAGGAACTACTTAACTTCAATTGAATTTTATATTTTGAACACGAATCCTAACATGAATCGGAACACGAACCTGCAGTTTTATCTGTAAAGTACTTTGGCTCTGGTTTGGACGGACGGCAAATTGACGGAATCTCGTCCCGATTAAGTAGGTGTGAGATAATGTTTTTACTTCGCCTGGCAGTCAAACAAAATTGAAAATCATTCCAAAACAGGAAACTTACTGTTTTAGGGACGTCA
The DNA here is from genome assembly GCA_035128595.1 of Eptatretus atami. Classification (NCBI taxonomy): domain Eukaryota; kingdom Metazoa; phylum Chordata; class Myxini; order Myxiniformes; family Myxinidae; genus Eptatretus; species Eptatretus atami. Next base: position 20,534,590 of record CM068960.1, read on the forward strand.
TAAAGGACACAAAACAACAGGCACGGATCACTATTTTAACATGTTAAATAAGGTGTTGTAAAAGACTCTCAGCGGCGTAAACACCCGATTCAATGGTATGTATAGTTGTTTTTTTTCTACAGCCTTTAAAACATTTATTTCAATTTAATTATATATTTGAACACCAGAACACAAATCACCTTGTTTGTACTTCCAAAAACCTTCAGTTTAGTAGTACTTGGAGAAAATGTACGCCGTTTCGACCAATCAAATTTGCCACGTGCAAGATTTGAGACAAAATGGCGACGCTTAGCAATGCAACCACAGAGCTAACTTCGACAAAAAGATCTGTTTGTTAAATGCATCCGTTTTTTTTCAAAGATGGTTACAAAATCGTCGGTTTCTCTCAGAAGAGTCGGCAGAAGATTCAGCTCTGGACTGTTTTCAACTTCAGAAGACTGGAAGCTCATCAGCTCGTATTGGTCACCATCACACCTGTTATTCAAAGTTAATGAACAAAGCCAATATTATTGACCATGGCCGGAAATGCAAAGCAAGGGTTGTGAAGTCCCTTCCCAGGTCCTTGTTCTCAAGACTGTGTGGGGTGAGCTGTTCTGTGAACTCTCTCGTTTCTGCTGTTTACTAAATGATTATTGTTCACGGGTGCAGCAGTGACCACTATTTGGTTGTGTCTGTTGTTTGTGACTCTCTCCAGAGCATAGCTCCGTGACGTTTGATGCGATCTTGATGAAACTTGGACACAAGCTAGATATCATGGTCTCGTTGTGTCTTTTATGAGGCTCCCACGCCCCTTGTGGGCGGAGCCACGCCCACTTGAACTTTTTATTTATTTTTCTTCGCAATTTCATTTCTAGAAGCTGTGCATAATATCCATAAGTACAACATATAAAAAATCCGATTTGATTTGGTCAATTTTGACGAAGAGATAGGTTTTATGGTAGGCTTCCTCAAAAGCTTCTACTAACTCAATTGTACCTATCGTGCATTGTTCAATAATGGCGCGAACCATCGTCGCCTCCCGGCTTGTCAGATTTATTTTTCCTTCCTTATGTCACACAGAATGTTCATGATATCATTCTTTCTCAACTCTTGACGTTTCTGCTGATGTCTAGCAGTTTTAGAAGATGTTCGCAAGCATTATTTTGTTGCTCTACCTTATTGACCTGCTCCATTTTGTAGACATCTCATTTTGCATTGTTGTTGGCACAAATCTTTCCCCCTTTGTCTCAGCTTTATATCCCCATGTTGAGCCTTTACTTTTGATGGGACAGATACAGGAAATCAAGCTGTACGAGTTTTCTTTCACCAGAGGTTGATTTGAGGTAAACTTGCCTTTGAGTTGTCCAGTCTGAATTTGTTCCCGACCCCACCATATCTGTCATCCTTTGTGCTCTGGTAGACCGGGCATTGCATCAGTGAGTACTCCAGCCTTGAACTCGGGACACGTCCGCAAGCATTAGATGGTGGATGCTCAAGACCACACGGTGTCTTAACTCGAGCAGGTCATTGTGTGCAGGCACCCTGGGCCAATTCTAAACTCCTGTCCTAATCTATAGTATTCTACGACAGAGTGGTGACCTTTCCAGGAGTAGATCACAATCGGTGACATTCATGAGTTGTCATGAGTGCCCCCAATGACCTTACCTTGATAAGATGATATGATGATTGAAATCACTGTTCAGGTATATTGCTGCTCTATCGTTGGATAAATATTGGAAAGAATCTTCAACTTCATTGTATTATTAAATCCTTTCTGGAGATGCTGTTTCACAAAGAAACTCTTCTCATCACTTGTCCTTGCTATTCGTGAGTTTATTTAGTTATTTAATTCGATGATCTGAGTTCCAGGAGGAATTTGTGCATACATTGCTTGCATGTCAAGAATATTAGGAGACATAATTGTACTTCTACATGGTCTGCAGGACATTGTAGGAGAAAATGGACAAATCAACACAGATTTTAAAAGTGCAAAAGGATGATTAGGGATGTTCCTCCAAAAGTATGTACACAAGGTAGGGATGGGCACAATAAATGATCACGTGAAACCATCCTTACATCTTTCTTTGAATAATGGCTGTCCTGAGAAAAGACAAAAGTTATTGCACGTACGTACGTACGTACACACACACACACACACACACACACACGCACACGCACACGCACACGCACACTTGGTGTTTTTAAGGGACAACCCACCCCTCTTTTTGGTGGAATGATATGAGTACAGAAGGGGAATTTGAAGTGGAGTAGAATCTTTTTGCTGAAGCTAATTTAGTGACTAAATTGATGGAGCGGTAATTTCTGTTCTAAGGTGTTTGCCAAGAGTTTGTGACGAGCGCCTTTATTAGTCCCCTTCCGGTATCACCGGAGGGACTATATGTTTTCTCTCAGTCTGTCCATCCCACCTGTGATTTTTTTTTCCATACCCTTTAACATATTCAAGTGAAACTTGTTACATGGTTTTATTATGATACGATGCAGAACAAGTTCGAGTTTCAGGGCATTTCACCGATTTTTCACACAGTTATGCCCTTTTTAAACAGAGAAAATATCACATATTATACATGGGCCAGTGTTCAGCTGCCCTGACTCCATCCCAATAGGATCATGCGCTGCCATTGCATGAAGCAGCACAGATTGGCAGGCCTCAGGCCTTCGGCCTGGGTGTTAGTTAATGGCCCAGTGTAATTGGAATAATCCCAGGCATATAAACCATGATGTATTATATATATGCACATAAACCGTACGCATGTTTTTGCTTCATGGATGTGCATCGGGTTGTTTTAATATGAAATAGGCAAGTGTTAGAAAAGAATGAAACATGGTGGGTAGAGTTTCTTCTTCTTAATTATGGTTCCAGTATCAGCTCGAGTGTGCAATAAAGCAAATTAATTTTTATCTCCGGTTTGTTATCCGAGTTGTCTTTATCAGTTTCTAGTCTACAAAATTTATCAATAAATGAAAATTGCTTTCCTGATGTTGTCAAATCTTCCTCAAATCCAATATGTTGTGGTGAGGGGGTGGAGAGGGAAGAGTGGGTAGGAAATGGCTGGTTCATGGGACCGATTGGGCTATGATTGTGACTGCACTTCCCTGATGAATCCGGGCAGTGGGAAGAGTGGGGAAGATTTGCCCCCAACTTCTCGTTGAGGGGTACAACCATCATGAAGATCTTGGATAGCTGTTCATGCATGTGTTTTAGTACGTACTTTATAGACAGACATACTCTTTCATAAATGTACTTTATAGAAACACAGGCCAAATACTATTCCACCGTTAACCACACCCATATAGGTCTGATTGGCCGTTGGATAAATGTGTCTGGCAGCCCCACTCCCATCAGGCTGATTGACAGTCATAGTCCCGTCCACCCCATGTTGCCTCCATATTCCTTGCAAAGGAATGCAGTTTTGCGTACATATTTAACTGTAGAAACAAACGATAGCAAAGGATGCTGCACAAAGTAAAACTCTGTTGGATGCTAATAGTCATTGGCCATTGAGAGAAGCCAGCTCGAAATGTGCCATCTGAAGATTATTATTATTAGGTACCCAGTCTCATGGACTTGGCAACCCATTGTTTCTCTTCTGTTTATTCTTATTTTTCTTTTTCCGCGGCAATTTTCGGTTCTTTCCCTTTAAAAACCATTTCTCAGGAACGGTCAGTCCGATCGACACAAAATTTTCACCATAGTATGTATCTTTTTTGATAGCATGCTTAATTGATAATTGTGAGTCATAGGTCACGTGGTATGGGACGCCATCTTGAAAAAAACCGATAAATTTGGACCTCTGTATCTCTGAAACTGTGCAATGGAAATTATTTTCGCTTCATACATTTCATGAACTCCCATGGGAACACGGGAGATTTTTCGTGACATCATCAGTGAAGCGGTATTGCCGTGAAATTCGTCAAGTAGAACGCTGCATGGGAAAATATCTGAAATTTCTTGAACGTCATCTTCACAATTCACCGTAGAAAAAATTATGACATCAAGGTGACTTGGTTCGGCAGCCATCTTGTTTTGATTTTTTTTTTAAAAAATCTCTTCTCCAAGACGGCTGCACAGATTGAGGTGAAACTTTACACACACATTTCCCCATAACATCCTTTCACAAGTTTGTTAATTTTTTATTGATAGGTCACATGGTTTTGGCCATATTGAATTGACCTTAAAACCTTCAAACATCTTCTCTAGAACGGCTTTCAGATCAAGGGGAAACTTCACAAGTGTATTCTGCACGCGTAGTGTATACAAGTTTGTTCATG
>CM068960.1:20572377-20582437 GCA_035128595.1 Eptatretus atami
TCCTTTCTCTATTCACACTTCTTCTCTTCACACTTTTTCTCCTCAGAACATCTCTCTCCTCACAGAACGTCCCTCTTTCGCTTTTTCCTCACTTTTTTATATCTCAGAACGTCTTTCCTCACAGAACGAACCTCACGCTTTCTCTCGCTCGTTTTTATATCCCCGGGCCGTCTCCGCGGGGTGCCCAATTATTTCTCTTGGTCTCCTTCTATTTTGTCTTGGGGTGAGCCTCCCCACCTCCCCACATCTCTCTTTCTACTCTTTTTTTCATTCTGTTACATCCTGATCTATTCTGTGTTCTGACTCCCCCATAGTCTTGAGCTGGAAACAAAAAAGCTACATAAACATATATATATATATATATATATATATATATATATATATAATATATATATATATATACAGTATAATATACAGTAATCCCCTGTTTCTCGCGGGGGTACGTTCCAAACCTCCCGCGCTAAGTGAAAATCCGCGATGAATGGACGCCTCCCTAAAAAATCGATTCGTCTGGTCTGATCGGTTTGGCAGTGATTGGGTTTGAGGTGCCGGAGATCGACTGGTCTGGTCTGGTCGGTTTGGCAGTGATTGGGTTTGAGGTGCCGGAGATCGACTGGTCTGGTCTGGTCGGTTTGGCAGTGATTGGGTTTGAGGTGCCGGAGATCGACTAGTCTGGTCTTGCGGTTTTGAGGTGCTGGGTATGAGCAGTGCTCGTCCAACGGCGGCAAACCTTTTTCCTTCCCGAAGCATATATCGAGCACCTTTACCTTATACCTTCTCCTGGAGCGTCCCAGGACCTTCCTCTGGCGCTTCGGTTCCTTGCCAGAAACCTTAGAAGGTGCAGGGCGTTTGGGCGGCATCGTGGGGCTTGGAGAAAAAACGTAGAAAATATTCGAAGTTCACAAGCGAAACTTTGTCTCGTGCGTTGTGTGACTGGTCGAGCACCACGTGTATTTAATATTGCTTAATAATTTAATTTTATACATTATTACCGCGATGTACTGGGGGGATCCACAGAAAAAATTAGTTACGTTCCAAGGGAAAACCGCGATGAACCGGGGGCGCGATAGGTGAACCACGATGAAGCGGGGTTGACTGTATATGTATATAGTAATATTATTACATGCCCTAGTAAGCCATAATTATCAAATTTTACCTGAAAAATGGGTAAATTTGGTGGCCATTTTGATTTTTGCATTTTACCAACCTAAGACATCATCCTAGGTCAAAAATTTAAACGGATTCATGATCAGCGTGAAAAATGGCCATAAAAAACACTCCTTTCAACGGACAACAGAGAAAAAGTCGATGTGTGCCCAACCCTACCATTGGCGCATTTCGGTTCTTGTACAAGGACCCGTCGACTCGGACTTATCCGGGCGGCGATCTATATTTCGGGCGATCGGTCGGGCCGACTCGACTTGCGGCTCCGTCAGAGCGGTCGGTTGGCGGCCGACCCCGGCACCGTAACAATATATATATATATATTATATATATATATATATATATAATAATATATATATATATATATAATATATAATATATATACTATATATACTGGACGACCTGTGAACCCGTTGGGTTCCCGTTGTGACAGCGGTTGATGAAAGAAAAAAAAGACACAAAATTTTATATTATTTAGTGGTCAAACTTTAACTTGAAGAAAATTTGAGCATTTACCTCAGGAGTCATTGTTCGGCCAACCGGTTCTCGAGGTATATCAACACATTCTCCATGGTTTGTCGTTGCGCTTTTTGGATCGTCATACCAAAACTTGACTGAATCGGGAATTGATTTTTTAATATTTTTTTCGTTACCCGATTTGAACAAAATTTGATACTGCCCACCACAGGCGAATGGTGAGTAAGGTGCCCCAAAATTTTTGCGCTATCGTGTACCGTTTGGCTGTATTTCTGGAACATACATACATACATATATATTAAATATATATATATATATATAGTATATATATATTGTTGTGGGCCGGGGGTCGGTGGCGAGAACGACCACAAGGTGGGGAAAGCTACGTCGTCTCCCACCAATCTCCCCGGAAATTGTAAGCCGTCGCTCGGATAACTCCGCGAGCCGGCGGTCGATTAACCGTCCATGGTCGCCAATATTTCAACCGCGTAGCGTAGGGTCTATTTTCTATAACAATTTACCGAATTAACTTGCGATTTTGACTACGGGTAAACCACCCTCGGCACGTCTTGCTCAACCGGTCACTCTACGACTGCGGTAGAATTCCAACTACCGACTACCAACTCTGGTTCGGGTGCAGCCGAGCGGAAACTGCCAAAGCCGTGCCAGCTGAAATGAAGGATAATTAATTATGGGGATAAAAACCCAGCTAAACTCAGATCCGAACCATGCTGGACCAATTCAAGAAAGGACGGAGACAAACTGGGGGCATTTCCAACAAGTTTTATTTTCAATAAATGAAGACACAAAGCAAGACTTAACGCGAATATGCAAGAAGTATTTACAATGATCCAAAACACTTTTTCAGTTCTACTTAGAGATGGGCCCACACACAACACACACACAAATTAAAAGAAACCAGAGTCTTTATTGGACCCTCGCAGCCGTGGAGAGAGACAAGCTGGGGGCCAGAGTTCGGTGGTGTACCTGACCGTCGAGGAAGGGCGTGCTCCACGATGCGGCACCTGACAAAGGTCGCTGGTTGTCCCCAGTTGCACGTGTGGGACTCGAGGTTCATGGTGGAGCTCGGGTGGTGAATGCCCGGGGTCCACGGCGGGGGGTCGGGGTCGCTCTCCCTCCTCGTGGAGGGCCAGCAGAGACACGTTCGCCCCTCGACGCCCACCAAAAACTCTTCAAAAGAACTTTTAAAAGACTCTCCAAGACCCCAAAAAGACTCTCCAAGACCTCAAGAAACCACCTCTCTCAGAGAGTGCTCGGAATTTATCGACCTCCCTCAGCGGGAGGGACCTTGGTGAACACACCTCGCTGTCCGCCTCTGATTGGATAGGTCCTACGGCCCACCTTTCCGGGCGGGGCGTTGGCCCCTGCTGGGAAACCCCAGCTACTCCTCCACGGGGCCCACACTCGACGAGTAACAGTATCAACGCTGCAACCGCCCCTGCGGGAAACCCCAGCCAGTCTTCCACGTGGGTTCATACTTGACGAGTAACAGTATCAATGTTGCACAGGCCTCGTGCAAGAGTTACAACGTTTGTGGAAGGAACGTTGGTGGAAGCGGCAAGGAACGGCTGCAAGACTCTGCCTTGGCAAGTCAGAGTGCTTGTAGACAGCGTGGGTAGTGGATCGTGATGGGGAATGGATGGTTGGTTGTTCGTTGGAGGTTCATTGGATGTAAAGATTTAATAACCAACTAAAAAAGAATCACAACGCACGCCTTTGATTCTCCCACTCGACAAAAGGAAATAGATCTGACTAACACATAACTTAACGACATAACTGACTTTTGGGACATCTGTATGTTGAATGCAAATGGTTTCCAGATCCGTAACAAATATATATATATATGCGGAGTAAATGTGCGTAAATGAGGGGAGGGTGGTGGTATGGTGCGGTTGCAAGGGTTGAGGTGGGAAGGTGGATGGGTTGAAATACTTGGGATCAACTGTCCAAAGTAACGGAGAGTGTGGTAGAGAAGTGAAAAAGAGAGTGCAGGAGGATTGAGTGGGTGGAGAAGAGTTGCAGGAGTGATTGTGACAGAAGGTAGCTGCAAGAGTGAATGGGGAAAGTATATAAGACGGTAGTGAGACCAGCTATGTTGTATGGTTTGGAGGCGGTGGTGCTGACAAAAAAACAGGAAGCGGAGCTGGAGGTGGCAGAATTAAAGATGCTGCGATTCTCGTTGGGAGTGACGAGGATGGACAGGATAAGAAATGAGTATATTAGAGGGACAGCGCAGGTAGGACGGTTTGGAGACAAAGTGAGAGAGGCGAGATTGAGATGGTTGGACATGTGCACAGGAGGGAAGCGGGATATATCAGGAGAAGGATGCTGAGGATGGAGCCGCCAGGTAGGAGGAGAAGAGGAAGGCCAAACAAGAGGTTCATGGATGCGGTGAGGGCGGACATGCGGGTGGTGGAGTGTCAATGGAAGATGTGGAGGATAGAGCGAAATGGAGACGGATGATCCGCTGTGGCGACCCCTAACGGGAGCAGCCGAAAGAAGAAGAAGATATATCTATCTATATATATTGTTGCGAATTCGCGCCCGTCGGCGTGCGATCGGCCACGTGACTCGAATCGCGACGCCTCGCCACCGCGACGGACAATTCAGTCGTGACCCTCCCGGCTAACGCCGGGATCCAGTCACGCGGTGGACCTTTCGGCCTCACCACAACCCAGTCCGCATTTACCCGCGCGGAATAGGGTGAATCGCCGAAGTCGATATACCTAAGTACCCGCACGGGTAACCTACCGAGGGATTGTACCTGCCACAGGCCGACTTCGGACACGATCCGCTTAAGCGGCTCGTTCCGGCTAACGGATAACCGAGCGGTGTTATCGTCGCGCCTGACGGTTCAGATTAATTATCGGGCGGCCCGCGCCCACGATGAACCCTTTACGTGAAACAAGATGGAGACCCAATGAAGGAAGACCAGCGACACGGGGGAAGATTCAACAGACAAGCATTTTATTACAACACGACAACGAATAGCACACATAAAGCAAACAGCATGTATTACAGTCACAATAAGCAATTGCACATATATCAAACAGAAAACAAAAGACGCCAGAGCTACGACGATTAACGCGACACACGGACCACTTAAACAATATACTTTTACAAGACATGCGCCGGACACGCACGTTCACACAGAACCCAAAAGAAATGAAGAAAAGAAGTGGCGACTTCCCTTGTCTGGCTGTGGGAGTCCCTCTCCCGCGACCGTCGCGTGGCCGCGCCTGGCCCGACCTCTCCTCGCGGCCGGCGAACCCTCTCGGCACTTCTCGTTCCGGACGCGCAGGTCCACCCACAACCGACGCCGCCGCGTCTCCGGTCCGTGCCTCCGTTTGCAGGTCGCTCGCCAAGCGCGAGCGCAGGACCTCTTCCCCGACCAGACAGCAGACAGGAACCTCGACGACAACTTCTTGCGAACCAACTGAGAGGAAAGAGAAGCCGCCGCTTGCGCCCGGCCGTGTTCGTCTTTTTTTCGGCTCCAGGAACCCCATATGCAAATTCTCGGATCAAACCGACTCAGGGCGGAGCCACGCTCGCCGATTGGATGGAGAAAAAGGGGCCGTGAAATCTTTCCTGATCTCAAATTTGCATATCCCGATTTCCCTCTAGGCGGTCTGGAGGCGGGCCAAGCCGCCCCGCGCTTCCTAATTGGATGGATCAGATGTGGCGTGTAGCATTCCTGATCCGAATTCTCCTCGGAAAAACCGCCATCTGCACTCGCGGCTGCGTGTATCGCTGAAGATAGCCCGACGCTCGGCGCCCACAGGTGGTGCGGAATGGCCGTGAGGAGAAGGTGGTGGAGGGTTTTGCGGCAGTGTCCGATGGCCATGGTGCCGTTTGGAATGCGGTGATGTGAGGTTTGCGGTAGCGAGTGGTGAAGGTAGGTTGTGGCTGCTGGCTTGTTGTTGTTGGTTGGCGTGGTTGGCTCAAAACAAAGGATAGACAGAAAAACGCCTAACTCAAAGGATCGACAGCCCGAATGAATCACATTAATTCCTCTATTACAACGGGTTTGGAGGCTAACATACACATGTACTTCAGAATACCTCACCTATGGGACCTTTATGATGTTTGCGAATTTCCACGCGTAACACTACCCCCTCCCTTTTTTACAGACTCGTCCGAGTCGTCAAATTACGTGTTGCCATCATGTGTAGTTCTCCCTAGTAGTTTACCTACGGATCCCTGAGTGCGACATTCATGGTATTCGTGTCCCCAAAAATAAATAACCTGAGGCTGAGTAACTAACTAAACAAAACTCACTCATTCAGACGACTTAAATAAATTGCCGGCGCTAAGACCATACATGCGCGGGGGCCACTCATATTTACATTACACAATACACAAACTTAGCCTTAACCTTATAATTTACACTAACCATGGCCAGGATCAATGGACTCTGCAGGGAACAAGAAGGAGAGTCAAAGAGAACGGTGCACGGGCCGCCACTGCAGGCCCGTGTTGCAGCTGCCAACAGGACAGTTCCTGCAGCTTGCAAACTGTTGCTTGCGGATCCTGGCGCGATGGAAAGAACAGGGGGGGGGGGCAAAGCAAATAGAACGGGGGCAAAATGACGATGTGGGCAGTAGCATGGCATGGCAAAAGGTGAACAGGCAGGCAAACACAGCCCGCAGAACTAGGCCGTTGCAGCAAACACAGCCGCAAACGAAGTGGCCGCACAGGCCTTGCAGAAAAACAGCCGTCGGACGATCCGACCGGCACAGGCCTTCGCAAAACAACTGCTGACGATCCGGCCGGTACAGGCTCGCAGCAAAACGCAGCAGCGAGTGAAGTTGGCGGCCTTGCATGCAGTGCAGGTTGGTGAGAGGAGTGCCGTGGTGCTGCCACTCGCAGAAGGCGGGCTCGGACCTGCCCTACGGTCTCCCTCCCACCTATCGCCTTTGCCTGTCACCTGTACATACCCACCCCCTAATTTGTCAAAACCAATTTAGCCCCAATTACTTTTTTTGTTGTTTTTATTTTACTACCCTTACTTCCCCACTATAATTCGTCCCCTAACCCCTTTACTGTCTCTGTTCGGCTAACCTATCGTCCCCTAGCCTACTCCAACCCCTACGTTCCCTTCCCGGAGGGGATAAGGAGAGCTAGCGTCCTGTGTCGAGGCCAACGAAGCCTCAGGATGGCCTCCCAGACCTCAGCGGATCTCTAACCCAAGTGGGTCCAGCGGCCACAACGAGAGCGAAGGATGGATGGTGCGGAGGGTACACTTCCTATCTACCCTAACCATTTAACTGTTAAACTACCCCCGGGCTTTTAAACAAGCGCCTCTCGCTTAATCATTTGTTCTAAAAACCAGATTCCGTCGCCTGTGTTGGTGTCTTACAATTTCGGGCCTCGCCCTCGAATTTTCCTCCCGTGCTCTCCACACGGTCTCATGGCTGGACGCGTGGCTCCCTTGGCAGGCACGACCCTCTGCCGATTCCCAACAATGGCACCCCGGGCACTACTGCCTCCGAGCTACCAGCTCCCTAAACACCGGGGATGGCCCCCATGGCAACTCCCTGAAACGCACACGTGGCAGGCTGGCGCCCCGGGCCCCTTTCCGAGGATCACCCCGTGCCCACAACACTGCCCACGCGGCTAACGGCGCTCGCGGCCCCACACCAAGCGGGCGCACCCGTGCCCACTACGCATACCGGCCCCCATCATGGGCCCTTGGCCTACCACGGCCGACTAGCCCGGTGCCCGGGTACCCACTCAGCGATACTCACCTTTCGCAGCCACGCTCCCAGCCCGTCAACAGGGCTCCTGCACCCTCAAATGGTTCGAGCCTACTCTCCCCACAACAGCAAAACGACTCCATTTTTCATTTAAACTAACCCAGCTAATCACTCTACACTGACCCCGGGTCCCTTGGGCGGAGTCACTCCTCCCCCAATCAATCATCGCACCACTGCATTCCACATTCGCTCCAACACACAGACCCGCTGCCTCACTCACTCAACACGTTTCACCCAACTCACCAACTCTCTCACACACTCATCGCTGATCTCTGCTCCTTCTAACTACATCCCTAACTCACTCGTGCTCCCACGTCATCCTTAAACTACCAGCACGTTCCTTAACACTACGTAAGCTAAGCTACGTCCCACTACACATCCAGTCTGTCACTGTCTCCAAAATCTTTAAAATCACATTCCACCTAAAGCTCACTACATCCTCTAACTAATCCATTCACGGCCCCATGAGGACTACCCCTGCCCCATGGAGCCGGCTAACTAAGCTAACCCTTCCCCTAGCTAGTTCCATCCTGTGCCCTGGTAAGGGGGTTTCCACCCCTTGCCCAGGAATCTGTCCACCCGAAAGCGAGGCTTGCTTTTTGTTAATTTTGTTTTTCCAATTATGCGCAGCACCAGGCGCAATCGCAGCTCGCGCACTTTGCACTTGCCCGTGACGTCATGCAGCTGCACGTGTACTCGTCCCTCTGGACGTACCATCCGGCAGGGATACCCTCCTGCCGGATTCAACCCTACGTGCAGCCATGACGTCACCCTGCGCACCCCAAAAGCAAACATCGCACCTCGAGAGGGCTCCCCACGCGAACACATGTGCTCTCCCGTTAGAGCTTACAACACAAGCTCGCGTGAGAACCCATCCGGTCCAAATCCGTTTACCTGCCTAGACTTTGTCCGTCCGCGGGATCGGCAAATCCACGCTGGCGTTTCCGGACGGGCTTCACTCCACGCGAACGAGCACGTGGGTCTCGTGCGCTGCACAGCACGAACCGCGCGCTCGCTGCTGGGTGAACCCGCACGGTCCCCACAATAGCTACAGCCGCTACCGGCTTGTGTCCCTCTGTCGCCGTCGTCTCCGTTCCACCCACGCACACCTGCGTGTCACGAGCACAGACTCCATCCCAACACACTCACCTCCATACCGGGAGACGCGGGCTGCATGCTCACGCATTGCGACGACATCTCCCTCACACACGCGACCTAACCACACTGTCTCCCTCACATACCGCATTCTCACACCACCGTGCTTCGACCACGCGTGCCGTTTCTGGCGCACACGCCGCTCCACCCACCTTGGTCCTTCACCCGCACCGTGGCCCCTCCACACACGGTGCCTCATCCACCTGCGGTGCCCCTTTCACACACGGCCGCTGGGAAGCACGCACTCCGGCACACATGCCACCACACCACTCACACACGGGTCGCACTCACACCTGGGGTCTCATCACACACGGGGGCGCACTCACACCTTTGCACCACACACACCGGGACAACCACACTGGGGATTTGTGTCCCACAAAGGGTTCCGGGCTCTATACCCCCAGCTGCCGTGCACCCATCCACAGCACTCGTCCCCTCAACTCGCTTGGCACGACCGAACCCACCTGGTCTGATCCGCCTCAAGGGGGCATACTCCCTCCCTCGTTCCTGGAGGCAGCCATCCAGCTGCTCACACCGGTCTCCACACGCTCGCGAGCTCACCCATTATCCTCCACTACCTCTGTGTGTGTGTGTTCTGTTCTTTAACCCCGTCTTTATCATGCAGTCTTCTCCTCTATTTTTCTGTTCTCCCGCGTCTCTATACATTTTTAGTCTCTGCTTCTTTCTGGCGTCTTTCCTTTCTTTACGTAGGTCAAACTATGCTTTCTCCTTGTCGCTCCCGTCCTTCCCTCTGTTTCACTCCTTGCTCTTTCAGGATCTCCGCGTACCTCATCCTTATGCTTTCGTCTTAATTGTTCTTCTCTCCCTCCCATTCCTTTCACTCGTGTCTTATACATTTATTAGTTTCTGTTGTCTCTCGTGTCTATTAGACTCGGCTTCTTCTGGCGTCTTTCCTTACTTTACCTAGGGTCAAACCTGCTTTCTCCTTAAGTCGCTCCCGTCCTTCCCTCGTTCACTCCTTGCTCTGTTCAGGACTCGCAGTACCTCATCCTTGCTTTTCGTCCTTAATTGTTCTTTTTCTCCCTCCCCAATTCCTTTCACCTCGTGTCTATCATTTTTTAGTTCTGTTTCTTTCTGGAGTTTTCCATCTCTTGGATTTCAATTTTACTCTCTCCTTCAGCTGGTCATTAATTTCAAACTGCGATAGTTTTTGTATTCTCTCTCCCACTCTTCACTCATGCTCCTCACTTTCAACTCTCATCGTTTCTTTCAATTGGCTCATTCTTCTCTTGCCTGTGTGTCATTCGCTGTTTTCTCCATTCCCTTTCCTTGCTTCCTCTCCTGTCCTTCCTTCTCCAGTTCCTGGTTTGCTTTCATTTGGTTAATTCCTTCTTGATGTTTCAGTTGCTCTGTTCTCATTCTCTTCCTTAGTTATCTTCTCTGTCCTTCCTTCTGAGTTCATGTGTTCCTTCATGTGGTATTAATTTCCCTTTTGTTTCATTCGCTGTTCTTTGTATCTCTCTCTT
>CM068960.1:20582462-20601916 GCA_035128595.1 Eptatretus atami
ATGTGGGGAAAAAATGAGGGCAAAGGGAGGATGCAGGGGGTGAACAAGATGGAGACAGCAGCAAACTCTCAATCACAGAAGTGGAAGGAAAAGCCGGAAACTCCAAATGAAGGTGAACTTGGGGAGGATAAAAAGGGTGTAAAAAAGATCATCGTTGTGGATGGGGGTTGGTGGTGGACAGCTCTTTTGAAGCCTTGTAAGGAATCATGAGATTGAAAAGAGTGAGGAAGTTGGTGCCACAGGTGCGAAAAAGAGGAACAAATGAATGAATGGAGGTGATCAGTGAGTCTGGATTTTGGGGGTTTGACTCGAAGGGGGACTGCTGTACTTATTTATTACAGAATATAATAATACCATATCACCTCAGCTTTGTGCCCAATAATCCTCCAGATTATGGTGCTTTGTTTGCTTGTTTTGTGGCCTCATTGGCTTAAAACTGACAAGTTGATCTTTTGCATTTGACTCATGTTTACCTTTCCACTCTTGATTTGAAACCGTTTTTAAAGCCAAAAAATGCTGTCACTATTGGTTGGTGAATACCACCATGTCGGTCCACCAAGCAAAGCCATGTGCAAAGTTGGCTTCATCACAATTGGCCAATGAACACCACCATGTTGGTAAACTACAAAAGGCATCATGTGAAGTTGATTGTTTGTTTGCTACATTACTATGAAGGTTTAGAGGCAGAAATATTGTTTGCTCACTTTTTGGAAAAAAAAATGTTTCTTTCCAGACATTGTTTGGGGAAAAACAAAAAGATTACCAAAAAATTGTTTCCGTCACCCAGGTGAAATTTGTGTTTGTTGGCATTTGAAAACTGCACAAGCAAACAATGAGATTGCTTGATAGATAGAACCAAACCACGTTACTGGGAGATTCTCCACACGTTTCCTGCGAGTATTTTATTAGGATAAGCAAGTGTTTACTCTCATCTAGAATGAAACTAATGTTGACTCTCCATACATTTATAAAGCCTGGTGTTGGTTTAATGGTTAGGGTGGCTGGCTCAAGATCTTAGGGTCTTGAGTTTGAGCCCCTGTTGGCCATTGAGTTTACACCAGGTGGGGTTGACTCAGCCTGTCATCCTTCCAAGGTCGGCAAAATGAGTACCAGTGTACTGGTAATAGAGGGCACTACATCAGCGGCACAGCCGTGCCCCAAGAAAATGATGCAACCAGCAGCCATAGGCTGCACACGACAGCTACGTACATTTACAGTCTGGTTGATTCGATGTTCCCCTTTCATTCACAGGTTTGACAAAGTTAATAGGAATAATAATAACGGTGTAAATAACAGTAACAACAGCAAACACAATAATAATAGAATGGTATTATTAGTAACAGCTGATGGACCAGATATTCTGGCATCAAGACAAATTCATCACCGATATGAAATGATGTGATATTTCCAACACTTTGATTCATTTCTTTGATTTTGTTCCACAATTACATGGTGTGCGTGTGTGTGTGTGCTTGTTGTGTGTGTTGGTGTGTGTTGTGTGTGCGTGCGTGCGTGCGTGCGTGCGTGTGTGTGTGTGTGTGTGTGCGTGTGTGCGTGCACGCACACGTGCAAAAATTACTTTCCATCACACTGGGTTTACACAGAGTGTGCTATTACATCAGTGGAAACTAACCAGTACGAGGAAGAATATATAAAAAGGTCATTCTTCATTTTACCTCTGCCACCGAAGGTGAAGGAGATTATGTTTTCTTCTGTTGGGTCGCCGAAATAGTGACCCTTATGTCAGTAATCTGTCTGTTTGTTGGATGTTTGTTCGTTTGTCATCAGCATAATTGTGGTAAACGTGGGCGATTTTGACCAAACTCGGGTGAAGTACATCTTATGACCTAGTGCTTTGGAATTGTGATGGTTGCTAGGGACGCTTTTGTTCCCTAGCAACAACCGAAAAACCTTCAAATCGCTACCGTTCACGCGAAATCAATCCGAAAGCCATTATCCCAGTAGGGTTATGAAATTTGCACGATGATCTACAGGTGATGTCTATCAAATATATTCCGGTTTTTGTGATATATGGAATACTTTACCCGGAGCGCCCCCTACAATTAGGGTATGCGCAAAAATTGAAGGCCCCTAGCGACCAGGTGAGTGCATCGATACGAATGAAACTTTGCAGGTTCATGGTACTCAATGAGTACTACAACTTTGCCTCAGGACATATTGACCGATTTCGCTAGGTCAGGTCAAAGGTCAATTAGTGCAAAAATCGATAATATGCGAGAGCTGGAGGTGCCTTCGCGCCAAATGCTACTCCTCCTAGGGTTATGGGCAGATGGTCATGAAATTCACACTAATCGTCCGGAATACATTGTGCACAAACGATCGAGTCGGATTTTCAATTTAGATCTTTGTTCACCCACAGCACCCCTCGAACTTTGGGGATTTCCGATTTCAAACCGAATTTTCGGTACTTTTCATTCAAATGGATACGAGTAGTTATCAGTAGATGGAACTGGATGAGATTGATATTATAATCTTAAGGTGATTCCCTATCCTATATGACATCCATTTTGCTCTATATCTTATAGTTTCCATGCTCGGCGACCCATCGCCGCCTACCGGCTTGTCTGTGTTATGTCTGTTTGTTTGTGTGTTTGTTTACCCTGTAGCAGCCACACCGTTTCAGCGATCATGACCAAACTGGGTACAGACGTCGGCCATGGTCCAACTTAGACACTTATCATTTTTGGTGAATCTAGGTCAAAGGTCAAGGTCACAAAAACCGAAATTCTTATTTTCGCAATAACGTCCACTAAATTGTAGATCGACTTCAAATCAATCTAAAATGTGCATCTTCCAAGCATATGTCTCAAATGTGCATCTTCCAACCTACATCCAACCATATGTCTCATTGGGTGGTCACACCAACACCCTCTTAGCGGTGGGGTTGAATGTCAGGGGTCGGTCAAAACTTTCAAATTGCGATAAAAACGCCATTTCAAGGCCGATTGACTTCCAAGTTATGATCATAACCAAACTAAGTGCTATAACTCAAAAACAGTAGCATTATCGACTTATAAGCCAAATTGATTTCCAGGTTTTGTTTTTTCAGAGATCATGGAGATATGACAAAGTTATCCGGCAATTCCTTGCTCAACGAGAAATTTCATTTGTTTGATTTTGTGCAGAGTATCTCAAAAAGTTGTGGACGGATTCGGATGAAATTTTATGGACAAGTTGGGTGTGCAAAAGACGAACTGATTAGATTTTGGTGAAGATCCGGATCCGGATCAGACTACTAGAATATTTGAAGTGATTGTTTCCCTCAGAGAGATAGTACCAAAAAGGATATATAGCACGATATCTCAAGAAGTTGTGGACGGATTCCGACGAAACTTGGTGGACACGTTGGTGTGTGACAAGAAAGAAGTGATTCATTTTGGTGAAGATCTGGATCCATATCCGGATCTGATAATTATAAGTGATTCGTCACATTGAGAGATAGGGCTAAACAAATATATAGCACGATATTTCAAAAACTTGTGGACGGATTCGGATGAAACTTGGTGAACAGGTGGGTGTGTGACATGACAATTGATTCGATTTGGTGAAAATCCGGATCCTGATTCGACCACTAGAAGTTTAAAGTGATTCTTCACCATTGAGAGTTGGGTCAAAAACCATATAAAGTATGATATTTCAAAAATGTATTAGGCCTGATGTGTTCTTTGGATCAGGCATTGCGTGGCGGAGGTATGCGCTCTATCGAGTGCCCTTCTAGTTCTTTGTGTTTTTGTTTTCCCACAGGGTCTAAAGTTCATGAGGAGCGCACACACACACACACACACACACACACACACACACCACACACACACACACACACACACACACACACACACTGCCAAGATTAAGGACACAAAACAAATGGCTTTAGAAAAATGGTGGACTAAGTCAATCGGAAAGTGTAGGTTCTGCAAGGTAGGAACAGAAAGTACGAGCCTATCGGGATGTAAACAGCTCATGCCTGAACAACTGCATACACAAAGGTACAACATGGTATGTAGAGGAGTCCACCAGCACAACTGGAAAAATTTCAATATCCCAGTTTCAGAAAACTCAGAAACATGAACCAAAAACGATAATTGAAAACAAGGAAGTGACGCTCACGCACAACCTGATGATCCCATTGAGCATGAACAGAGAAAACAACGTATTGCTACCGGACATAGGACTTGGGTACAAAAAGAAAAGACAGCATTGCTAAATGAAGTTTCAGTACCCAGCGATTTTGGCCTAAACAATGGATAAATCAACAAAATGACCAAATTATCAAGATCTTAAGAATGAAGTGAAAAGATCCTGTAAGCTTGACGAGTGCTAAAATTGTACCAGTGATTATTGGAGCAATGGGAATGATAAAAAAGAACCTTACAGAGATCTTATAAACCATCCCTGGGAATATTACGACAAAAGAACTGCAGTTGGATGTTGTCCTGGGCTCAGCGACGATCCTGAAAAGAGCCTTTGGAACAAAACTTTGAGAACAAAAAAACTTCACAACTTGGTCCATGAATCATAATCCCTTACTGAAATGGAGGTGGATGCTTTGAGATATGGGAGGACTCCGTTCCACCTTCTGAAACCCACATATGGAGATAACAACGAATGGCATACACCAAGGGAGACTGGACTTGACTGTAGCCAAACACAGCTGCTGACCTTGGGAAAAGTGAAGTAATTTCCTAGGGCACGCTGGGTACCAGCAACAGCATCTTTGTGACATCTCTTCTTCTCTCCACAATCAACAAGGCAATTAAAAAATCCACCCTATCCCTTCCCTAACACCTCCCCCCTTCTCCACCATCCTTTCCTTAACTCCCTTCCCCTCACATTGAAGGATGCCAACCCAGAGGGTTTATCCATACTCTATCCTCTCAATGGTGAGTATCAAGCAAGGAAGCAGCATGTACCATTTTCAGTCTTTGGTATGACTCAGACAAGGTTTGAACCACAAACCTCCCAAACGCTTAGTGGACACCAGCCGTTATGCCACCGAGTCTGCTGCATGACAAATACATAAAATCTACAGAAATTTGACTTGCCAGCGATTTGAAGATATTCATTTTTAAAGCTGTTATTCTCTCCAAGTCCCTGTTATTTTATGAGGAGCATTTAGGCGGTTTTCCACAGGTGAGGTGGCCAAACGAAACAGATTTAAATCATTTTTTTGCAAGTTAGCATATCATCCCAGGTATTGCTGTATGCATGGCAAAGGATCATTTGCTTGTGAACTCAAATTAACCGCACATTGCTGCAAATACCGCACCCAAGCAAAACCACAGCCGTCGGCTGCTCATGTTACAACCTGCCTGCCAAACAACCGTTCCCACTTAAGTAAAGCCAGTGAGGCAAATGTGATTCTGAATGCATTTTTCACGCAGAATGGTTTAAACATTTTAGTGATTGAAAATAATTATTTGTACCGACATATATGTATATATATATATGTATATATATATATATATATATATATATATATATATATATATATACATACTCGACCAGGCAACCCACACAATATACATACATATATATATATATATATATATATATATTATATATATATATATATATATATAATACTCGACCGGGCAACCCCACACAATATACATACATATTATATATATATATTATATATATTATATATATATATATATACATACTCGACCAGGCAACCCACACAATACATATATACGAGGTGTGTTCAAAAGTATCCAACCTTAATTTTTCGTGCGTAAACAAATGAAGCGAGGGAGGCGTGCTTTGGTGCACGTATGTAGGCGATCCTAATCAGTATGCGTGAATATTTTTCCCGCCTGCAGAAGCTGTCAGTCGCCGACAGACCGCCGATGAGTGAGGAAGTGTAAGTGAGCGCCGTCAGATTTTCGTTTTTGACAAAATGGCGGAAAAACTTGAACAACGCTACTGCATCAAATTTTTTGTGTAAAGCTTGGCGATTCCCAAGTGGAAACGATCCGCAAGATTCAACAGGCCTTCGGAACGAAGCAATGGGCACCACACGGATAAAAGAGTGGTACAACTGCTTCAAAGATGGTCGCACATCAGTGAAAAGTGAAGCACGTTCTGTAGGCCCTCAACATCCCAAAATGAGATCGTTATTGACCAAGTGAGGACCCTGCTGATGCAGGATCGTCGAATCACGATCAGAGAACTTGCAGACGAGGCGGGCGTCAGCATTGGATCCGTTCATTCCATTGTGACTGAGGATGGGCTTAAGGAGAATCTCAACGAAGTTCGTGCCAAAGCTGCTAACGATCGAGCAGAAGCAACTCCGTTTGGAGACCGCACAGGACATGCTGGAGACTGTGAACAGCGATCCCAACTTCTTCAACACAGTGATCCTGGCGATGAGACCTGGGTTTATGGGTACGACCCAGAAACAAAGTTCCAGTCATCACAATGGAAGCATCCAACATCCCCGAGGCCAAAATAAGCAAGGAAGGTCCGCAGCAATGTCAAAGTCATGCTCACTGTCTTCTTTGACTCCAGTGGCGTGGTTCATCACGAGTAACACACACACGGCACAACCAGCACCAAAGAGTACTACCAAGAGGTACTGTGTCGCCTTCGTGACGCAAACGGCCGGACCTGTGGGCAGCGGTCAATTGGCAGCTCCATCACGATAACGCACCCGCCCATTCTTCACATTTGATACAGAGTTTCCTGGCCAAACACAACACACCTGTGCTTCGTCAGGCTCCCTACTCTCCCGACTTGGCTCCGTGTGACTTCTGGCTTTTCCCCAAGCTGAAAATGCCCCTGAAAGGACCAGATTTCAGTCCAGAGAAGACATCATGCAGAATGCGACGACCAGCTGCGCGCCATCCAAAAGAGGCGTTCCAGCGCTGCTTCCACAGTGCAGAACCGTTGGGACAAGTGTGTGGCAGCCCAAGGGGACTACTTTCAAAGAGATTCGTGTAAGTTTGTTGTATCTGGATACGAGTATTTTTTATGAACAAAGGTCGGATACTTTTTGAACACACCTCGGATATATTATATATTATATATATATTATATATATATATATATATAATATATATATATATATATATACAGTGGAAAATCGATATAACGCTCACCGGTGGGGTCCAAAGCGACTAGGGCGTTATAAATGATACAGTGCTATACTGATGCAGTGAAAAATATTTTTATATTACATACAAACCCAGAGCCAAAACACGTGGACATGTACGTCCGCCATCTTGGATTGTTGGGTTGATGACGAAGCGGCAAGTGATGTTACAGGAGATACGGATGCTATGATGATTTGAATTGAATTGATTTTTTTCATGTCAGCTTCGCCATATACGGGAAAGGTGCGAGAAGATGACAGCTTGTGAGTATTTTCACACCACATGTCAACTCAACCAGGCGATGACAGCTTGAATTTTTTTTCGCACTTAGTGCTATTTTGGACTAACTTCGTCTCTATTTTTCTCACTTTTTTGCCTTTAAACATGAATAGTAGTATTTTTTGGTCCAAGGTGTATGAGCGTTATATCAGTACAAGCGCTATAACGCTTAGCGTTATATCGATTTTCCACTGTATATACATACTCGACCAGGCAACCCCACACAATATACATATATATATATATATATATATATATATATATATATATATAAATATATATATACATACTCGACCAGGCAATCCCACACAATATACACATACATATATATATATATATATATATATATATATATATACATATATATATACATACTCGACCAGGCAACCCCAAACAATATACATAATATATATATATACATACTCGACCAGGCAACCCCAAACAATATATATATATATTGTATAATACATACTCGACCCGGCAACCCCACACATATACATATATATATACATACTCGACCAGGCAAACCCACACAATATATAATAATATATATATATATATATATATATATATATATATATATACATACATACTCGACCAGGCAACCCCACACAATATACATATGTATATACATATATATATATACACATATATATATATACATATATGGAGGAGATTGGGACCATATTCTGTGCAGAGCGTTGTTGCTGCTTAAGCAGTCTCCTTGGCTAATGGGCACAATCCTGGACGAGTCGCCACTCCGACACAGAGATACCAGCAAGCTGGCACTCATTTTGCTGACCTCGGAAGGATGACAGGCCGAGTTAACCCCAACTGGTATTAATTCAACAGCTGAGCGGGATTTGAACTCAGGACCCTAGGATCCAAAGTCCACCACCCTAACCATTAAGCCAACACCAGGCATGTAGTGTGTGTGTGGTGTGTGTGTGTGTGTGTGTGTGTGTGTGTGTGTGTGTGTGTGTGTTTATATTTTCTTAAGATTCACATGAAGGAAGAGTGGGTATAGCCACAGGGATGACTTTCCAACAATCATGACGTGCCTGTAAATTTTTAAGTAAAATTATAATTCTATATAATTGTTGCACATTATGATATGTTCTTCCTTCTGGTGTTGGTGTCGTTGTTGTTGATTAGTCCGGGTCAGTTCTGCTCCAACAGGCCCACAGCACGGAGACAGACGATTGATCTCACAGGAGTGACCATAGACCCCTCACATCTTAGATGTTGTGCTCTTGCGTTCATGGAGCCAGGACCGTGCAATATTCCATAATGTGTTTTATTGTGTGTGTGTGGGGGGGGGGGTGGCCTGCGAGAGTTTGCAGACGTCGACAGTGGTGTCGTCAAGTCCATGCTTGTACTGTAAAAGTTGTGGGTGGTGTCTACAGCAGAAGTGTGAAAGGTGAACATGATAAGACCGAGGGAGTCATTTCTCTGCCTTGTCGATGGGTGGGGGGTGAGTGTCCAGGATACTGTTTTGGTGGAGGTTATTTGTTGCGTTTATGGGGATGTGGATATGGATGTGTTTTTTTTGTAGTTTTCATTGATCAGTGATGCTTTGAAGGATGTCATTGTAGTGTCTTTGTGGACTGTGGTGTATGTAGTCATATTGTGTTTAGGAGTTTGGGGGTAGTTGGATATGCAATGGCACTGGTGATTGGGGTTGGCATTTGCAGCTGCAAGGAATTGTGCACCTCTCATGTTCTTCTGGTGTTGTGGCCAAAGGTGTTGGGTGTTGGTGTTGGTTTTGGTGTTGCCAAAGCAGCCTCACATCAAGGACCACACTTGGTGGTTTTTCTTTGCCTTCCCAGTGGTAGTCATGGCAGGAAGTTGTACTTTGTTCTGGGTGCCAATGATAGCTAACCCACTCTTCAAGAAGGACACCATGGTATCTTTAGCGTCCACCAACTAATACAAGCAGGTTGGACACCCAGTTTAACGTCCATCCGATGGACGACACACACATCGATGGCTCGCTCTGCTTGTGAAATACCAGGATGCAGTTTATATCTGGGTTGGGATTCAAACTCAGGCCAGACAGTTCACAGGCGAGCATGTGCACCTCTAAGCTATCCACCATGCATTATGATATAGCAAAGGTAAGTTAAGTTAAAGTTGGCACTGTGAATCACTCCGATATTCATAGCTTACTCTTCCATCCACATTTCCACTCATTTGCAATTGTGACGTCATGATCTCACAATCCAAATATATGGAGTAGTCTTTTTTTCATGAATATTTTACTTAAACTCTTGTATATTTAGAATAACTTTATATCGGAGGAGAGGAAAAAAATGTTTAAATACAAGTAATGTTTGATATAATCAGTCCACTTATGATTACAGAGAACAAAGTGATAACGTCTGACCTAGTACACGCCTAAAACAACCATAATAAGCAATGTGATATTGTAGTTGAAAACAAGGAAAAAACATCCGTTGTTTCTAGAGCGTCGTGACCTAATGGTTATCAGAATGAGGAAACGGGATTGTAACACGAGCCCAGGATGCAAGCGCTGCCACCGTGGCAGGCAGATTGTCGTACCAAAATGACAACGTTGCTTGTCCTATTGTTATTGGTCTCACGTTATGGTAAATAAGACACCGGCTATTGCAGGAAAATAATTTCAGAAACTACAAGTGCAATGTCCTGTCTCCATGCGGTACGTGGAAACCCTTTCGTGTGAGATATTAGTACACAATACATTGCACTGTGGCTGAAACGTTTTGTTTTCATTGTTTTTTTTAACAGAAGTTGAGGCTCATGTATGACAGAGGGTGAAAGATGAATTAACACAATGAAAATGTGGTGCAGGAAAAGACTTGGACAAAAGGCAAGCACAGAATAGTATGGAGGGTGAAATCTATAGCAGGTGGAAAAAGTGGTAAGATGAATGAGAAATATAAAAATAATGGGTGGGTGTGGTGGATGAAATATCTTAAAGTGAAATACCACAGTGTACTTCTCTGTTCAAATACGTATATACTACTTCTGTAAATCTGGCTGACAGCAGCAACGGTTAAGGACTTAAGTCCAATAAGAGTAATTTATTTCTGGACTCAAACTCCGACTTGGACATTAAGGACCCAGGATGCAAACCTTGTAACTTGATACTCAAAGGGCTTGGTCAGGTCAGGTACAACAAAGGTTTCAGTCAGGTCAGAAACAACAAAGGTCTCGGTCAGGTAAGGCAAAATAAAGGTCGCGGTCAGGTCAGGTGCAACAAGCATCATGGTCAGGTCAAGTACAACAAATGTCGTGGTCAGGTGAGGTCAGGCACAATAAATGTTTCGGTCATGTCAGGCACAACAAAGGTCTCGGTCAGGTCTGGCACAATATAGGTCTCAGTCAGGTCAGGTAAAATAAAGGTCTCGGTCAGGTCAGGCACAAACAAAGATCTCAGTCAGGTCAGGCACAATAAAGGTCTCGGTCAGGTCAGGCACAACAAAGGTGTCAGTCAGGTCAGGTACAATAAAGGTCTCGGTCAGGTCAGGTACAACAAAGATCTCAGTCAGGTCAGGCACAATAAAGGTCTCGGTCAGGTCAGCACAACAAAGGTGTCAGTCAGGTCAGGCACAACAAAGGTCTCGGTCAGGTCAGGCACAATATAGGTCTCAGTCAGGTCAGGCACAATAAAGGTCTCGGTCAGGTCAGGCACAACAAAGGTGTCAGTCAGGTCAGGCACAATAAAGGTCTCGGTCAGGTCAGGCACAACAAAGGTGTCAGTCAGGTCAGGCACAATAAAGATCTCAATCAGGTCAGGCACAACAAAGGTCTCAGTCAGGTCAGGCACAATATAGGTCTCAGTCAGGTCAGGCACAATAAAGGTCTCAGTCAGGTCAGGCACAATAAAGGTCTCAGTCAGGTCAGGCACAACAAAGGTCTCAATCAGGTCAGGCACAAAACAAAGGTCTCAATCAGGTCAGCGCACAACAAAGGTCTCAATCAGGTCAGGCACAACAAAGGTCTCAATCAGGTCAGGCACAACAAAGGTCTCAGTCAGGTCAGGCACACAAAAGGTCTCAATCAGGTCAGGCACAAACAAAGGTCTCAGTCAGGTCAGGCACAACAAAGGTCTCATCAGGAGGTCAAGGCCACAACAAGGTTCAATCAGGTCAGGCACAACAAAGGTCTCAGTCAGGTCAGGCACAATAAAGATCTCAATCAGGTCAGGCACAACAAAGGTCAGTTAATGAAAATTCCTGAAGTTTGGTAAAGATTTTCTATATTCCATGTTGACATGTGCAAATTCTGCTCATGATTGCTCAGGTCATGTGGATATCTCCATTAAATACTTGGCTCCTTCAGCATATGTGGCTAGTTCTTCTCGAAGAATGAATCAAACACCTTGTGAAAGAATATTCTACCGATTGAGTTCGGAATTCTTAAAATGGAATAATCATTTTCAACAACATGCCTTGAAGAGATGGTACACTGAATTGTCATCTTCAAAGAAAAGTCTTCATGAGATATTCCACTGATGATTATCTCTTGCAGCTGTACAAAGTCTCGAAGGAGTGCATTGGCCAAGGAGTGAATTGGAAATTGATCATCTCCCTCCCAAGCACTGAATTGCTGTCTTCAATGAAAAGTCTTCATGAGATGGTGCACTGGATCGTTGTCTTCAATTAAACATCTTGACAACATCGTAGACTGAATCGTTGTCTTGAACTAAATATCTTCAGCAGATGGGAGACGGAATTATCTTCGACAAAATGTCTTCCTGGTACGATAGACACCCAGTCTGCAACAAGTAAAAACAAGAGGATCTTCCAAATGAGGATGTCATGCGAATTTTAATGAACAATCTTTCCTTTTCTGCTTTATATGTACCCCCTATTTTATACCTTTTAAAAAATATCTTTCAAATTTCATCTTATTCCTCATTTAGCATCACATAGATGATTCCACAGCCACACACACAACGTCCAAGTTAAATGTTGTATTGCATGATCTGCATAACTTACATACACGAGAGTTTACCTGCCCTTGAAAAAATTGTTATTGGGAAAAGAATTTGAAATGTCATCACGGAAGGAGTCCAACCGCATTCGATCCACAACTATCCGGGTATGATGGTAGCCTGACGGGAAGGGCACTAAACTGTGATTCCAAAACCTGTGAGTTCTGAATATGAACGATTTTGGATTTTGAGGTAGCTCTGTAGAATTACCAAGTTGTTATTAAATTGTTATTAAAAACTTAGCTGGTTCGTTAATGAAATTTGGCCTCTCCCACCTGGTTTGGTCTGTCTGTGATGCCAGTCCACACATTGTGGTTCACTCTTCATATTTTCATGGCAATTTGGGATGGCCACAAAAATGTTATCGATGACAATGCATCGCCACCCAAGACCCCCCCTTCTGCCTACAAAATGAATCTGTCTTCACCGTTCAGGTTGATCTGCAAATGCAGTGAGCAAACAACTTCCACTCTTTGGCATCTTTTTCAGGGGCCATACACACAATAAGTGACGCCTTGTGGGTGGGGGAGATGTTTCTCGGAGCGTCACAGCGTGTCACAGGGCAGAGGGAGTTGAAGGGGAAAGGACGGTGTTAGAGCCACAGTCACGTGACACGATCTTCATTTTCATGGGTGCAGCAATCTTGGATTTTCCTTCATCACGACAGGGCATGTCAACTGAGAACGACCTTGCTTTTAGTTTAAAAAACAAAAAAATCAGCAAAGGTGCTGTTTAAATCATTTCTTTGAAGCTGCGAGGGGCGTTTTCGAAAATGAGAAAGCAGGAAGTTGAACTAGAAGTTTGTAAAAAAATTGGAAGGAGCTGTAGGGCAACACTATCTCATTGACTGAGCTGTCAGATGCCACAGATTAAAAAAAATATTGCACAATGGAAGCTCATCGAAATGTAGAAAAGGCGACATTACTCGCATTCACAGTCATGTATTATTTTGGGGGTGGGGTCAGCCAATGTGTCACGAGAGTCACGGGGGGGGGGGGGGGGGGGGGGCGGTGTGAAAAGGGGAGCGTGAAAAAACTGCCAAAAGAGAATCACATATTTTGTGCACAGCCCCTCTCATCGGCTGATAGCACTTCTACTCCTGTACGATCATGTTGACACCATGATCATCGGAAACAGCTTATTATCAGGATTCACTTTTGTGCCATCAAACAGAATGGCCAATTCACTCCTTCTAGACTCTGTCTCGTAAGTTGGTAAAAAAAAAATAATGTCGATGAGCCAAGATATGTGATCACAGAGTGTTTTACCATACACGCCAGGGCAAAACACCATGATATAGAAAAAGTCAAAATAATCCAGATTCACCTGTTGACATTTGCATGTGAGCAAGTTTTGGGTTTTTGGGTTCCCAGTTTGAAATCCCACACACCGTGCTGAGATGTCCCCCGTCAACTAACTTCCTTGTAATTAATTCATTATTTATATTCATGATTTATATAAATGCTCCAAAATATTGTCATTCATATTTGCCAGATTAGGACATTCATATATTGTCAGGTCAAGCCAGATTAGATCTGTGACTTTCTACAGGTACTATGTAAACCTGTACTAACCTGCTTCATGGTCGGGTTGTCGGCGACTAAACTGTCTCCCCCACCAGGTTTTCTGGTGAGGAGGGTGTATGGATATGTACACCCAGCAGGATTAAAAACAAAACCTGGCAAAGGGCAGAGACACGCCTTGTGAGCCAACGGCCATCCATTTATAGTCCCCAACTGTGTCTGCGGATGTCCTGCAGTTGGGGTACTTTATTATTTTTTTAAGGAGGTTGGTGCCAGGATTTGCGCTTCGGCCACCATAAAACACTTAATTCCGCAAAACCCACAAATGTAAGGAAATCTGAAAACCCGTTCTGTGGGAGTACCTCCTGTGCTGCTGAGTTCCGCAGGGTAGCTCACCGGATGACGGGATTGGGGCAAACCCTTCGGGACCCCCATTCCTTGATGATAGGAGGAGAACCACAGGGTAAATAAACCTCCAGGGTCAGAATGAGATGGTGTGTGGCAGAGTGGTGCTGAGGTGTCGTCCAGCAGACAGTGGTCTCCTTGGGTTAACCTGAGGGAGTCCCTTCAGGTGGGTGCCTGAAATGTCTATCCCTAAGAGAGGATGATCATCTGTCTCTGATATCATCTGAGCTAAAGCATTTGAACATGGGTATTGCAGCACTCTCTGAGGTTCGGAGACCGGATTGCGGCGAGATCATGGTGGGTGGTTACACCTACTATTGGTTTGGTCGCTCCGATGGTTACCATACTCAAGGAGTTACTGTAGCTGGGCCGAATAAGCTGACTCAAATGATAATTGAGGTAACACCGGTCAACAAGCGTATTATGAGACTAAGGAGTCGTCACTCCTTGGGTGTCATTTCCCTGGACTCTGAATATGCTCCGACTGAGGCGAGTGATTTCACCGTGAAGGAAGCATTCTATGCCACGCTCGAGTCTGTGGTTGATAAGTGCCCCAGACGAGATACACTTCTAGTCTTGGGGGATGTCAATGCATCGGCTGGAACACGTTGGGATGGTTATGAGACATGTGTTGGTCCCCATGGGTCTGGAACTGTGAACGAGAATAGCACTAAGTTCCTTGACTTTGCAAGAAATCGTGGACTTCGGGTGGCTGGTTCATGGTTTCAGCACCCACAGGCTGAACTTGGTATTGCAACGCTGGTGGTGTGGCAAAGGAGATTGACCATGTGCTCATTGATGGTCGCGGGAGGATGATCCAGAACTGCAGGGTCTCCCGGAGTGCTCAGTTCCTCAATACTGACCACCGGCTTGTAGCAACTCTTAAGTTGCACCTTAAATCCAGGAGAATGGTACTATCCCAGCCGAGGCTGGATGTTGGCAAGCTCAAGGATGAGAGGGTAGCTGAAGATTTTGCAAACAGGCTGAGTGAGGATTTGGGGGGTCTGATTGCTTTGCGGAATCCTGAAGAGTTGTGAAGTGCCTTCAAGACCACCTTCATTGAGGTTGTCGGTGGATGTCTTGGAACTCAACGTTAGGTGAAGAAGAATTGCGTCCCTCAAGGGACACTGGATACCATTGACTAGAGTCGCAGCATCAGGCTTAATGGCAGAGCTGAGCTGTTCAGGGAGCTGAGGTGTAAAACTGTACGTGCGCTAAGCGTGGACAAGGAGGCCTATGTGCGGGGAATCTGTGAGGGGGTAGAGCATCACCTGTGGTCAAGTGATTCTCATCTTGCTTACAGGGGAATGCGCGCATTGCATTCCTCCAAGCTCATCCCTCAGTGTACTGCAGTTAGAGTGGAGGG
Source organism: Eptatretus atami (assembly GCA_035128595.1). Taxonomy (NCBI): domain Eukaryota; kingdom Metazoa; phylum Chordata; class Myxini; order Myxiniformes; family Myxinidae; genus Eptatretus; species Eptatretus atami. The sequence continues at coordinate 20,598,129 of CM068960.1, forward strand.
TGGTGGGCTCTTGACAGAGGTGTCCAAAGTGAAGGCCTGCTGGGCCGGTTACTTTCAGCGGCTGTACCAGGCTGATCGACCAGCTGTTGAGTTTGATGTTAGCGGTGTTGCTATCCCTATTGCTGACCCTCAAATCAACTGTGATTCACCTTCCTTTGTGGAATCACAGGCTGCGGTGAACCAGTTGAAATGGGGCAAAGCTCCTGGGATCTGTGGCATCCATGCTGAACTTCTCAAGGTGAGTGGAAATGCTGTACTCATGTAGTTGCATGCAGTTCTGTGCTCTGCCTGGAGCACAGGCATCATCCCAACTGACTAGAAGAGGGGCCTTGTTGTTCAACTCTCTGGAAAGGGAAGGATGATCGCCAGGACTGCAACAACTACCAAGGGGTGATGCTGCTGTCAGTGCCGTTCAAGGGCTTTGCTCGCATAATTCTTGAAAGGGTTCGCCACCATCTGCTTTAGCACCAGCGTCCAGAGTCAGGATTTACACCAAAGAGGTCAATGATTGACCGTATCCTTGCTCTTCAGGTCCTCACCAAATGCAGACGAGAGTTTCAGTAGGGGTTGCTTGCAGCCGATGTTGATCTCTGCAAAGCATTTGATTCAGTGAATTGGGATGCCATCTGGAGAATTCTTGGTCTTTGTGGGTTGCCATCAAAACTGATCAATCTGATGTCTGAATTATACTCTTGTGCTGAGAGTGCTGTGAGATGTGGTGATACCATCTCCGACTTATTTCCAGTTGTTACTGGAGTTCGTCAGGGGTGTGTACTGGCCCCCACATTTTTCAACGCTTGTAAGGACTGGATTCTGGGAAGGATTTCGGAGAGTTCAAGCTGAGGTGCATCGTTTGGGAATGTCAAGATCTCTGAAGTTGATTTTGCAGATGATGCCGTCATCTTTGCGGAAAATCTAGATATCCTTTTGGGGGCCCTCGAGGTGCTGAATGAAAAGTCGTAGCCACTGAGATTTCAGGTTTCCTCGGTCAAAACTAAGATCCAGGCTTTCATTGACATCTTGGATGCTGCTATCTTCTCTGTACCTGTTTGTGGTGATGATGTTGAGGTCAAGGAGAGATTATCTTTGCTTGGCAGTGATATTCGTCTCTGCTGCCTGTGAGCCAGAAGTCAATAGATGTCTGGGTTGGGCCTGGGGAGTCATGGATTCACTGGATCATGTCAAGGGGTGTGGCACTGTCGGTACCTGTGCAGGAGGATGAAACTCCGAGTCTTCAGGTCCTTGGTGCTTCCAGTCTTGCTCTACGGATGTGAGACTTGGACTCTGACCAGTGATCTGAGACGGAGACTTAATTCCTTTGGTATCAGCTCTCTTTGCAGAAGCCTTGGCTATCGCTGGTCGGACTTTGTGTCCAACGAGCGGTTGCTGAGAGAGACTCAAATGAGATTTGTTACCTGCATAGTCCGTGAGCATCAGCTATGGCTGTATGAACATGTGGCTCATTTTCCTGACACTGATCCTGCTCACGAAATTCTCAGCGAGGGAGCCTCGTGAGTGGAGGAGGCCAATGGGCTGACAACGTGTCTCGTGGTTGCAGCAGGTTGATCGGCATCTTAAGGAGATGGGGATGGGGCAGGCATCTGCCTGGGGGACGGCCAGACGGACGACACTGGAGTACCGGTGGAAAGTGGACTCAGCGACGCGTTGCTCCAGCACATGCTCCCATACCTGACCTGACCTGACAAATTTGGGAATTCATTTGACTTGAACCTGAAATCAACTCTCAGCCTTTACTCATTTAAACATAAATTGATATTAGTTGTATTGAATAAATTTAGGCCTGGCACATAGATAATCTTATTATGTTCACCAGCATTCCAAGTAAGATAATTTCAAGATAATGGTGAAATTTGTATTGTATTTACTGGAGCCTTCTCTCTCTTTCTTTTTCTCTCTGTGTGTTGTTGAAATAAGTCCAAGTGTATGTAATTTATGTATGTATTTCACTTATTTTGTGAAATGGGGGTCGACATAGTACAAGCCTGGCTTTTAACATAGACTCCGACATGTCACGTCATATTCATCGTCATATTGTCTTAACTACTCATTTTTGTGTTATACTGATGATAGTGGGAAAAAAAATAATTAAAAAACTTGTAAATTTGATCTTTCTTCGGCAAACCACATTTCAAACTTGGCCTCCAAAGGCAGTCTGTCGCCTACTGGGCATCCTGCGTGGTACAAGGCCCTTCCTTGGAACACCTGAACTGGTGGCGCCTTGTTACCTCCGCCACCGAAGGTGAAGGAGGTGATGTTTTCACCCCTTTCTGTTTGCTACTTGCAAAATGAAAGATATTTCAAGTATATTGGTCAGTCTATTTTGTTATTCTGTCTGTTTGTCTGTTTAGCACCTACAGGTCACAATTTTAAACTGATCTTCACGAAACTTAACCACCTGGTCGAGTTTGTCATAAGGAAGAAGCCCATTGTTTTTGAGGTCAAAAGATCAACAAAGGCCAAAGGTCAACAACTAAGGTGGTATTTCTAAAATCCTCAATTTTCATCCAATTGACTTGAAATTAGAAGAGGATTTGTATTTCAGGTCACTGAATTCAATCAGCCAATTCTTTTTGAGGTCAACATCGACCAAAAGGTCAACATAGGCACAAGGTCAACAACTTAGGTGTAATTTCTAAAATCCTCAATTTTCATCCACTTGACTTGAAATTTGAAGAGCATTTATAATTCTGCTCACTGAATTCAACGAGCCAATTATTTTTGAGGTTAACAAGATCAAAAGGTCAACATAGGCCGAATTTCTAAAATTGTCAATTTTCATCCGATGCACTTGAAATTTTAAGAGGAGTTGCATATTTGGTCATTGAAATCAACCACCAATTATTTTTGAGGTCAAATTTGTTTTAAGGATTTTGCAAGTATCGTGCTCTGCATGACGTCTTCTTCTTGTTACTTGCAAAATCTAAGATTTTTCAAGTATATTGGTCAGTCGATTTTGTTATTCTGTCTGTCTGTTTGTCACCTACAGGGCCACAATTCCAAACTGATCATCATGAAACTTTACCAAGTTGTAGAGGTAGCCTCAACTGAGAAGCCTATTAATTTTGAAGTCAAAGGTCATCTTGAGGTCAAATTTCTGAAATCATTTTTCATCTGATTGACTTGAAATTTGAACAAGATTTGCAAATTGCATCGCTGAATTTGAAAATCAACTATTTTTGAGGTCAAAAGGTCAAAGGTCAACTCAAGGTCAAACTTCTAAAATCATCAAATTTTATATGAAAAATTTTCAATTTTTATCCGATTGACTTGAAAATTAAACAGCAATTGCATGGTACATCACTGAATTGGAACACTAACTATGTTTGAGATCAAACGGTCAAACTTCTAAAATCATCAAATTTCATCTGAAAAATCGTCAATTTTCATCTGATTAACCTGAATATTAAGCAGCAATTGCATAATGCCTCGCTGAATTTGGAAACCAACTATTTTTGAGGTCAAAAGGTCATAGGTCAACTCAAGGTCAAACTTCTAAAATCATCAATTTCAATAAGAAAAATAATAAATTTTCATCCGATTGACCTGAACTTCGATTAAGATTGTGAATTTTAATCTTCATGAAAAGGACAATTTGATATATCCATAGCAACCTTTGGAGAGTGGGGTGAATTTTGCAATTAACGTGCTCTGCACGACATATTTTTCTTGTTAATTCGGATTTCGGCAATTATGTTGGTCGGTTGTGTGTGTCAGTCTGTGTGTCTGTCTGTCTGTTGGATTCGCTATATATGCTAGATATCCCTTAT
>CM068960.1:20603595-20608595 GCA_035128595.1 Eptatretus atami
AAAAACCACGTACAGTCTTTTCAATACTTGTCCTTCAGTTTTGAATGTAGAGAAACGAGACTTCGGAATTAAACACTTCGAGATATTTAGAAAATTTTACTCGAGCCGATTTTTGATTGAGGATTTATTTTTCAAATGGTAGTCCTTCAAAAATCGGGTGTCTATTTCCGTCATTTTTTATGAGGGGCTTAGGAAAGTGGGCGGAGCTTAGGGAAGTGGACGTGGTTAATGAAAAGTGGGAGTGGCGTAGGAAAGTGGAAGTGGCTTATGAAAAATATTGTTTGGCTCAGGAGATGTGGTCAAACAAGAGCATTGAGAGAAGTTTATCGGGTTTTCCGTCTGTGTGTGTGTGTGTGTGTGTGTGTGTGTGTGTGTGTGTGTGTGTGTGTGTTGTGTGTGTGTGTGTGTGTGTGTGTGTGTGTGTGTGTGTTGTGTGTGTGTGTGTGTGTGTGTGTGTGTGTGTGTGTGTGTGTCTGCAACGCGAGGCTCCACAGCACAAACCAGCAAACCGATTATTTACCGTCATTTTTTATGAGGAGTGCCAGTTGGCAAATACGCAATAGGAAAAATCTTGCCAGGCAGAGGAACAATTGTATGTGAACCAATACGTCTTGGCAATGAATCTTCGGCGGTGGATCGGTCAGAATGAAAAGCATCATATCCAGCGCTTCGATCCTAGCGAATCCTCGTCGCCTACCGGCTTGTCTGTTTGTTTGTGTGTTTGTTTACCCTGTAGCAGCCACACCGTTTCAGCGATCATGACTAAACTGGCTACAGACGTCGGCCATGGCCCAACTTAGACACTTGTCGTTTTTGGTGAATCTAGGTCAAAGGTCAAGGTCAAGGTCACTGAAAAACCGAAATTCTTATTTTCGCAATAACGTCCGCTAAATGGTCGTTCGACTTCAAACCAAATCCAAAATGTGCATCTTCCAATACTGCATCCAACCATATTGGGGTATCACACCAACACCCTTCTTAGTGGTCGGGGGTCAAATGTCAGGGGGGTCGGGTCAAAACTTTCAAATTGCGATAAAAACGCCATTTCAAGTTCGATTGACTTCCAAGTTATGATCATGACCAAACTAAGTGCTATAACTCATTAAACAGAAGCATTATCGACTTATAAGAACCAAATTGATTTCCAGGTTTTTGTTTTTTCAGAGATCATGGAGATATGACAAAGTTATTCCGGCAATTAGTTGCTCAACGAGCAATTTCATTTGTTTGTCTGTATATTTTTTTTTTGTGCAGGATATCTCAAACAGTTGTGGACGGATTCGGATGAAATTTTATGGACAAGTTGGGTGTGTGACAAGAACGAACTGATGAGATATTAGTGAAGATCCAGACCTGAGACCAGAAGTTTGAAAGAAAGGACTTCTTCCAGAGGATTGTTGAGAAAGTGGATGGGGGGTTTTCTAACGGTCCTTTCGAAGAGACATAGTGAGAGTGCGAGATTTGTCTGGATTGAAAGACATGTTCCACGTGTTGGACAGTTTGTGATTTTATCCAGATCAGCAGTGAGCGAAGAAGCTGCTGCTTGCCGTCTGAGGGATGACCGATGGTATGGCAGAGGGTGGAGTTATCAGCAAAGATATATAGAGGATTTTCCAGAGAGTCGGAGAGATCATTGATGAAAACCAAAGAAAAGAACAGGGCCCAGAACGCTACCTTGAGGAACTCCAACCTGGACAGGAAGAGGGGATGAAAGAACTCCATTTCGGGCACACAGTGACTGCGACAGGAGAGGAAGTCTGCGAGCCATGAGTGGAGATGGCCTTGGATACCATGGGAAGAGAGTTTGGTGAGCAGGGCAGGGTGCCAGAGTGTGTCAAAAGCACGCGATATGTCCAGGGATATGGCTCGGATTTCCTGTCTGGCATTGAGGACCTCCATCCATTGTTGGGAGAGCAGAAGCAGCATATCCAGGTTAGAGTGACCTGGTCTGAAACCAAATTGATGATCAGAAATCAAGCCATTGGAGAAGAGGAAGGATTTGATGTCTGAAGCAATGATGGATTCCATAACCTTGCTGATGATTGGGAGAAGGCTGATTGGTCTGTAGTTGCAGGGATCTGTTTTTGCACCTTTTTTGTGCAGGGTAGTGATGTTTGCTGATTTCCAAGCAGATGGCGATGACCTTGAGTAAATGAGAGGTGAATAGAACAGAGAGAGGTGAGCAAGAGCAGAAGAGCAGGCTTTGAGGACATGTGGGCTGATGCTGTCTGGACCGGTTGCAGAATCGGAGTCGAGGTTTAACAGCAAGCTCTCCACCTTGTTAGGAGAAAAGGACACAGAGTCCAGGGACAGTTGGGTGTGACTGGGTAAGGTGAGTAGAGAAAGTGATGGGTTTTGGACACGAGATTTAGCTGCAAACACGAGTTTAGGCATTCAGCTTTTTCACGTGCGGTATCAGCAGTGCGGCCATTTGAGGTAAGGGAGGGATGGAGGGGGAACATACACCAGAAACAGATTTGATTAGACGCCACCAGGATTTTGAGGAGGGAGAGAGGTTTGAGAGTTCAGACTTGAGATGAGAAAGATGTTGTGTTCTGGCTCTCCTGAGGGTAGATACACACTTGTTCCGAGCTTTATGGAAGGAACTGAGATTGCCCTCAGTTGGGTTTGCTTTCTTGAGGCAAAGGCAAGTTGTTTCAGGACAACTGCCTCACCACAACCTTCAGTGAACCAAGGGCGGAGGAAGGGTAGGACAACTGAAGAGAGAGGGGTAATCTGTGCATGAGGGAAGGCTTTACTTTGAAAGAATTCCCAGGTGAGTTGATGTTGGAAGAAGTAGTGTAGGACCAGTCTAATAGTTTGAGGCTGCTTGGAGACCTGCCAGTCGGCTTGAGTGAAATGGCACTCGACGGCGGTGAGGTGGTTCTCTGATATAGCCAGAGAGATTACTTTGACAAGGACGTGGTCAGATGAACCGATTGGAGTGGAGAAGAGCAGCAGTATGTCAGGGAATTTGTCAAAATCAGATCCAGAGAGATGGAAGATGGTTGAGATCCGGGTAGGGAAGTTGACCGATTGAGTCAGTCCCAATGAGTCGCAGAAGCGTTTTGCTGAGGTGCCATGGCAGGTGAGAGAGATACCCACCTAGCCAACTGGCATGATGACAATTGAAGTCGCCACATATGAGGAGAAGAGTTTGGATGAGAAGATAGAAGTTGGTCCATGTTTTCAGATAGTGAGGTGTAGATGGAGTCATCACTGTTAGGTGGACGGTACAGTACAGTGTAACATATAAACATGAGGTGGGAGTGGAGGGAAGCTGTAGCCAGAGGTATTCTGGGGGTGTGGGGGAGTGAGGGCAGTGCATGGAGTGTGAGGAATAGAGTCTTTGATGAAGAGAGCAACTCCTCCACCAGGGCGAGGCTCAGGTCTGTCAAACCAGAGGAGGGAGTAACCAGGGAGAGATACTTGCGGTCAGACACGCCTTGGGGAGGAAAGTTTCTGTTAGGTAGATTATGTCTGGTTTGTCAGTGGCAACCTGTACGGAAAGATCTGAAAGGTTTGAGCAAAGGCCCGGATATTTGAGGTCCACACTTTTAATGAAGAGGTAGGGGAGGAGGCTTTGGTTGCAGGGTGGGTGGGGGGAGGGTAGGACAAGGGACGATGGGGGAGGTAGGAGGGTTGTTGAAAGAGTGTGGGGGATTGCAGAATAGCTAGGGGAGGGCCGAATGAGGAGGAGAAAAGGCTCTGTGGTGCTGGGGGAGAGGGGGGACAAGAGAGGGGAAGAAGGCAGTTGAGGATTTGAGGAGTGGAGTGAAGAGATGGAGGTGAGAGGGCAGTGGAGGAGGCAGCTTTGTGGATGGGAGGGGGCAACTTTGGAAGGATGAGTGAGGGGGATGAATGGTGGGAGAAGGTGAGGGGGAGTTTTTGAGAGAGGTGAGAGGGAGGCTTGGAGGGAGAAAGTGGGATGGTTGCTTTGAGAGTGAGGGGTGAGAGGGTGAGTTGGCACTGAAGTTGGAAAAAAAGAATGGTTGATGGAAAGCGACATTCATAGCAAACTGGGGTTTTTTTTAAAGTTTTAGGTCAGTTATGCGATTAAACACGTTTCTTGAGGGATGCAATAAAGGCGAATTCAGAGAATGGAGAGAAGAAACGCTGTAACAGTTGGATTTTTTAGGCAAGGTATGAAGGAAAGGTCGAATTGAGAGCAGTCTGTTTATAGTAGAAGAGTAGTGCATTATGATAGTAAGAGTACCACACATGTGAAAGAGGAAGATGAAGCATATAAGAGATTCGTTTATTATTATTATTAATTGTTGAGAGAGTTTTCAACAGATTAGGTCATGGAAGTGTTGTAGAAAAATTGAGGATGAAGAGGAGGAAGAAGAAGAGGAAGACGAAGAGGAGATGAAGAAGAAGAAGAAGAATCGGAGAAAGGTAGCGTTTTTTTTTATTATTATTTAAGTAAGAATAGAGTGATTAGTTGGGAGGGATGGGGGACGTAAGAAGTTATTATTATTAATGTTTGAGAGAGTTTTCAACAGATTAGGTCATGGAAGTGTTGTAGAAAAAATTGAGGATGAAGAGGAGGAAGAAGAAGAGGAGGAAGACGAAGAGGAGATGAAGAAGAAGAAGAAGAATCGGAGAAAGGTAGCGTTTTTTTTTATTATTATTTAAGATAAGAAATAGAGTGATTAGTTGGGAGGGATGGGGGACGTTAAGAAAGTGGGAAAGATAGAAATTGAAGATAATGGGGAGAAAAAACAAATAAACACGATCGTACACTGAGGGGAACAAAGGGTAGGCCTCAAACACCCAGTAAGACAAGTTCGACGAAATCTCACAAAATAGCACGATTTTTGAAACAAAACCGAACTAGGAACACACAGTAACATGTAGGTGAGAAAATAAACAGTTAAAACGGGACAGATAACGACCAGAAACTTAACTTCGACATCGTCAGCAGGGAGCCCCGAAGCTGACCTGCCAACGCTCCAAACCCAGAACTGGAGTTTCGGGCCCGATACGTTGTCGTGGAT
>CM068960.1:20613595-20637405 GCA_035128595.1 Eptatretus atami
GTCCAGACTATGATAGGCCAATGGAGGAAAAGACATTATGAAATGGGTACATTTGCAATAACAAGCAAGTTTATTACAGCAAGGGCTAGGAAAGGTATGTGTTCAAGCAAGCAAAGGTTTTAATACAAAAGTAATATTTGTACAGCAGGGAAAGCAAGAACGCATGTCGTGTGGCAAAAGAAAACAGTTATATACAAAAGTGGACACAGGGCAGAGATGAACCATTATAAAGCTTACACAATCTTCCTTACACTAACATGGCAGGCACTCTCAGAAACATTCCTGAGGAAAATTAGAAAGCAAGAAAGATAAGAAAAGTACGAGGTCATTTTGACCTCTTGGTTACCAAGAGAGGTCGAAGGACCCACGCAAACCCAGTTGCTGATGAGGAGGAAGGAGTAGGAAAACTGAGGGTGTCTAACATGTGTGGTCAGGGAGAGGTGTGGTGAGGGGTGTGGTGATTGGCAGGTGATATGCAGACAAGAAGAAGTAAAAGATGTAGATCAGTCGCCCTAGACAATCATTGATGCTCTTTTATTGCATCCACAGTGGACGAGATGGAAATAAAGAAAATAACGTGTGAGGAGATAGGCTAATAGTGAAGTGTAAGGAGGTCTGTGAGTGTTAATGCAAATGCTATCTCATACTGCTCTCAGTCTGGTGTCTGGCTCTTCCACCCGTTCTGCCCACTCTGCTCGCTCCACCACCCAAGAACACACAGTGACCACAAACAAGAAGGAACCGCAGCTCGAGAATGACCCAATGTGCAGCCAAGAACGAATGAATGCCAGCCAGAGAACCCACTACACACAGCCAGGGAACCAAGAGAACCGAGCTTCGAATGTGCAGAACACACAGCGTTTTATAATCCCCTGGTTGGAGGGGGGCAGAGTTTTTAAAGTGGATCAGGATGAGCTGTTGGTGTTTTCCAGCTCCCTCATTGGCGTGCAGACAATTAGCGCTTACCACGTCGTTGGCCCCGCCCACACGATGATCTGGCAGCGGGAAATATCCTCATTCGCTCTGAACCCTCCCACGTGCTTGAGCTTCGATATTGATATGGTGTGGGGCATTCGGCCATGCACTCCGGCTATGAATGTGCACCAAACATGCAATTTAGTTCACAACTGAGCAAAGCATCATGGCTCCCGACACGATGTCAAATGGAGTCTCGTGCAGACTCACGCTCCAAGTTGGAGGTCGGTGCCTCCAGACTTGAGCGCCGGCAATGGTGTGCCACACTCCCCCGTCCCTGTTGGTCCCAAAAGGCGGTGGTGGTCATCAGTGGTGTCCGTGGTTGAATGATGGCAGCGTCAGAGTAGTGGTGACTGTCGTGGTGTTTTGGCATGGTGGTTCATGGTGTTAACCGTTGGTCATCGTTGTGGCATCAGGTGTTGAGTGGAGGTGAGCTTAGGTTGTGGTTCGATGGTGTGGCGATTATGATGAAGATGTCTCGCTGGTGTGTGAATTGTTGTGGCTTTGGCGTTAGAGTATGGTAAGGGCTGAGGTCCAATATCCGTTGGATTATGGCACAAAGTTTGAATAGATTTTGGCACACATATGTTAATTGACTGCCTGTTGTAATGGTCTATGCATGGCCACATCATTTGAGTTACAAACTCCGAACTCGGGGTACAAATATAACTTTGTGTGGGGTGTAACATAGGCTATGTGGTCGTGGCCTCACGCAGGGGTGTGGGGGCGGGGGGGGGTGGAAGGGGAGTAAATTCTCCATGTAAATGTGTACTGTGTAGTGCCACCTGGCGGGGTGGTAGAGGTTACTACAATTCCTTTTTTACCTGGGCAACATCAAAAAACACCAAAACCAACCTCCTTAAAATCCCTTGCTTTCCTTCCTGAAAGTCCTTGTGGTGTCCATCTTGTTTACCTTGTGTAACCTGCCCCATCCCTCTCCCTTCCACAGATCTCCTCATGTCTCTGTCCACACTGTTTTTTCCTCCCCACCCCCCCCCCCCCTTTGTCTCCTGCTCCCCGTGTTGTGCGTTTCTGTGTGTTAGCTCTCATACAAGCCTCGACATGTATACAAAAAATTATGTTATTCTCCTCCTTCACTTCTCACCCCCTCCCCTTCCCCAATGACAAGCCTCAGTCAATATTCGCTATTACTGTTCAACGACGCCATTGATCGGTAAAGATTCCCACTATTCCATAACCAAGGCAGCATATAGTTTCGCCTGGCCGGTGGGGGGGGGGGTAAGGGGGGGAGGGGGGGCAGGAAAGCTTCATGGACTGAGAAGGGGTCAGGAGAGCCGGCAGGGTGGTCAATGGTTTAAAACAGTGAGCTGAGATGATGCCGATTTGGGTTTATATAAAACGAGAAAGCGCCCGCTCGCCCTGTCTCCATAAAGCCATCCGGATCAACTTGGGGAAAAATTTAAATCAGGCACAATGAGTTCCGTCTCCGCAAAACTCATCCACATCTGCTTTGGGGAGAAATAAAATTAGGCTGTGAAAGAAGCAAGGAGGTGGACCTTGTTAATGGGATATTCATCACAGCCTTTGTAGATGCTGAATTGTGAATGTTGTACAACAACACAATAAGAGGAAGATCAAAATAAAAATGCAAATTGGAAAGCCCGTCCGCATTCAAAATGCAAAGTCGTTTGTATTCAGACATCTTCTTTTTCAGACGTATTCAGGGACAGATGCATGTTTCTCTTCCCATGCAACGCCAGGTAAATCTTGCTTTATACAGGATTATATACGCGGATTTTCGTTTTGACAAAATGAGGACACTGTGGTCTCATCGCCATGATCACTGTGTTGAAGAAGTTGGGTTCGCTGTTCACAGTCTCAGCATGTCCGTGCGATCTCCAACGGAGTTTGCTTCTGCTCGATCGTTAGCAGCTTTGGCAAGAACTTCGCTGAGATTCTTTAAGCCAAATCCTCAGTCACAATGGAACTGGATCCAATGCTGACGCCCGCTCGTCTGCAAGTTCTGATCGTGATTCGCGATCCTGCATAGCAGGGTCACTTGGTCAATGACGATCTCATTTAGGATGTTGAGGGCCTACCAGAACGTGCTCACTTCCACTGATGTGCGACCATCTTGAAGCGGTTTTACCACTCTTTTATCGTGTGGTGCCCATTGCTTCGTTCCCGAAGGCTGTTGAATCTTGCGGATCGTTTCCATTGGGAACGCCAAGCTTGACACAAATTTGATGCAGTAGCGTTGTTCAAGTTTCCGTCATTTTGTTCAAAAAACGAAAATCGACGGCGCCCACTTACACTTCCTCACTCATCAGCGGTCTGTCTGCGACTGACAGCTTCTGCAGGTGGGAAAATTTTCACGCATACGAATTAGGATCGCCTACATACGTGCACCAAACCACGCCTCCCTAACTTCATTTATTTACGCACGAAAAATTAAGGTTGGATACTTTTTGAACACACCTCGTATATATATATATATATATATAATATATATATATATATATATATCATATGTGTGTGTGTAATTATATATAGTCGGACACTGCTATTCACCGTCGTCGTGCATTTGCAGGTCATAAAGTGTGACCTGCTTCTACATTCGTGCTTCACGGTCAAATTATTGTTTGGTGTTTTTTTGTGACACACTTCAGGACTGGCCTCCTATGGGAAATTGGAAATCAGTCAACATCACAGCATGACATAAAATGGTGCAAAGACGCATCCCCTTAACTACAGCCCAATTAGCTTACTGTACTTCCAAACATCAGCAAGGTCATAGAATCCATAATCGGAGTTGACATAAAACCATTCCTTTTCTCCAACAGCCTCATCTGAGATCATCAATTCAGATTCAGACTTGGTCACTCTACCTTGGACATGCTGCTTCTACTCTCCCAACAATGGCAGAGGACCTCAATATCAGACATGAGATCAGGGCCTTCTCTCTGGACATATCTTGAGCTTTTGATACAATCTTGTCTTACTCTCCAAACTCTCTGCCTCTGGCATCCAAGGCCACATCCACTCATGGCTTTCTGACTTCCTCTACTCTCGTAGCCAACGTGTGGTACTCAACAGAATCCTTTTATTCTCAACTCCCTCTCAACTGGGCTCAGTCCTATTCCTGATCTTCATCAATGATCTCTCTCACTCTCTGGAAAATCCTCCTATCTCTTTGAAGATGACTCCACCATCTGCTGTGACATCTTTCATTCTTCTGCTAGACAGGCAGCAGCCTCTTCCCTCCTCAGACCTTGAGAAAATCACAAACTGGTCAAACACAATTTTGTTTATGTATCAATATTGTCCACCCTTTGCATTCTCCCTTACCCCTCATCATTATCTGCATCCCTTGTATGTCCATCTTGCCTCCATCTACGTTCTCCCTCTGCCCTGCTGTTGGTGTTTCCCCTTTCTCCTGCTGTTCCCTTTGTTATGTTGTGTCCTGATTTGTTCTGTGGCATCGCTCTTCTACGAGCCTAGACAATGTAAAAATATATATATATATATATAATAAAGAAATAAACAAACAAATCAATAAATAAAAAAACAATGCCGCAACATTCGCAATCCTCAACATTCGCGGGATTTTTCAGGAATGGATCTCGGGGTACAACTTTGTTGTGTTGCCTTCACCGACAGAAGAACCGATTTGGAGCGGAGGAAGAGCAGCAGATATTGTCAGGGAAATTTGTCAAAATCAGATCCAGAAGAGAATAGCAAGGTCCGACAGTATATCTATGGATATATCGACTCCTCCCATGCTCTCCTAGCCGAAGAAAGCCGTACAAAGCAATCATGAAAGGCTACGTATGGTAAGCCCTTTGCAGTTTCAAACCCTTCCCAGAGTTCCTGTACAGCTGCAAAACATTCACAAGTAGTACATACATGAGAATCCCAATGTTATCCACACATACGCACCCCCTCATATACATATATATGTCTGACCAAGCCAACCAAGAAATAGAACCAAATTCGATTCCACCAATTTGTAAAGCTAACAAATAGCAGACTTGGCTTCAGGCAATGTTTTATTCATTGTCAACGAACTTCCTCAAGTTTTGGGCTTGAGGAAGTTTCTGGATGGTGGACCACAAACGAAACATCACCTGTTGTTAACGTCCATGTAACATTGTTCGATCCCTCATTTCAAACAACGGCTTGTGAGCAAAGGAGATCAAGCTTCAATCCAACGAGGATTAAAGACAGGAATTTTCTCATCATTAATCTTTAAGTTATTGTGCATTTGACAATCTCTAACTCTCATACTTACTCAGTCGGCTTTGCCTAATCCTGGTCCAAAGGCTTTCTCTTCCTTTCTTGTCATATTTATATTTGCACTCACATATGCAGTCAGTTTTCTAACAATACCCTCCCCTCGCCCCTCCTCATTAGGAAGAACCCTGACCTCCATTACTTCCAATAAATTGCAGATGGTTTATGGTTCCACAATTAATACTTATAATAAGACTAATCCTCATTAAAAAAAAAAATTGAACAGTTAATTCATTCAATGTCAAAAAAGAGATATAAAAAAAATGTTCATTTCTCAAAGAAGAAAAAGTCAGGTTATGAAAATGATAATCAATGAGTTTGATCACGATCGAATCATTAACTTTACATACCTGTATGGAAAAAAATGCACTGTTAAGTGGCAAAGGAAACTTCGGTGAACTGAGATGGAACATGTGAGTGCAGCCACGTCTTGTCAACGACTGGAGGAAACATGTACGTGATGCCACAAAACAGGCATTCATGGTGCAGCAAACAATTTGCCACCGCAGCAACTTCGCCAATTGATCTGCAAAAGTCACAACAATGGTTAACCACCTGGAATGTTGATTTCAGCCCAGGAGAAAGAGTATGTGTATGCTACTAGTATTACTACTATTACTACTCCCATCACCGCATTATTCACCACTTCTTGAAATGCCGGTCGGGGAGCGTTCTTGTCCTCAAATCTTTCACCAACAGGCTGGCGAGGTCTGACGTTTGACTGAAGGTGGCGGGAATTTTGTAATCTGTTCAGAGTGCAGGCAAAACTTGCATACTCTTCGCAAAGGACACAGTGGGATCCTCTGTATCTACCAACGAGAAGATGGATCCTCCAGTAGATGCCCATCTGATGGAGGGCACACATCGATGAATCAGCCTGCAGGCAAAACACAACACTGAGAGTTTAGAGCTGTGTTAGAATTCAAACCCAGGCCAGACAGCTCAGAGATGAGAGTGCACACCCACACAGCCTCGAAAGCTTTCAAATGAAGATTCCAACTAGAATTTTTACTTTTCATTTTTATTTTCTTCATTGTGCAAAAACCTGACTGCATTCTCTGCCAGAATATTTCCTTTGCATCTCATGAGTCAATAGCATTGTTAAAACCTTCCATGCCTTTGTCAATCCAATCGAGCATGGAACTATCATTTATGAATACTTCTTGACACGAGGCATGTTCGGCATTCATAATATCAGAACCATGACACGACTGACATCTTGTGAAGGAAACCTCTGAAACAATGAAAAGGCCAAAGAAGCCGCTGGTAATTACTGCCAAGAAATCAAAAGAAGCAAACTCATGATTGAAACAAACATATTGATCATTTCCTCGTCACTTTATCCCTTCATTTTACATTCATGGTCATTAATACAGAAGGGCTCAAATATCGGACTGGGTAAAACTTTGTTGTGTTGCCTTCCCCGCTGAGGGTTCGATTTCTGTGGTTGTTCGGGGGAGAATCTCTGCACTCTATGATGGAATAGTAACCCGTCCGGGATGATCCCTCGTTTTAGAAACCTCTGCAACTTGGTCCGAGTACCCGATGTCATACAGGGGGGCTTCAATGCAGGAGGAGGCCTATTAGGCCTGTAAAGCATGCACAATTATTGCCAACCTATGGTTGTTTGTCCATGCTCTACGTTTTTAAATACTGAGCATCAAGCAAGGAAGCAGCATATACCATTTTTAAAGTCTTTGGTAATTGGAATAGGCAAAGCCTAGAAGCGAACGTAGAATTCTCTTACATTCGCTCTCTGACTTTACCTATAACTTGTTCACAACTGTATACTTGCCAACTATACCGTGGTACGTGTAAGCGCCGCACAGCTGATGATTTTGACGCAATTTCCAGTTACTTCGGCCTGGATTCGGGATCAGCGATCAAATAATGTAAATCACGATTAAAAATTATTTTTTGATGATGCGGGAGATATCTTTATTAAAATTAACTTTGGGAAAAAAATAATTGAATAAATAAATAAATAAACAATCACTTCTGGTCAAGAATAAAAGAAAATAAAGTTCGGAAAGAGTTTCAAATCACTCCCGATATAGTTAAATACAAAATAAACACTTCCTGTCATGAAAAAAATCACTTTCGGAAGAATAAATTCACTTTGGGAAAAAAATAATTGAATAAATAATAAACACTTCCGGTCATGATCTCCCGGCATGCATCATTCCCCATGACAAAAACCGGAAACAAAAAAAACCAGCCAAAACAAAAAACGGAGCAAAAGGGTCATAGCCGACACGGATTCACAATTGCCAGGGTATTGTGTTGTTTTTGTTGTTTCCTATCCTCTCATGTGCACGCGTTAAGTAATATTCACAAGATAGAAATAAAACCCAATCGTGTTTATACACCGCACAGCGTTTAAGGCCCAGTCACACCTTGACGTTTTAGCAGCAATGGAACGTATGAAAATGTATATAAAACGCTGGCTTACGCTGAACTTTTGATGTTTTTTTTTAAAAGATTCGGACGTATTCATAACGTGTTGGTCATATGCATAACATATTAGTAACGGGCACAGAACGTTTCGTTGTCTTATAGATACATTATACCAACGAATGCTTAGCCTGTTTTCGGCGTTCACAACTCTATGCCCAACGATGGTTTAACTGGGCATAGTGCGCTGCACGTAATCGCCGACGAACTCGTGGCGTCCCCTGTTAAACCTGTCGCACGCCGATTTAAATCATAACCGCCTGAGAATTGAAAGTGTCAACATCGCAGTCACACCTTGACGATTTAGCCAGCGTATGCCGACCTATGAAAAATGTGTGTAAAACGCTGGCACCGTCGAATACGGTAGGTAAGTTGTGTATACGTTAAGAGCCGCTGAAAACGATGAAGTACGCTGTCATATTCGTGTACGTCTCGTACGTCGTGAAATTTCAAGCATGCTGAAAATTTTACGACGTACTCGCCGTATGGCTCCAACGTTCCGCTACGCTGGGAATGTTGTAGGCACGATATGCGATCGTTGACACACGTCGACACACGTTAATTGTAAGTTACTCATAAGTCGAAACACGTCGAGGTAATGTTGGCATACCGAAACTTATTTTCTCCGTCAAGGCACATTTTCTTTTTTTCTCCTTGGCTCCATGAAGGCACGTGACGAAATATCTGAAGTTGTTGTTGTTGTTTTTTTTTTTTTTTTTTAAGTCTATCACAAATTTTAAAATATATTCGGACATTTGTTTTAAGTTTCGACGTCAGGTGACAATATCCTCAAACAGAAAATATTCACAGAGGAGGAACTAAGAATAAGACATGAGCAAACTGAAGAGGCAATCGGACGTGACGTAACGGCACGTGACGAAATATCGGAATTGTTGTTTTTTTTTTGTTTTTTTTTAAACGCTGCCAATACGCCATTATACGGTAGCTGTAAATTGAAACACGTTCAGTAAGTTCTGTGGTCGTCCGGAAGACGTCAATCAAACATCTACATACGTCAATGTGTTTGGAGGTACGTTACACATAGGTTCAAAGCACGTTACTCAGAGGTTAGAAATAAGTTTTGGGTACGCTAAGCATTACCTCGACGTGTTTCGACTTATGAGTAACTTACAAGTAACGTGCCTCGACGTGTGTCAACGATCGCAATAACGTGCCTCGACGTGTGTGCAACGATCGTGTAACGTGCCTACAACACGTTACTCATAGGTTATAAATAAGTTTCGGGTACGCTAATCATTACCTCGACGTGTTTCGACTTATGAGTAACTTACAAGTAACGTGTGTCGATGTGTGTCAACGTCACATAACGTGCCTACAACTTATAGCCAGCGTAACGGAAGTGTGAGGCATACGCTGGCATAACGTCGTAAAATTTCAAGCATGCTAAAATTTGAGGACAACGGCAAAGTACAACGATGAAAGCCAGCGTACTACAACGTATGGCAGCGTTTTTCAGCGTGCTCTTAATGTTTCCAAAACTTACCCATAAAGTATTCGACGTGTGCCTGCGTTTTAGACAAATTTTTTAAAAATCGGCATAAGCTGGCTAAAACGTCAAGGTGTGACTGGGCTTTAACAACAACCGAAGCAAAAGGTCATATCCAACGACAGGATTCCAAATAGCCAGGGGTATTGTGTTGTTGTTCTTTGTTTTTCTATTCTCTCACGTGCACGCGTTAAGTATGAAGCTCACTGCGTTCGCTATTACTCGGTCAGGTTTGAACTAGCGACCTCCCAGACTCTCCATCCAGTCGGTAAGTTTAAATTGGAATTGGATAGGTACCTGGAAGTATTGGAGATAGAGGGGAATAGGGATGTTAGCAGGACTTATAGGTAACTTGAGCATTGATGGGTGATTGTGTGCATGTGTGTGGAGTGCTGTTGGTGGGGGTCGTCTCATCAAGCCGTGTTGTGTCGTTGATGTTGTGTGGTTATTTTTTACCCAAGACCATCCTCACCCATGCCCCCTCTCCATGGAAAGAGAAAAAAAATACAAAAAATAAACAAACAACAAAAACCTTTTTGCATTTTTCTTGTATTGATCTCATGATAGATTGGGGTGGTGTTGATGTGGCACAGACATGATGGGACAAATGGCCTCCAACTGCATCTCATTTTCTTGTGTGTGACTCAGAGCAGATGCTCTAACCATTAGATCACCGAGGATGGTTCAGAGCTCAAGCATATAGCTTCGACTTGTCTAGTCTGGGTTCGATTCCTGAGCCGACTATAAACCGTCGGATTGGTCCTTCGCAGGCAGGGCAACTGTCCCTCGTTTGCTCATTAAGCCAAGTGTCCCAACTGATAGAATAATGAGTTGGTGGGCCTTAAAGATATTTTTCAAAGAGTAGGAGAGCTATCACCGGCACAATGACCAAATTACAAATTCCTGCCACCTTGTGTTGAACGACAGGCCTGGCCAGCCGGTTCTTGGAAGGCTTAAACCAAAAACATTCCCCGACTGACTCCTCTTGCAGGTGGGAATACCAGGGGCCATTAAGTTAGTCGTAGAGTAGTTGATCGTATGTGAGGAAAGCATATGTTGTTGTATTATAAGTATACATGTCAACAACATAAGTTGTGGTGTGACAGAGTTTGACGTTTCCATCTTTGAATTACCCAAGCTTCAGTCGAACCATGCCTCGTAATAAAGCCTCATTGTGGAGGGGAGATTCGCTGCACAGAGTTATGGCTCATGGAACAACAAACAGAAGAGTTGCTTTCGAGTTGAGTGAGGGGCAGGGGCAAACGAAAATAGCTCACATGGAACATGTCACTGCAGATGTCAAAACGCCCAATCCTTTCGGCTTCATAACATCATTGGGGTGCCACAAGGATTGTGGAGTGGACACCATATTTGTTTCCCCTAAACAATCATCTTGTGCGTGCCGAAAGCCAGCTAACCATGAGTGTATCTTTCCTGAACATTTATTCACACTCAGTGTGCTTGAGCTGTCGCCGGTTCCCACGAGCCCCCCCCCCTCCAAATGTGAGGGGTTCAAGAAGTTATCAGAACGTGATATTCACAATAACATAAGAAATTGCAACGTTTTATTTACTTTATCAAAAAGTACTAACTCCTTTAACAGCTCCATCGATTCCCATATTGTCGTGGAGTCAGCAGGGAAAGTTATCGCTCTAAGTCATTCACGAACCGGCTGGCCAGGCCTGACGTTCGACTGGGTTTGTGAGGATTTCGTGGTTTGTTTGGGGGTGATAGCTCGCCGACTGTTCGCGAAACATACCGTGGGATTTTTAACGTCTACCGACGACAAGTGCCGGCGGAGCGGGACACCCAGCTTAATGTCCATCCGAGGGACGGCGCACAAATGATGAATCGCACGACATGCGAATCACCAGGACGGCAGTTTAGCCATGTGTGTGTTCGAACTCAGGCGAGGCAGCTTAGATACGCAAACCTCTAAACTATCCTGCCAGTCCCGATGATGAACCACAAAGTGAGATTTCACAGCAGATACTAATAATAGCTACCCACGATTGCAATCACTCAAGTGCAAATTACATCATCATTAGTCACTTTAGTTAAAGGCTGTTTCGCAATTTTTTGTTTTCCACGATGTCTTTGTTTTTGTTTCTTCCGCGATTATAGAGTTTTAAGACAATTTTAGTTTGACAGATGGTAAACTGATGACGTCATTCATATGGGAACCTTTCCAATGTAGGTTCAAACGAGCACAGAGTTCGGTTGATCTCTCGAGAGAGGAGCTTGGCATTCATTCGTTTGTGATGTTCTCATGTGTCAGGAGATAACACATTTGGGAATGGAAGTTTAACATGGTTGTGTTGTTTGTGGTTGTTTATAGAACTTTTTCCCAGTTTGTTTGTTGAGCACCAACTTCCACCACGGCAAACTGAAAGCAACAAACAACTGTGTTTTTGCTAAACTTTGTTCAAGTCATGCTCATGCTATATATAATTTGAGAAGTGTCTGTTTGACTTCCATCTACTCCTGAATCACTGTACGGAATGAGTTTAAAAAAACCTGTGGTTGTACAGGAAGAGGGGGGGAGGGCAATGATGCAAAGGATGGTTAGACGGGAAAATAAATCATAGCCCGAGGTTTAGGTGGGGGTACGCACATTCTCTCTCTGTAAATGTATATCGTATCGCACCACACCTGGTAGAAGCCGGTATTACAAGTCATAACTAGGAGAGTTCACAGAACATGATCCCCATGCAGTGTTAAGGTTATACTTCGATAAAAAACTAAATGATGATTTTACAGATCGTTTTAAACGGCAGCCTCTTCTTCACCCAGATATGCATCCGCTCGTATCAACACCATCTCAATGATATATATATATATATATATAATATATATATATATATATACATATATCGATACAACGTATGGTTCATGGAAGTATTATGAAGGCGATTTGTGTTCTCAGTGTTCAATTATCAATTCTAATAAAGGTTTTGGAGAGCTTTAAAAGTTGTACAACTAATAATTCCGGGTTTTACCTGCGCGTTTTAACCCAGCGTCTATTACATCACCCTATCTAACACGTAACATCAGTTATTAGTACCTGTTGTTTGTGTCCTTTATAACGTCCTTAAAAACAGAAGTTTCCTGTTTGAAATGATTTTCAATTTTGGTTGACTGCCAGACAGAAAGAGTGTAAAAAATTTCTTATTCCTCTCTGTGCATGTGTGGTTGGGACAAATTCAGAGGCAATGCACGTTAAAATGGACAATGCAATGCACAAACTGCTCTTCCTATTCCTGTTCTGATTCTTGTTCAAAATATAACATACAATTTCAATAAGTTGTTCCTCGATCATAAACTGAAGATCATGAAGTTATAAGACAGACAGACGGATGGACGGGGATTAACTAATTGCTAAACCCTACTTTTTGATTCCCGTGTTTGGGGTAACTAGAAAGCATCCCAAAATGCAAAGCCCGTCCATGTCCGCTTTGTACTCAAAATAAACTTGACAAAAACAACAGCTAAGGAAAAAAAAATCTAAGTTTTATTAATTAGCGTTGCCCCTATTCTCATAATAAAGATTTGTTGAAAATTTGATGGCAAATGCTCAAATGGTGAAAAAAAGAAAAAAGTTATTGCCTGGACAGACACACTGGAGCTCAAATAGGTAAATAAATAAGGAAACAAGGAAGTGATTTCAAAAAACTTTTGACCATCATATGCTGTGCAACACCGGATGGGCTGATGAGACCTTTCAGTATCTATTGTGACTTTACCCTTTGACATTTTCACCCAATTATTAATGTCTTCATATTCTCATAATAAGGGTTTGTTGAAAATCTCCCGCTGCGAGGCAGACGGGCTATTAATAACATCACAGACATCATGAAAGTTTTGGATTTAACCCATCCATAAGGCCGGGTTGTTTGTTCGTACCGATTTTCAGTAATAATGTGTACTTAATCATGAGGGCTTGCAAGATAGTCAAGTGATGTGCAATCGCCTCAAAGCTATCTAGCCTGGTTTTGAATTCCGGCCAAAGTATACACCGTCATCCTGGTGTTTTGCAGGTAGGGTGATTCATCAATGTGTGTACCATCCCTCAGATGGACGTTGAGACCTGTCTGCGAGCAACAGTTGTTCATAGATGTTAAATATCCCACACTATCTTTCATGAAGAGCAGGTGAGTTAACACAAGAATCCTCATCAAATTATAAATTCCTACCCAAATCGCCATCAGTCGAATGTCAGGCTTGGACAGCCCGTTAGTGAAAGACTTGGGCCCAAAACATTCCCCGGCCAACCCTACAAGGTGAGAATATTTGGGGCTGTCAAATCGTAGTAGTAGTAGTAGTAGTAGTCATAGTAGTAGTAGTAGTAGTAGTAGTAGTAGTAGTAGGAGTAGTAGTAGTAGTAGAAGGAATGTATAGTTAATCATCAAAAGATTGAAATATAGTGAGTGGATTCACTACTGCGCATTAAAGACGTAGCCTTTGTAAACATACTCACAAGAAAATAAAGAAATAGCTTGGGCAAACGTAAAAATTCATGTATATTATTTTTTTGAAAGTTTGAAAAAAATTTCTCCTGTCACATCCTTTTTATCCAATCTTTTGCCTCCTCAGGTGACACAGAAGAGAGAGATAGAAGAGAGGAGAGGAGAGCGAGAGAGAGAGAGAGGAGAGAGAGAGGAGAGAGAGAGAGAGAGAGAGAGAGAGAGAGAGATGAGAAGGTGAAGCGAGAGGAGAGAGATAGAGAGAGTGAAGAAGAGAGAGAGAGAGAGGAGAGGAGAGAAGAGGAGAGAGAAGAGAGAGAGAGGGAAGAGAGAGTGAGAGAGAGGAAGAGAAGATGAGAGAGAGGAGAAGAGGAGAGAGAGAGAGAGAGAGAGAGAGAGAGTGAAGAGGGAGAGAGAGAAGAGAGAGAGAGTGAAGGGAGAAGAGGAGAGAGAGGGAGAGAGAGTGAAAGAGAGAGAGAGAGAGAGAGAGAGAGAGAGAGAGTGAAAGAGAGAGAGAGAGAGAGAGAGAGAGAGGAGAGAGAGAGAGGAGAAGAGTGAAGAGAGAGAGAAGATGAAAGAGAAGGAAGAGAGAGGAGAGAGAGGAGAGAAGAGAGAGAGAGAAAGAGAGAGAGAGGAAGAGAGAGAGAAGAGAGAGAGAAGTAAAGAGAGAGAGAAGTGAAGAGAGAGGAGAGAGAGAGAAGAGAAGAGAGAGAGAGAGAGAGTGAAGAGAGAGAGTGAGAGAGGAGTGAAAGAGAGAGGAGAGAGGAAGAAAGAGAGGAGTGAAGAGAGAGAGAGAGTGAGGAGAGCAGAGTGAAGAAGAGAGGGAGATGAGGAAGAGTGAGAGAGAGAGGGTGAAGAAGAGCAGAGAGTGAAGAGAGAGAGAGAGAGAGAGAGAAGAGAGCGAGAGAGAGAGAGAGAAGAGAGAGAGTGAAAGAGAGAGAGTGAGAGAAGAGTGAAGAGAGTGAGGAGAGTGAGAGAGTGAAGAGAGAGAGAGAGAGAGAGAGAGAGAGAGAGAGAGAGAGTGAAGAGAGAGGGAGAGAGTAGAGGAGAGAGAGGGAGAGAGAGTGAGAGAGAGAGAGAGAGAGTGAAGAGAGAGAGAGAGAGAGAGAGAGAGCAGAGAGAGAGAGAGATGGAGGGAGAGAGAGAAGAGATATGAGAGAGAGTGAAGAGAGAGAGTGAGAAGAGAGAGAAGTGAGAGAAGAGAGAGAGAGAGAGATAGAGAGAGAGAGTGAGAGAGAGAGAGAGAGAGTGAAGAGAGAGAGTGAAGAGAGAGAGAGAGTGAAGAGAGAGGGAGAGAGAGTGAAGAGAGAGAGAGAGAGAGAGAGAGAGAGAGAGTAAGAAGGAGAGAGAGAGAGAAGAGGAGAGAGAGAGAGAGAGAGAGGAGAGAGAGGAAGAGAGAGAAGGAGATGAAGAGAGAGAGAGTGAAAGAGAGGGAGAGAGAGGAAGAGAGAAGAGAGAGAGTGAAAGAGAGAGAGAAGTGAAGAGAGAGAGAGAGTGAGAGAGAGAGAGAGTGAGAGAGAGAGAGAGAGAGAGAGAGAGAGGAAGAGAGAGTAAGAGAGTAAGAGAGAGGAGAGAGAAGAGAGAGAGAGTTGAGAAGAGAGGAGAGTGAGAGAGAGGGAGAAGAGAGGAGAGAGAGAGGAGAGAGAGAGAGAGAGAGTGAGAGAGAGAGAGAGAGTGAAGAGAGAGAGAGAGTGAAGAGAGAGAAGTGAAAGAGAGAGGAGTAGAAGGAGAGAGGGAGAGAGAAGAGAGAGTGAGAGAGAGAGAGTGAAGAGAGAAGAGTGAAAGAGAGAGAGAGAGAGAGAGGAGAAGAGAGAGAAGTGGAAGAGAGTGAAGAGAGTGAAGAGAGTGAAGAGAGTGAGAGATGTGAAGAGAGTGAGAGGTGAGATAGTGAAAGAGTGAGAAGAGAGAGAGAGAGAAGATGAGAGAGAGAGAGAGAGGGAGAGAGAAGAGAGAGATGAAAGAGAGAGAGAGGAGTGAAAGAGAGAGGGAGAGAGAAGTGAAGAGGAGAGAGATGAAAGAGAGAGAGAGAGAGAGAGAGAGAGAGAGAGAGAGAGAGAAGCAGACGAGGAAGAGAGTGAAGGGAGAAGAGAGAGAGAAGAGAGGGTAGAGGGGTGAAGAGAGGGAGAGTGAAGAGAGAGAGAGAGAGAGATGGAGAAGAGAGAGAAGAGAGAGAGAGTGAAAAGAAGAAGAGAGAGAGTAAAGAGAGAGAAGTGAAAGAGAGAGGGAGAGAGGTGAAGAGAGAGGAGAGAGAGAAGAGAGAGAGAGTAAAGAGGAGAGAGAGAGGAGAGAGAGAGAAAGAGAGAGAGAGAGTGAAGGGAGAGAGAGTGAAGAGTTTGAGGAGAAGAGAGGGAGAGGAAGAGAGTGAAGAAAGGCGAGAGAGAGAGGTGTAGAGGAAGGAGTAAGAGAGGAGGTGAAGAGAGGGGAGAGAGAGGAATGGAGAGGAGAGAGAGGTGAAGAGAGAAGAGTGGAGAGAGGGAGGAGAATGACGAGAGAGTGAAGAGAGAGATGAGAGGAGAGATGAAGAGAGTAGAGAGGTGAAGAGAGAGAGAGAGAGAAGAGAGAGATGAGAAGGAGAGAGAGATGAGAAGAGTGGAAGAGAGTGAAGAGAGTGGAGAGAGGGAGATAGAGAGAGGAGAGAGAGAGGAGAGCGCGAGAGAGAAGAGAGAGAGAGAAGAGAAAGAGAGAGAGAGAGAGAATTAAAGTCAAAACAATTCTTAACAATGCTCCATCGCTCAAGGCAATCTTGAAAACAGACTGTTGTGTCTCCGCCTTCTTTCATGACTGGTCCAGGAAGTTAATATTCATCCAGAGGTAACTCGAGGGGCTAAGGGCAGTGCGCACTTCACCGCATAGCTTGGCATGCGACTGAGTTACGTATTAAAGAAACATCTACACCAAATGTACGTCGCTGTTTCCAACAGGTAGCAGATAGCCTATGGTTGTTTGTCCGTGCTCGAAGTTATCAATCAAATGCTGAGGATCAGGCAAGGAAGCAGTACAAACCATTTTTCAAGTCTTCGATTTGACTCGGTCGGGGTTTGAAATGCCTCCCTCAGAGACTCCCAAGGATACCACCAAGGATAGCTCAGAGGTAGCACACTTAGCTTCGGGTTGTTTCGCATGGGTTCGATTTCTGACCGAAGTATAAACTGTCGGATTGGTCCTTCGCAGGGAAGGCGTTGCATCACAAAGTGTAACCGTCCCTCGTTTCGTCATTAAGGAGTAATTATCAATATAGTCCAAATATGTGCAAGCAACATATACAAACTGTACATTGATTTAAGAAACAAAATCAGATTTGAATATCAAGGTGCTGCAAAGCCGATTACTAAATCACGATTTGTTCTGACTACTTATATACCGTACATACTTAAAGGATTGAAAACATTAAAATTGTTGTTTTTCATAATTGCAAGTACCTTGTTCTGAGAACCTTTGATGACTCACATGTGTACGTACATTCCACACCAGATGTATTGCGAAATTGTAAGAATGTGTTGAACAGGTAAAGGTAAACAAAGACACTTTCATGTCCTGAAGTTAAAAACAAGAACCAAAAGAAAATAACAAACTAGAAAGCATTTCAAAATGCAAAGCACGTCCATGTTGCTTTGTACTCACAATCAACCTGATGAAAACAACAGCTAAAAACTAGAACAGCACTCGGTAGAGCGCATATCTCCACTTTGCTGGAGAGTTTACTTTTTTATCCCATTGATGGGCTGGATCCGGATTTGGACCTGAACCAAAGTCGAATCCACTTATTCTTATGTCACCCTACCTAACATCAGTTGAAACTTCTCAAGTCTGGTGGAAATGCTTGTATCATTCATTGTATCATTCTGTGCTTCTGCCTGGAAAACAGGCATCATCCCAACTGACTGGAATTGGGCCTTGTTGTCCCTCTCTGGGAAAGTGAGAGGGTTAGATCAGCCGGACTGCAAGACAACTACGCACGAGGAGGGTGGAAGATGTTCCTCAGTGCCGCGCAAGAAATGGGGTCTTTTTCGGATATTCTCGATAGGTGTTCTCCACCATCTGCTTTGAGCTACCAGTGTCCAGAGCAGAGTCAGGTTTACACCAAAGAGAAGTTAAGCTGTATTGATACCAGTACTGTCCTTGCTCTTCAGCGTTTCACAACCAAACGAGAACAAACGAGTCGGAGGGCTGCTTGCAGCCTATGTTGATCGTCTTAAAAGTGTTCGATTCAGTGAATCGGGAATGCCCCTGGGGATTTCTTGGTTCTTCGCTGGGGGTTATCACCAAAACTGATCTGATCATGATGGGATTTGAACATCTCTGGTACTAGAAGTGCTTGAGATGTGCGTGGGTACCATCTCTGACTTATTTTCCAGTTGGTTACTGGAGTTTGTCAGGCGTAGGATGTACTGGCCCCCCGACATGATTCAGACAAACTTGTATGGACTGGATTATAGAGGGAGAGGATGCAGAGTAGGATCAAGCTGTGTGCTGCATCATTTTGGGAGAAATGTCAAGATCCTCTAACCTTAATTTCGCAGATAATGCAGTTATCTTTGCTGAGCACTGGATATCCTTTTGGAGGCCCTTGAGATGCTGAATGAGGAGTCGGAGCCGCTGTGGTTACAGGTTTCCTGGAGCAAAACTAAGATGCAGGCTTTCAATGACATCTTGGATGTTGCTATCTTGTCTGTACCTGTCTGTGGTGAGGATAATGAGGTCACGGAGAGATTCACTTACCTTGGCAGCGATATTCATATCTCTGCTGGCTGTGAGCCAGAGGTCAATATACATCTGGGTCGGGCCTGGGGAGTCATGGATTCACTGGATCATGAGGTGTGGCGCTGCCCGTACCTGTGAAGATGGACGACAGTCCTAGTCTTCAGGTCCTTGGTGCTTTCAGTCCTCCTCTGCTGATATGAGACTTGAACTTTGACCAGCAATCTGAGATGGAGACTTAATTCCTTTGGTAGCAGGTCTCTTCGGAGAATCCTTGGCCATCGCTAGTCGGACTTTATGTCCAATGAGCGGTTACTGAGAGAGACTCAGATGAGATTTGTTACCTCCATAGTCCGTGAGCATCAGCTGCGGCTGTATGGACATGTGGCTTGTTTTCCTGATACTGATCCTGCTCACCAGATTCTCTCAGCGAGGGAGCCTTGTGAGTGGAGGAGGCCAATGGGCCTCCTCCACTCACAAGGCCTCCACTCCTCCACAAGGCTCCTCCTCCACTCGGTTTTTCGCCTAATCTCTCAGTGGTGAAGAATCACTTTTAAAATGCTAGTTTCCAGATCCAGATCTTCACCAAAATCTTACAATTCGTCCTCGTCATACAAAGAACCGGTCGACACAGTTTCGGCCAAATCAGTCCAAAACTTTTTGAGAAATCATACTCACAGACAAACAAACAAACAGGGAACTTCTTCTTCGTTTGTATGCAGCCCAAGACTGCGGTGTAGCATCATTGGCTGATGCTGCGGCTGTGCCACTCATTTACATTTTTTTTTTCTTAGGTGTTGTTTTTGTCAAGTTTCCTTTGAGTACAAAGTCTAAAGGTATAAGGGGTCCAAAGGGTCAAGGGGTCTCAGCCGTCGAAAGGTTGTTCAGGTTTAAAAGGTATGTTCCAAAAGTACGTCATTAAATCACGAAGTCATGGTGCAACTGACGTTCAAACAGTACGTAATTAAGAGACATAGTCATGTGGGTCGACTGAGGCTTCACTCATCACTTCATTGTGTTTTTCGTTTTTATCACTGGAATCCCCCGCTCCCATCGTGAGCATTAGTAAGGGTTGGTTTGGGGGTGGGGAGGGGTCCGACCAACACATGAAAATTTGGTGGAGATTGTGCCAGCAACGTATTTTTCTTTGATTTTCAGATGTAAATACATCCAGTACATCCAGAGAATTGCATTATTTAACTAGAAGGGCACTCGGTAGAGCGCATACCTCCACCACGTAATGCCTGATCTACGAGAACATATCAGGCCCATTACATTTTTGACATATTATGCTATACAGTACTACAGGGTGTCCATAAAGTCTCTTAATAATTTATACCGTCTTGATGTGCTTCGTGCAACTAATGGTGCCCATATAGAAGTGTATAAAATAAGGCAAAAAAAAAATTCAATATCTACTCCTCATTTTGTAATAATTTCCACAGGTTTATCTATTGATTTGCTTTTGTAATAAAAATTTTAAATTGCAAAGAGACTTTATGGACACCATATATATCGTTTTTGGCCCTTTCTCTCAATGGTGAAGAATCACTTAAAAATTAAATAATTCTCGTATCCAGATCCGCATTCGGATCTTCACCAAAATCGAATCAATTCGTCCTTTTTTGTCACACACCAAACCTGTCCACCAAGTTTCATCCGAATCCATCCACAACTTTTTCAGATGTCGTGCCACACATCATTTTTGGCTCTATCTTTCAGTGATGAAGAATCACTTTGAAAATTCCAGAAGTCGGATCCAGATCCGGATCTTCACCAAAATCTCAACAGTTCGTCCTGTTCACAAACCGAACGCTGTATACAAATTCATCCAGATCCGTCACAAAACTTTTTGAGATACCTGCCACCCAAACAAACAAACCAAGCAGTCATTAAGACTGAGAGGTACTTACGAAATCGTTCAACTTGACCTTCTGACCTGTCTATTAAAAGCTGTCTCGAGAGAAGGCGGTTAGCGACGCAAACGATGCCGCGTAATGCGTGTGTGTTACAATCCCCCTCATTAGCATAGATCTTCAGTGCATATACCCTCAGATACGACACCCGACATAAATCTCATAAAACATGCCGATTTTTTACCAGAATTTCGCAAACCGAGTTTTTAAAGCATTCCTAAGCGATCGCAAAAACCGAAGACAAAATTAAAAATCGGAACTTAAAAGTGAACTCGTAACGTCGAGCAAAGCAAAAAATCCGGGCGATTTCTCACGCAATTATTTAAATAATTATTTTATTGCAAAGTCACAAAACCGTTATATTCGCGCATCCACCAACAATCTTTACAATAATCCGAACGGCTCAGCGAGTCACGGCATGCGACGCATAACCTTTATTGGATAAAAATGACTTTTGAAACACCTTTCCTTTATTTGAAAAAAACCGTCACGCCGCACACGAAAAACCTTAACGTGACTCAACGGACGCTGTCTGGCTCGAGCGCAACTGATCATGGACGACCCGTTGACGTCTGCTCGAGGGCGCACTGCCATCATGGGACGACCCTTGACCGCTTCGACGTGAATATTTTTCTATAACAATCTTAAAAGTCTCCAACATCCGATTTTTTTACCCCAGAGTTCGAAACAAAACGAGTTTTTTAGCATCGAAGCGATCGCAAAAACCGTAAGACAAAATTAATCGAAGGTAAAAACGAACTCAGTTAACGGATCGAGCGCAAGCAAAACATACTCAGCATTTCTCCACGTTAATTTACGGAATTATTTGGACCTCAACTGTGACCTTGACCTTTGACCGATTTTGACCAAAATTCTAATCAGCGCTAGCCATCACCTCCTGAATCACGTGGTGGTAATTTGACATTGGTAGCTTCTTCCGTTCTCGAGTTATCGTGGCTACAAAACAAACACACAAACAACAACAGAACGGAATAGTCATCAATTATACTTACGAAATCTTTAGATTTCGTAAGTAACAAACAAACAGAAAGGGGTGAAAACAGTAACCTCCTTCACCTTCGGTGGTGGAGGTAATAAAGTAGGACATAGATATTAGTCTGGGTACCAGGAGCTGCATGGTAAAAAAATTACATAGGTCGTCGTTGGGGTTTATGGTACATGTTGTGCATTGAAAAAGTATGGAGTTATTGCCTTCATTATGGTGTGCTTTTCCCGGCGGGGGTTTTCGGGAGATGTTGGGCTTTGAAAAGCTATGGAGTTATTGGCTTCATTGTGGTCACCTTTTGCCTGTGGCAGCACTGCCGGACCCTACATCCCAATACCTATTATATAGCAGCCTTTAGTGACCTCAAAACGGCCTTCAAGGCCAAATTGTGGGAGCTTTAAACCTTGCCCAGATTCTGATGAACCTATACTACACCCAAAATGTGAGGCCTCTAGGTGCTACAGTTAGGCCGTAAAAGAGTAACAAACAAACAAACACAAAAACACGTGAACCTATTTACAAGATGTGCGCATAAACGGGATTAAGACCTACAGATCAGGATTCATACTTGTGGGAAAAGCAACACACTGAGCAGTAAAGTCTAAATATACCCATCAGAGATGGGGAATCCCCCGCCATTGAAACGGGGCGGCCATCTTGGATCCGGCCATGCCCAAAATCAATAGGGTTCTTCCTTTTCAGGTGGTACACATGTGTGACCCAAATTTCAAATCGATATGGCGAACAGTTTATGAGTGATCGTACTCACAGCTGTAAATGTTGACGCCCAGCCAGCCAGACGGACGGACGGACGACCTGGGTGACAACAATATCCCCCTTCCGCCACGCGGCGGGGGATAAAAATTAATGATTGCAGCGAGTTTTCAGAACAGACTCCCCTTCCTCAGAGGTGGTAAGTGCAGTGTGAACATGATTCCACATCAAGTTCTAGTGGGACAGACTGGATGGCATGGATTGGTCTGTATCTTCACCAATCGCGCAGCTTCGTGTGTACAAATGTGGCAATTCGCAGCTTGTGTGTACAAATATTGGCAAACCATCAGTATAACACAAGCAGTAAAGGCCTCGGAGTAGGAACTGCCGTCGCGTCAAAAACACCAGTATACAAATATATATATATATATAATATATATATATATATATATAGTTATATATATAATATATATATATATATCGGTTACTGTAAATACACCAGACGGTGTGTGTGTGTGTGTTGTGTTTGTTTGTTGTGCTGCTCCTCCTACATGTTCTGGGAGATTCCATCCAGACATGCGACACAGGATCAGCATGACCCCAATTAATGTATGGGTGTGGTTTTATCTTTTGCCGGTGGTCGTGGCGGAGTGAGGGGGGAGACGCAAATTCTCGATGTAAATGTGTATCATGTAGCGCCGCCTCCTGGTGAGCGAGGGTATTACAAGTCTCCACCATTTACAGTGCAGTATTCCTGTCCCCAAGTTTTACAGTGCTGTGAGGTATTTTGAATTATAAGCAGTAGGTATGTTTTTGCTTCATGCACGTAACCCGGGTTATTTATTTTTTGCCGACACAGAGCTATCAGTTGCCTATAAACCACCCAAATAAAGGTATGCATCAGAAGAACAAGTTGCATGCTTGAAACAAGATCACCTGTAAGGTGGGTACTCTGCTGGTAAGGTATAAAACGGCCTGATCCAGCTCCCCCTCCCTCTTACACCTCGACAGTTACTTTACTGTGCTCACAGTACAACAAGCATTGATAACGGAAAGGCCAAAAAAATTTCACACTGAATATAGTCAAGCCAACCTTTCATACAGATCAATCATGCGATAGTGAGTTGTTAAAATAAAAACATCGCATTATGTAAGGTACATAGCTCACACACACACACACACACACACACACACACACACACACACACACACACACACACACGTTTAATTATTAATTGTTATGGAAAAAAAACAAAACTACCATAGTGGGTGTAGGAAAGGTTAAACAGAATAAACAACCGTCAAAACATAGCGTAATGTATTTACTTGGGCTGGAGGGACAACCCCGCTCTGATCTCGTCCACCACAACCCCACCCCATTCCTCCTTCATCGTTCCGAAGTCACACTTGTGACATCATGGCAATGTGCCATCCTGACGTGACACACTGTATGCAAAAGGTGATGGTCAGGTCAACGTGACACAGATGTTTTTGTATTGTAATGTACAAAGTGCTTTGTCGAACATGCACTACCATTCTTCGATCGAGCAACAAAAGTGAAAAAGGCGTCGATACAAGATGAAAAGTCAAACAAGTAGTTAAGTGCTCTGAAGTGCCGAGCATGCAGGCCATGTTGACACAATGCAGGAAACACACACTTGTAAACTCTGAAGCAGTTAATTTACTATTTCCTTCTGCTCACAGTCCAAAGCCTAACTTGAAAGAAAGTAATAATGATGCGAATCGGAAATTATTGCTTGCACGAAACGCTCTTTAAGTAAAGAAAAGTTCTTAGCCCCATATTTTGTTTATTTTAAAGCAAA
>CM068960.1:20669307-20679924 GCA_035128595.1 Eptatretus atami
ATTTGCCAAATTTTTCATACGTCGGCATACGCTGGCTAAAACGTCAAGGTGTGACAGGGCCTTGAAAAGGAATCACGTACATAAAACAAGAACAACCGCGCTGCATGTTCCAAGCAGGCAAGAAACCCCGCCTCCAGAAATGAGAACTGGCAAACCATGCTCCTGGAATGGATGATTAATGGGCGTGACATCGGAGGAGAGGAGGGAGTTAGGATCGGAGGTGGGACACGAAGAAGGAGCGAAAAGAGAGGGGAGAGACGAGGATTGAGGAGGATCATGTTCAGGACAGAGGTGAGTGAGGAGATGGCAGTTGGAAGAGAAGGGCATTACGGATGGCCGCCCTCTACATTATGAAGAAGGCTTCACGATTCTCTTGTTCATGCTGAGGCAAATTTGCTCACATGATGGAGCAAGAGGCTGGCCATTGACTGTTCGGCTGGGTCGTGTGAGACCGTGCCTCGAAACCTAATGTTATGCCATCGGGGAAGAAAGCGGCGCCATTTTGCAGAGGAGCGTCATTGGCAGGTGCGATCCTGAAAAGAAGCTTCACGGGGGTTTCTATGCCTTGGTGTTGAATATCACCACCCGAACTACCTCCCATACCTCTTGTCTGCATTAAAGTCTGTGTGGAGGCAACTCAAATAGGAATTTCGTTTTACCTCACGTCCGTTTTTATTATTACACTTTGAATTATCAACATTGTAAATATTTGATATATCTTCAATAAACCCCCGTATTTATTTAAGTTTCTTGTGTTGTCTACTTGTCATGGGTTTGAGAATAAACCCGTGTTACTCCGTCCTCGTCGCCCTCCCGTCCCCCGCGCGCCATTAATCTCCAAGGATCACATGTTTGCCTCCAAGGGAGAACTGTTTGGCTATCCATCCAAGTAGGGGCAAACCCCCTGGATACGACAATAATATACATGTACATATATATAATACAATACAATACAATAAAATGTAAAAGCAAAAGTACCCGTCTCCAGTGATGGGAAAAGTTCAAGTTAATCTATCAATTTAAATTACTTCATGTACTTTGGAAAGGTAACTTGTGTTGCACTCTTAGTTTCACTCAGAACCAAAGCTCTGAGCTAATTATACCAAACACCACAAAATGGTGGTGCAACATCGGGCAGTGGAGGTTGAATTTGTCCAAAAAGAGGGCAAATTATAGAGTAGCTATTTTAAATTGTGTTACTCCACGAAGATCTGCATTAAATGTACTTTAATCCAGATGCTCATGTTGATTTTAAATATTACTGGAAGGGACAATAAAGTGACCGACTATATTGTGTGAAGAAAAGTGAAATGAAAATGTGAAATGAACCAATCAGCAGCTTTTCAAACGCAGGAAGCGGCCACCATAAACGGGAGACAGACAAATTCATGGACATACACCATGGTTCGCAATATCGAAACTAATAAGTGTGTGTGTGTGTGTGTGTGTGTGTGGTGTGTGTGTGTGTGTGTGGTGTGGTGTGTGTGGTCTATCATATACTCCAAAAACTATGCAAGCATCATACCAAGGGAACTCAGAGGAAATGAAAGTGAAAATTGGGTGTTTTGGTTAATTAAAACACTCCTTCTGATGATAATTAACGGCCCTATTTAATTGTATGCCTTATCTGGCGATCATCGGCCACCTCGCTCTCTGGGCTCTAAAGGCATATCCTGGGTGATCTCGCTGGGGTCTGAAGCCGCCATGTTATTTTTGGCCTGCTCAGCCATGCCATGACTTGGAACAGGCCACAATGTTTTCTAAACGATAAAGTTTTTTTTTTCCACTTTCGTCACTCATATTATTATTGAATGCCTGTTCATCTTAGCTGTGAATCACTGGATACATTGCAATGATTATAAATGCCCAGAGATGACAGCGTTTGTGGCTTTATTTCATTTCCACACATACGTTAACCTCAATAATCTCCTAAACTAAGCCGAATTACAAAATTGAAGCTCCAGATTTGAACTTGGCAGCAGTTCTAACTGCTAAAAATGTGTTCATTTGTTCAATTCGGACATATTTGATATTTTGGGCATCTCCGGGAAGGTGCGTGATAAATATGAGGGTTCAGAGATTGCTATCGCTTGCCAACCGAGCCGTTCCTATTCAATCATTTCGTTGGAGTGCTTAAGCCACTTGGCAAGCATTGCACAATATTTGCACTGTGACTGAATACTGTATCGATTGACTTGAACAATGTTCCGAAGGCACTCACCTGCGTTGGCCCCATGATGTTCTGTGGTGTATCAGATGATGGCTGGCTCACTGAAAATGTGCAATTTTCCCTTTTTGTATGATATTTTTTCATTATACAACCGATCAATTCGGTATATATTGTTATGGTTGTGGAAATTCACAGAACACCATTCAGGTTTCCCAGAGATCAGTTATGTCGTAAGTGTGTGGTTCAGATTAGATTTCCCACGATGTCTAAAGGGAATATTGTGTAACCGGGCTGTGATCTTTGAGTCAGCCATTATTATTTTGCATCTTTATTTTGGAACAACCACATCTGAAACAACCACGCCATCCCCACCACAGCGCCAACCACGACACTCCTCAACATCGCCTCACCTTCATCTCCATTGCGCCGCCATCCTTTCGTCAGCAATGGAGAATCCCAACGAACAACATCTCTGCCACCAGACGCGGGGACTCCCTCGTTGGGGCGGGAGCCGATGATTCCTCCTCAATTCCGCGTGGTTGATGATTTCACCCATGTCCTCTCCGCGTTTCGCGAAGAGATCGGATCAGAATCGCAAAAGGGGCGGAGCCAGCGGGGGATGAGAGGTGAGAGGTGAGAGATCAAACTCACTCACGGACCCCATATAAAGGCGCACTGAACGCCAAGCAAGCAGTCTGTCGGGGAGCTGCAGAGAGTGGAAGTCTGGAGTCGAGCTGGCGTCGAGTCGGAGGAAGCCAGCAGCCCGCCAAGGTTCGAGTCCAGTGGAGGGCAGTCGGGGTCGTCGGAGCGCAGCCAAGCTGCCGTGCCGCGCAGAATGGCGGGAAGGTGGAGAAAGCCGGAGAGAGGTCGCCAACGCTGAGGAACGGGCGGGCTTCTTAAAGAGCATCAACTCTCGAAAGAGCAAAGGCCCGTTCGTTCCTCTGAGGCGTCGTCGGCTAGGCCAGACCACCAGGCCGCACGGCGGGGCTGGGCAACCAAGTCACACAGCGCCAACTGCCGTGTCGACGAAACGTCGAGGGTCAACCAGTGAGTCACCACGAAGGTGGCAGGTAACCAGCACGGACTCTCGGAGCTCTTGCGGTCTCCACAGCTCCGTGAACTATTAAAGGCCCACGAGGTCCAGTTCTGCCCCTTTCCTTTCCTGGGGTTTTTCTTTGTATGAATGTCGTGGCGCCTTGTCCATCAAGTAATGAACTGTTAAGTGATTGTGTACATAATAAATAGAACGGTTGTAGTTCTTTGTCTTGCTCGTTCCTGCATTGCTTTATTGACTACATGATTGCATACGTGTTTGATTGCATACGTGTATGACTGCTTACGTGTGTTCAAATAAATGTCATTGTGTGAATGTTCACCTGTTCGTTGCGTCCTTTCCCTCAATTGAGCTGCCGTATTGCGTTCGGGATATTAGCTGGCTTTTAAATAGCCGATAAAGTAATCGGATCCGGCGGGGCTTGGCGATATACACAGCTCGGCAAATCGCAAACGGAGCGAGCTGCTTAAGCGGCTTGTTTCCAAGCAGGTCCCGTTGAGGTGTAAATCCCCGGCATTTCTGTCTGCGCGCATACTTAGGTAAATCGACAATTCGGCGATCGACCCTGTCGCGCGTGGACAGAATAGTTGGCTGATTTATGGTGCGATTAAAAACACACCCGTAGCTGGATTTCGGCGTTGATCCGAAAGCTGCGACTAGGTTTGCCACGTCCGGTGGGCGCGCGGCGGCGATTAGTTAAAAGCGGTCGCTCGCACGCCGGAGTGGTGAGAAACAATAAGAATATAAATACAAATAATAAAAAAATGAAACATTTTGTTAACATCACAGCAGGATAGCTGAGATGTATGCATGCTCGCTCTAATGTGTGGACTCTGGGTTTTAATCCTGACCCAGCATAAACTGTCATCCCGGTGTTTCAGAGGCAGAGTGATTCATCAATGTGTGTGCCATTAAACTGGATGTTACATCTGCCGGAATCCTCCACCTCTACTCCCCCCCTCCCTATCCCATATCTCTTCACTCTCCCTCTCATCCCTCCCCCTCTCTCCATCTCTGCACTCTCTCTCTCTCTCTCTCTCTCTCCCTCTCTCTCTCTCACACCCAAATGCTCTGTTTCTCTCCCACCCTCTTCCTTCTCCCTCTCCCCCCCTCCCCCTCTCTCTCTCTCTCTCTCTCTGAACATTCTGGATGGTAGTTATGCCCAAAGGTGGTTCTGTCCGGACGGTGGTCATCTCCATACGTGTCTGGACGGTGGTTATCTCCATACGTATCTGGACGGTGGTTATCTCCATATGTGTCTGGACAGTGTTATCTGCGCACGTATCTGAATGGTGGTTATCTCTGCACATATCTGGACAGTGGCTATGTCTGGGCAGTGGTGATCTCCATACGTGTCTGGATGGTGGTTATCTCGCACGGATCTGAACAGTGGTTATCTCCACACGTATCCGGACGGTGGTTATTGCCGGATGACACTTTTCTCAGGACGTGTCTGGACACTGGTTATGTCCGGAGGGACCCGCCTTACTTTGCCTCCTCTCACACTGCTTTCCTTGCACTCCCTCATGCTGTCTTCCACCTCCCCTCACACTTCTTTCTCCTCCCTTCATGTTGCCTTCCCTCCCCCCACCCTCTCACTCCCACACCTCCCCGCTCCCCACCTTCCTTGCTCCCCCACCCCTCCTTGGTCTCCCTAATCCTCGCTCCTCCACCCCTCTCTTTCCTCTGCATCTTTTTCTCCCACCACCTTAGTATATCTGTCTTGTGGATGGTGGTTATGTCTAGACAGACCCTCCCTCACACTGCTTACCTTGCCTTATCTGGACGGTGGTTCTGCCGGATGGTGGTTAACTCACACATATCCGATGGTGGTTATCTCTCACATATCCAGATGGTGGTTATGTCTGGAAGGACCATCCCCTCACACTGCTTCCCTTCCCAACCCCTCCTTGCTCCACCCTCCTTCATCACTCCCCACCCCTCCTTGGTCTCCCTCCCTCAACTCACACGACCCTCTCCCCTATCCCTCCCTCCTTCTTACTCCCACCCTCTCGCCCCTCCTTAATATATCCCCGTCAGTGAAACGACAGGTTGTATTTGCTATTTTCTCAATAAAAGGTGGCATGTCTAATAATGATTGTAGTTCATTTGTATACCATTTAGAAGTGTGTGTGTGTGTGTGTGGTGTGTGTGTGTGTGTGTGTGTGTGTGTGTGTGTGTGTGGTGTGGGTGTGTGTGTGTGTGTGTGTACATCATGTATATACAGCTCAGTTTTTAATCAGCAATATTTTCAAGAGATGTTAATTCTCCTGAGATTATTTGTGTTTCGGTAGGCTTTCAAATTTGGACCTTTAATGTTGTTGCCTACCCCTAGATTTGAATCCACAACCTCAGAGATTAAAGTTTAGTGGTCTCACCACAGGACGGTCACATGATCTGAGATAAAAGGTAGACCAGTATTCATCTGAGTATGTTGCAGTTTATAATTTATTGCCTAAATACAAGCAGTAGTTCACACCCTAACAAAAAACAAGAGAGGTGTTTAATTGGGCTGCCCCCCTGCTCAAAGCTTGTCGGACATCGATCACAATGAATCTTAGATATGAAACATATTAAGAGTGTTTACATGCACAATGAGTTGCTTAACTCAGTGGAGTGGGTCAAGCCATGGGGTATTGACCTCACTATAGTGTGAACTTAATACCTGTGGCTGCTCATAAATACGGCCCAGATTGTACATGCAGACACCATTGAGTCTACCTGCCCATGGAAATGCCAGTAAGGTGTCCCAGAGACCCGCACACGTTTGCGGAACCTCCTCCACCACACGCCTTTTTCGAGGACAAAACAAAGAGCATACGAAATGAGAATAAAGAATAATAACGTTTAAATTTCACAATCTTCATTTATGTTTTT
Source organism: Eptatretus atami (assembly GCA_035128595.1). NCBI lineage: Eukaryota > Metazoa > Chordata > Myxini > Myxiniformes > Myxinidae > Eptatretus > Eptatretus atami. The sequence continues at coordinate 20,675,409 of CM068960.1, forward strand.
GCGGTATTTGTGAACAACAAGTGTACAGCACCTTGGCATGAACCCAAGCATGACTCCCACACCCTTGACATGGCCAAGCAACTCAAAGCAGCACCAGAGAAAAATAAAATCTCCGGGGGACAAGTGGACGGGAAGACGTCCTGGGTTTGGCTTTGGGTTTTGCTCAACAAACAAATCTCCAGCAAAGACATCGAACAAGGTTTCAACCCGAGGACATGAAAGCACCATCATGTGGAGGAAAAAAAAAATGGCAACTTTTTCATCACAGTGATAATATAACTAAACATTTTGCCATTCGATGCTGTTATTCAGTAGTCATGTTGTGCAGATTTGATGGTTAATGTTTGATAACATCCATATATATGGATTGGTGGATTGGTGTAGGTTCATGGAACATTTATAAAGGTCCGAAGCTTGACGCAAGTGAAACAACCTCATAATCAATGTCCTATTAATACCAATACCACGTGATGCTGAAGAAAATAAAAGAGGAATCAGAAACCACATTTCACATTTATTATTCCAATATCATATTTTTTACATACTAGGGTCAGGGCTTTGGATGAGCTGAACGAAAATGGCAGGAAGTTCGCAAAAACGATCAAAGGGTCCGTGAGATGATGGACATACACAAAGAGAAAAGAAGGAAGAACACAAAATCGAGAGGTAATGGCCCAGGTTGGAAAAAAAATAGGAATGATCACGCAACTGTAAGCGATATAAAGCCAGCAATAACCCCTCATCCTGGAACATATTGTGGATGTGCAAATGTGAGTGCATCGGGTAGTGATGGGCAGCCCATTCAAAAAATAGAAGTGAAGAGGATGAGGCGACAAAAGGAGATAATTCCATAATCAGGAGAACAAGTGGACGAATGAATACAGGTGGGTGACCTACCTGAACTCTGGTGGGGTGAGCAGGTGAGAATTTCTTGAAGAACACATGCGACCTGGTGTGGCTTGGGGAGGGGAGAGGAAGGAGGGGGCAGGAGGAGCAAGGTCTATTGTGCAAGCTTGAATGAAACAGAGAGCGCACCAACCTGCAACCGGTGGGATAGTGACCTAGAGAGCAGCCTGTCTTGAGATTCCAATGGTGTGGAAAGCCTTGTTCAATAATAGTTGTAATGAGGGGAATTGTACGAAAATGTTTTGCAAACGAGATACTCAAAAAAAGTCCACGACATGCCAAAATAAAGTATAGCAAGGAGTATACATAACTTTTTTATGTATATTTCCTTACCAATGGTAGTAGTAGTAGTAGTAGTAGTAGTAGTCGTCGTCTACTACCACTACTGCTATTACTACGTCTTTAATGGTCCCAATTATTCCCACATTTCTGTGGGGTTGGCCAGGGAACGTTTTGGCACAAGTCTTTCACGAATCTGCTGAGCAGGCTTGACGTTTGACTGGAGGAATTTGGAGGTGACAGGAATTTGTAATTTGTTGAGGGTGCTGGCAATAATTAACTTAATCTTTTCGAAAGACACTGCGAGATCTTAAATATCTTCAAAACGGCAGTGCTGGCACACCGGTCATCCGGCTTAACATCGTTCCAAGGGACGGTGCACGCATTGATGCCTCGCCGTGCCTGCAAAACACCAGGATGACAGTTTTTTTGCTGGGTTGAGATTCAAACCCAGGCTACACAACTCAGAAGTGATTAACGGATTTAAAAAAAAGTTGGAGTTAGTGCGGACCCGACGTTAGTTAGTGCGGACCAGTTATAACCAGTGCGAACCAGTTATAATAGACCAGTGCGGACCACTAAAAAAGTTAGTGCGGACCAGTTATAACGGATTACGTGAAAATTAACACGTCTTTAATCTACACAACTAGACCGTGGTCCCAGACCAAGATAGATCGAGTGAAAAATTTTGATGAACTCACCAGCTCACACACGTCAGCTCTCAATTAGATCATTTTAAAAAAAAATCCATTTCGGATATTTGTTTAACAGTCTTGTTTTCAGAGATTTTCATCAACTTGGAATGGAATAAATCTACGATTACCTGAAGCACACATATGCCTGATCCACAACTAATGAAAATGATCCTCCAAAAAACATGTTGTTTGAGCGTTGATGTCATCGATGCCCATCGTATTTAAAATTAGAGATGATCAGTAAAGAGAGAGAATCTTAATTTACCAGTTTTAAAAGACAAATACAACAAACTTTTAAAAGAAAAATACTTGAGCGATGAAACTTGACCACCATCTTCACCACCTGTGATGTACTAAAGTTTCTTCACGACATTAAAAAATATTGGGGTCTTGAAGGGTCTTGAAGGGTCTATGGGGGGAAGGGGGTTGCCCCCAAAATATGCATTTGCTTTCTTCTCAAAAACTACACACGCAATTCCGATAAAACTTGACCACTATCTTCACCACCTGTGATATACTAAAGTTTGTTCATGACATTTGAAAAGTTGGGGTCTAAGGGGTTCTATGGGGGGTGGGGGGGTTGCCCCACAAAATATGTATTTGCTTTCTTTTCTAAAACCACACACACAATTTCGATTAAACTTGACCACAACCTTTACCACCCGTGATGTACCAAGGTTTGTTCATGGCATTAAAAAAACATCCATCGGTATTTACTTTCTTCTCCATTATATATTTTGTGGGTCATTCATGCCTACCAGTGGTTGCCTGGTTATCTTATCCAGCTGCTACCAGGTGAGCACCCAAGGGTATTGCCCCTAAGTTTAACATATCTGTGAGGTTCTTTGTCATCATTCCTGTAGGTCCAGCTGTCACTGGTACAACTTTAGCATTCTTCAGCTTCCAGGATCTTCTCACTTCATTCTTGAGGTCTTGATGTTTGGTCATTTTCTTGATTTCTGCATTGTTTAATCCAAAATCACTGGTATTAACACCTCAATCAGCAATACCTTCTTCTCTTTTTGTACCCAAGTATGATATCTGGTTGCAACGCTTTGTTTTTGATGTTCATCCTCGATGGGATCATTGGGTCGTACGTGAATGGTCGGTACTTCCATGTTTTCAGTGATTACTTTTGGTTCATGTTCCCACAAATTTTCTGGAACTGGGGATATCATAGATTTTGCAGATGTTCCAGCAGATTACTTTACAAACACTGCTGTGTCATTAAGTGTACAGCTGTTCTGACATGAAATTTGTTTTGTGGGTGTGTTCGGTCATCAAGAAAAACATATTCTCTTTACTAACCCCACCTCCACCACTCACCTTTCTCTCTTACTTTTTTTCATACTCCTTCTCTCACACACACACAGACACACAGACACACACACACATGTCTCCTCGACCCCTCATCCACGGTACAGCAACGTTTGGTGAGGTAGGGCTCTCCCCATCTCCCCCCCCTTGCAAATACAAGTATATACTAACAAGTACAACCCATCGCTTGGCTGATGGGGTTGTTTTTTTTGGGGGGGGGGTTGACAAAAGAGGAAGGGGAGGGAGAGCGAGGAAGAGAGGAGAGAGGGAGTGGAGAGAGAGGGAGGGAAGAGAGAGGAGGCGCGGAGAGAGGGGAAGCTAGGAAGCGGGGGGGGGAGAGCAAGGAGGGGGTGGAGTGGGGAGAGCTGTGCCCTCACTGTTGCTATAGTGCAGGAGGGAGGTGTGAGGGGAGGGGTGGGAGAGAGAGAGAGAGAGAGAGAGAGAGAGAGAGAGAGAGAGAGAGAGAGAGAGAGAGAGAGAGAGAGAGAGAGAAGAAAGGAGAGAAGTGGAGGGTGGAGGTGGAGTTCGTAAAGAGAATGATATGTTATGTTTAATGACTGACCAACACACACAAAAACAAACTCATGTCAGAACAGTATATACACACAACACAACAGAGTTTGTAAAGTAATCCGATGGCACATCTGCAAATACTTTCATGTCCCAGTTCCAGAAAATTTGAGGAAACATGAACCAAAAGTAATCACTAAAAACATGGAAGTTTGGAAGTAATGGCGGTAATGAAATGAAGTAATGAAAGTAATGGCATGGAAGAGCATTCCGCTCAAGTACGACCTCATGATCCCATTGAGCGTTAACATCAAAAACAAAGCATTGCAACCAGATATCATACTTAGGTACAAAAAAAGAGAAGAAGGTATTGCTTATTGAGGTGTTAATAGCAGTGATTTTGGACTAAACAATGCAGAAATCAAGAAAATGACCAAATACCAAGACCTCAAGAATAAAGTGAGAAGACCCTGGAAACTGAAGAATGCCAAAGTTGACCAGTGACAGCTGGACAGACAGGAATGATGACAAAGAACCTCACAGATATGTTAAACTGAGGGACAATACCCCTGGGAGCTCACCTGGTAGTGGCTGGATAAGATAACCAGGCAACCACTGGTAGGCATGAATGACCCCCAAAATATATGAAAATATATAACGGAGAAGAAAGTAAATACCTATGGATTTATTTTTAATGCCATGAACAAACCTTGGTACATCACGGGTGATAAAGGTTGTAGTGAAGTTTCATCAGAATTGTGTGTGTGGTTTCTGAGAAGAAAGCAAATACCTCTTTGAGGGGGGGGGGG
>CM068960.1:20679949-20696284 GCA_035128595.1 Eptatretus atami
TGGGGAGGGGAACCCAATCACCCCCCCCCTGTAAACCTCCTTGTAGACCCCTTCAGACACCGTTTTTTTTTAATGCCATCATGAGTGATGAAAGTTGTGGTCAAATTTCATTGAAATCGATTGTGTAGTTTCTGAGAAGAAGTTGCAAGTACTTGTGGATGGATGGACGGACGACTCACCATGCCATAAGCTCCCCAGAACTACTTTACAGGTGAGCTAAAAACCATCCCTGGGAATATTACAAACAACTACAGTTGGAAGCTGTCCGGGGCTCAGCGACAATCCTGAAGAGAGCCCTTGGCACAAAACTTTGGAACAGAAAACTTCACAGCTTGGTCCATGAATCGTGACCCCTTACTGAAATGAAGGTGGATACTTCGAGACCTGGGAGGACTTCATTCCACATTCAGAAACCCACATATGTAGATACCAATCAACGACACACACACACACACACACACACACACCACACAACACACACACACCACACTTTTAGACCTGGTCAGGAGCATTCAAACCAATGGCTCGTAATTGCAGCGACCTTTGCACCCCACCGGTCAGCTCCAAATCTGAATCGTACATGCTACGGTCTCCTCAACAGGGGTGAAAGATGGGGGACCGGGGGGGGGGTGTTGGGAGAGAGATAGAGGAGTGGAGAGAGAGGGGGGAGAGGGGAGGGCTTGGAAGAGACCTAGAGATAGAGAGGTCGGGGTCGGAAAGAGGGATAGGGGTGGGAGAGAGGTGGTCGGGTTAGGAAGGAGAGGGGCGAGGTCTTCCGGCAGACGTGACGCCCAGTTTATCATTCATCCGAGAGATGACAATGATGAATCACTTGGCCTGTGAAATACCGGGAGGACAGTTTAGAGCTGGGTTGGGATTCAAATCCAGGCGACACGGAGTGATCATGCATACCTCTCATCTTTCCTGCCATGATGTGGTGATTCCTTATTTCAGAACTGAAATTTTTTTTTCTTTTGTTATTGTGATCATATAATTTATTTTGCCTCCTACCTCCAGTGTAGAACCACAGTATCGCAATTGAATGTTGAACGTGCCAAGTAGTGGGAACTTAGCTAAATATAGCAAAACAATTGTGCATTTTGTGAGGAAAGCACCAAATTTGGCACACTAGTAGCCTATCATATTATGAACAGATTTGGATTGGGCCATCTCAAATTCAGCCGCTGATGGCTGTGGCAGCCATTTTCCACTGCCATCAAAAATTTTGAGATGGCCCAATATCCAAATCTGTCATAATATGATAGGCTACTAGTGTGCAAATTTGGTGCTTTCCTCACAAAATGCACAATTGTTATGCTAAGTTGCCCACTAAAGTGGCTTTACCCGCAATGCACGAAACGTTTAAAGAAACTTTTAAAAGCGAAATGTTTAATATATATTTATATTTATCTGTGCTGAAGTGACGGGTCGTATAACGTTATCAAAAACGAGAAACGTCGTGGAAATAAAATTTCACATTTTCAGCGAGGCAGCCACCACCTGTTGCACCACAGAACAAAACGTGGCCAATGCAGGCGAGTCAATCTATATACAGTATTGGGTGACAATGCGAATATGGAGAGCACTGGCTCAATCACTCCAACGAAACGGTTGATAAGAAACGGCTCGCTTGCCACGCAATTGGCAATCACCGAACTGCCATATTAAACATACAACCTCCCAGAGACAACCAAAATGTCACATATTTCCGAATTGGACAGATAAACACTTTTCTAGGAGTCAGAACCGTTTGTAAGTTCCATTCTGGAACTTAAATTTTTGTAATTCTCCTGAATTTAAGAGATACTCATGGTGATCGCATGTGCGGAAATGAACTAAGCAATGAACCCTGATGACTCCGGGCGTTTATAAGCATTGCAATGTACCCAGCGATTTGTAGCTATAATGAACAGGCATTCGATAATATGAGTGAGGAAAGTGAAAAGAAACTTTATCATTAAGAATTGTTGTGGCCTGTTCCAAGTCAAGGCAAGGTTGAGCATGACAAAAACATGGCGGCTTCAGACCCCAGCGAGGTTACCCAGAAAACGCTTTAATACCCCAGAGAGCGAGGTGGCCTAGGATCTCCTGATGAAGGATATAATTAAACAAGGCCGTTAATTATCTTCACAAGTGGTGTTTTAAATTTAATATTACCCAAACACCAAATTTTCACTCTGAACTTCCTTGGAATTTTCTTCATATGCATGCAAGTTTCAGGCTGCAGTTTTTTTTTAATGCCATCATGAGTGATGAAAGTTGTGGTCAAATTTCATTGAAATCGATTGTGTAGTTTCTGAGAAGAAGTTGCAAGTACTTGTGGATGGATGGACGGACGACTCACCATGCCATAAGCTCCCCAGAACTACTTTACAGGTGAGCTAAAAACCATCCCTGGGAATATTACAAAACCTCCCCTCCCTCCACTCCTCTATCTCTCTCCAACACACCCCCCCCGGTTCCCCATCTTTCACCCCTGTTGAGGAGACCGTAGCATGTACGATTCAGATTTGGAGCTGACCGGTGGGGTGCAAAGGTCGCTGCAATTACGAGCCATTGGTTTTGAATGCTCCTGACCCAGGTCTAAAAGTGTGTGTGTTGTGTGTGTGTGTGTGTCGTTGATTGGTATCTACATATGTGGGTTTCTGAATGTGGAATGAAGTCCTCCCAGGTCCTCAAAGTATCCACCTTCATTTCAGTAAGGGGTCACGATTCATGGACCAAGCTGTGAAGTTTTCTGTTCCAAAGTTTTGTGCCAAGGGCTCTCTTCAGGATTGTCGCTGAGCCCCGGACAGCTTCCAACTGTAGTTAGTTTGTAATATTTCCCAGGGATGGTTTTTAGCTCACCTGTAAAGTAGTTCTGGGGAGCTTTTGCATGGTGAGTCGTCCGTCCATCCATCCACAAGTACTTGCAACTTCTTCTCAGAAACTACACAATCGATTTCAATGAAATTTGACCACAACTTTCATCACTCATGATGGCATTAAAAAAAAAACGTGTCTGAAGGGGTCTACAGAAGAGTTTACAGGGGGGGGGTGATTGGGTTTCCCCTCCCCCCCCCCTCAAAGAGGTATTTGCTTTCTTCTCAGAAACCACACACACAATTCTGATGAAACTTCACTACAACCTTTATCACCCGTGATGTACCAAGGTTGTTCATGGCATTAAAAATAAATCCATAGGATTTACTTTCTTCTCCGTTATATATTTTCATTATTTTGGGGGTCATTCATGCCTACCAGTGGTTGCCTGGTTATCTTATCCAGCCACTACCAGGTGAGCTCCCAGGGGTATGTCCCTCAGTTTAACATATCTGTGAGGTTCTTTGTCATCATTCCTGTCGTCCAGCTGTCACTGGTCAACTTTGGCATTCTTCAGTTTCCAGGTTCTCACTTTATTCTTGAGGTCTTGGTATTTGGTCATTTTCTTGATTTCTGCATTGTTTAGTCCAAAATCACTGCTATTAACACCTCAATAAGCAATACCTTCTTCTCTTTTTTGTACCTAAGTATGATATCTGGTTGCAATGCTTTGTTTTGATGTTAACGCTCAATGGGATCATGAGGTCGTACTTGAGCGGAATGCTCTTCCATGCATTACTTTCATTACTCATTATTCATTTCATTACCGCCATTACTTCCAAACTTCCATGTTTTTAGTGATTACTTTTGGTTCATGTTTCCTCAAATTTTCTGGAACTGGGACATGAAAGTATTTGCAGATGTGCCATCGGATTACTTTACAAACTCTTGTTTGTTGTGTGTATATACTGTTCTGACATGAGTTTGTTTTGTGTGTGTTGTCATCATTAAACATAACATATCATTCTCTTTACGAACTCCACCTCCACCCTCCACCTTCTCTCTCCTTTTCTCTTCTCTCTCTCTCTCTCTCTCTCTCTCTCTCTCTCTCTCTCTCTCTCTCTCTCTCTCTCTCTCTCTCCCACCCCTCCCTCACACCTCCCTCCTGCACTATAGCAACAGTGAGGCACAGCTCTCCCCACTCCACCCCCTCTTGCTCTCCCCCCCCCGCTTCCTAGCTTCCCCTCTCTCCCGCCTCCTCTCTCTTCCCTCCCTCTCTCTCCACTCCCTCTCTCCTCTCTTCCTCGCTCTCCCTCCCCTTCCTCTTTTGTCAACCCCCCCCCCAAAAAAACAACCCCATCAGCCAAGCGATGGGTTGTACTTGTTAGTATATACTTGTATTTGCAAGGGGGGGGGAGATGGGGAGAGCCCTACTCACCAAACGTTGCTGTACCGTGGATGGAGGGGTGCGAGGATGGTGTGTGTGTGTGTCTGTGTGTCTGTGTGTGGTGAGAGAAGGAGTATGAAAAAAAGTAAGAGAGAAAGGTGAGTGGTGGAGGGGTTAGTAAAGAGAATATGTTTTCTTGATGACCGAACACACCCACAAAACAAATTTCATGTCAGAACAGCTGTACACTTAATGACACAGCAGTGTTGTAAAGTAATCTGCTGGAACATCTGCAAAATCTATGATATCCCCAGTTCCAGAAAATTTGTGGGAACATGAACCAAAGTAATCACTGAAAACATGGAAGTACCGACCATTCACGTACGACCAATGATCCCATCGAGGATGAACATCAAAAACAAAGCGTTGCAACCAGATATCATACTTGGGTACAAAAAGAGAAGAAGGTATTGCTGATTGAGGTGTTAATACCAGTGATTTTGGATTAAACAATGCAGAAATCAAGAAAATGACCAAACATCAAGACCTCAAGAATGAAGTGAGAAGATCCTGGAAGCTGAAGAATGCTAAAGTTGTACCAGTGACAGCTGGACCTACAGGAATGATGACAAAGAACCTCACGATATGTTAACTTAGGGGCAATACCCTTGGGTGCTCACCGGTAGCAGCTGGATAAGATAACCAGGCAACCCATGGTAGGCATGAATGACCCACAAAATATATAATGGAGAAGAAAGTAAATACCGATGGATGTTTTTTTAATGCCATGAACAAACCTTGGTACATCACGGGTGGTAAAGGTTGTGGTCAAGTTTAATCGAAATTGTTGTGTGTGGTTTTAGAAAAGAAAGCAAATACATATTTTGTGGGGCAACCCCCCCACCCCCCATAGAACCCCTTAGACCCCAACTTTTCAAATGTCATGAACAAACTTTAGTATATCACAGGTGGTGAAGATAGTGGTCAAGTTTTATCGGATTGCGTGTGTAGTTTTTGAGAAGAAAGCAAATGCATATTTTGGGGCAACCCCCTTCCCCCATAGACCTTCAAGACCCTTCAAGACCCCAATATTTTTTAATGTCGTGAAGAAACTTTAGTACATCACAGGTGGTGAAGATGGTGGTCAAGTTTCATCGCTCAAGTATTTTTCTTTAAAAGTTTGTTGTATTTGTCTTTTTAAAACTGGTAAATTAAGATTCTCTCTCTTTACTGATCATCTCTAATTTTAAATACGATGGGCATCGATGACATCAACGCTCAAACAACATGTTTTTTGGAGGATCATTTTCATTAGTTGTGGATCAGGCATATGTGTGCTTCAGGTAATCGTAGATTATTCCATTCCAAGTTGATGAAAATCTCTGAAACAAGACTGTTAAACAAATATCCGAAATGGATTTTTTTTTTAAAATGATCTAATGAGAGCTGACGTGTGTGAGCTGGTGAGTTCATCAAAATTTTTCACTCGATCTATCTTGGTCTGGGACCACGGTCTAGTTGTGTAGATTAAAGACGTGTTAATTTTCACGTAATCCGTTATAACTGGTCCGCACTAACTTTTTTAGTGGTCCGCACTGGTCTATTTAACTGGTTCGCACTGGTTATAACTGGTCCGCACTAACTAACGTCGGTCCGCACTAACTCCAACTTTTTTTTTAAATCGTTAATCACTTCTGAGTGTGTAGCCTGGGTTTGAATCTCAACCCAGCAAAAAAACTGTCATCCTGGTGTTTTGCAGGCACGGCGAGGCATCAATGCGTGCACCGTCCCTTGGAACGATGTTAAGCCGGATGACCGTGTGCCAGCACTGCCGTTTGAAGAGATATTTAAGATCTCGCAGTGTCTTTCGAAAAGATTAAGTTAATTATTGCCAGCACCCTCAACAAATTACAAATTCCTGTCACCTCCAAATTCCTCCAGTCAAACGTCAAGCCTGCTCAGCAGATTCGTGAAAGACTTGTGCCAAAACGTTCCCTGGCCAACCCCACAGAAATGTGGGAATAATTGGGACCATTAAAGACGTAGTAATAGCAGTAGTGGTAGTAGACGACGACTAACTACTACTACTACTACTACTACTACCATTGGTAAGGAAATATACATAAAAAAGTATGTATACTCCTTGCTATACTTTATTTTGGCATGTCGTGGACTTTTTTGAGTATCTCGTTTGCAAAACAATTTTCGTACAATTCCCCTCATTACAACTATTATTGAACAAGGCTTTCCACACCATTGGAATCTCAAGACAGGCTGCTCTCTAGGTCACTATCCCACCGGTTGCAGGTTGGTCGCTCTCTGTTTCATTCAAGCTTGCACAATAGACCTTGCTCCTCCTGCCCCTCCTTCCTCTCCCCTCCCCAAGCCACACCAGGTCGCATGTGTTCTTCAAGAAATTCTCACCTGCTTCACCCCACCAGAGTTCAGGTAGGTCACCACCTGTATCATTCGTCCACTTGTTCTCCTGATTATGGAATTATCTCCTTTTGTCGCCTCATCCTCTTCACTTCTATTTTTTGAATGGGCTGCCCATCACTACCCGATGCACTCACATTTGCACATCCACAATATGTTCCAGGATGAGGGGTTATTGCTGCTTTATATCGCTTACAGTTGCGTGATCATTCCTATTTTTTTTCCAACCTGGCCATTACCTCTCGATTTTTGTGTCTTCCTTCTTTTCTCTTTGTGTATGTCCATATCTCACGGACCCTTGATCGTTTTTTGCGAACTTCCTGCCATTTTCGTTCAGCTCATCCAAAGCCCTGACCCTAGTATGTAAAAAATATATATTGGAATAATTAATGTGAAATGTGGTTCTGATTCCTCTTTTATTTTCTTCAGCATCACGTGGTATTGGTATTAATAGGACATTGATTATGAGGTTGTTTCACTTGCTGTCAAGCTTCGGACCTTTATAAATGTTCCATGAACCTACACCAATCCACCAATCCATATATATGGATGTTATCAAACATTAACCATCAAATCTGCACAACATGACTACTGAATAACAGCATCGAATGGCAAAATGTTTAGTTATATTATCACTGTGATGAAAAAGTTGCCATTTTTTTTTTTCTCCACATGATGTGCTTTCATGTCCTCGGGTTGAAACCTTGTTCGATGTCTTTGCTGGAGATTGTTTGTTGAGCAAAACCAAAGCCAAACCCAGGACGTCTTCCCGTCCACTTTGTCCCCGGAGATTTTATTTTTCTCTGGTGCTGCTTTGAGTTGCTTGGCCATGTCAAGGTGTGGGAGTCATGCTTGGGTTCATGCCAAGGTGCTGTACACTTGTTGTTCACAAATACCGCAAAAACATAATGAAGATTGTGAAATTTAAACGTTATTATTCTTTATTCTCATTTCGTATGCTCTTGTTTTGTCCTCGAAAAAGGCGTTGTGGTGGAGGAGGTTCCGCAACGTGGTGCGGTCTCTGGGACACCTTACTGGCATTTCCATGGGCAGGTAGACTCAATGGTGTCTGCATGTACAATCTGGGCCGTATTTATGAGCAGCCACAGGTATTAAGTTCACACTATAGTGAGGTCAATACCCCATGGCTTGACCCACTCCACTGAGTTAAGCAACTCATTGTGCATGTAAACACTCTTATATGTTTTCATATCTAAGATTCATTGTGATCGATGTCCGACAAGCTTTGAGCAGGGGGGCAGCCCAATTAAACACCTCTCTTGTTTTTTGTTAGGGTGTGAACTACTGCTTGTATTTAGGCAATAAATTATAAACTGCAACATACTCAGATGAATACTGGTCTACCTTTTATCTCAGATCATGTGACCGTCCTGTGGTGAGACCACTAAACTTTAATCTCTGAGGTTGTGGATTCAAATCTAGGGGTAGGCAACAACATTAAAGGTCCAAATTTGAAAGCCTACCGAAACACAAATAATCTCAGGAGAATTAACACTCTTGAAAAATATTGCTGATTAAAAACTGAGCTGTATATACATGATGTTACACACACACACACACACACACACACACACACACACACCACACACACACACACACACTTCTAATGGTATACAAATGAACTACAATCATTATTAGACATGCCACCTTTATTGAGAAAATAGCAAATACAACCTGTCGTTTCACTGACGGGGATATATTAAGGAGGGGCGAGAGGGTGGGAGTAAGAAGGAGGGAGGATAGGGGAGAGGGTCGTGTGAGTGAGGGAGGGAGACCAAGGAGGGGTGGGGAGTGATGAAGGAGGGTGGAGCAAGGAGGGTTGGGGAAGGGAAGCAGTGTGAGGGGATGGTCCTTCCAGACATAACCACCATCTGGATATGTGCAAGAGATAACACCATCGGATATGTGTGAGTTAACACCATCCGGCAAGAACCACCGTCCAGATAAGGCAAGGTAAGCAGTGTGAGGGAGGGTCTGTCTAGACATAACCACCATCCACAAGACAGATATACTAAGGTGGTGGGAGAAAAAGATGCAGAGGAAAGAGAGGGGTGGAGGAGCGAGGATAGGGAGACCAAGGAGGGGTGGGGGAGCAAGGAAGGTGGGGAGCGGGGAGGTGTGGGAGTGAGGAGGGTGGGGGAGGGAAGGCAACATGAAGGGGAGGAGAAAGAAGTGTGAGGGGAGGTGGAAGACAGCATGAGGGAGTGCAAGGAAAGCAGTGTGAGAGGAGGGCAAAGTAAGAGCGGTCCTCCGGACATAACCAGTGTCCAGACACGTCCTGAGAAAAGTGTCATCCGGCAATAACCACCGTCCGGATACGTGTGGAGATAACCACTGTTCAGATCCGTGCGGAGATAACCACCATCCAGACACGTATGGAGATCACCACTGCCCAGACATACCACTGTCCAGATATGTGCAGAGATAACCACCATTCAGATACGTGCGCAGATAACACTGTCCAGACACATATGGAGATAACCACCGTCCAGATACGTATGGAGATAACCACCGTCCAGACACGTATGGAGATGACCACCGTCCGGACAGAACCACCTTTGGGCATAACTACCATCCAGAATGTTCAGAGAGAGAGAGAGAGAGAGAGGGGGAGGGGGGGAGAGGGAGAGAGGAAGAGGGTGGGAGAGAAACAGAGCATTTGGGGTGTGGAGAGAGGAGAGAGGGAGAGAGAGAGAGAGGAGAGAGAGAGTGCAGAGATGGAGAGAGGGGGAGGGATGAGAGGAGAGTGAAGAGATATGGGATAGGGAGGGGGGGAGTAGAGGTGGAGGATTCCGGCAGATGTAACATCCAGTTTAATGGCACACACATTGATGAATCACTCTGCCTCTGAAACACCGGGATGACAGTTTATGCTGGGTCAGGATTAAAACCCAGTCCACACATTAGAGCGAGCATGCATACATCTCAGCTATCCTGCTGTGATGTTAACAAAATGTTTCATTTTATTTATTATTTGTATTTATATTCTTATGGTTTCTCACCACTCCGGCGTTGCGAGCGACCGCTTTTAACTAATCGCCGCCGCGCGCCCACCGGACGTGCAAACCTAGTCGCAGCTTTCGGATCAACGCCGAAATCCAGCTACGGGTGTGTTTTTAATCGCACCATAAATCAGCCAACTATTCTGTCCACGCGCGACAGGGTCGATCGCCGAATTGTCGATTTACCTAAGTATGCGCGCAGACAGAAATGCCGGGGATTTACACCTCAACGGACCTGCTTGAAACAAGCCGCTTAAGCAGCTCGCTCCGTTTGCGATTGCCGAGCTGTGTATATCGCCAAGCCCCGCCGGATCCGATTACTTTATCGGCTATTTAAAAGCCAGCTAATATCCGAACGCAATACGGCAGCTCAATTGAGGGAAAGGACGCAACGAACAGCGTGAACATTCACACAATGACATTTATTTGAACACACGTAAGCCAGTCATACACGTATGCAATCAAACACGTATGGCAATCATGTAGTCAATAAAGCAAGCAGGAACGAGCAAGACAAAAACTAACACCGTTCTATTTATTATGTACACAATCACTTAACAGTTCATACTTGATGGACAAGGCGCCACGACATTCATACAAAGAAAAAACCCCAGGAAAGGAAAGGGCAGAACTGGACCTCGTGGGCCTTTAATAGTTCACGGAGCTGTGAGACCGCAAGAGCTCGAGAGTCCGTGCTGGTTACTGCCACCTCGTTGGTGACTCACTGGTTGACCCTCGACGTTTCGTCGACACGGCAGTTGGCGCTGTGTGACTTGGTTGGCCCAGCCCCCGCCGTGCGGCCTGTGGTTCGGTGCGATGTAGGGCGCCTAGCGACGACGCCTCAGAGGAACGAACGGGCCTTTGCTCTTTCGAGAGTTGATGCTCTTTAAGAGCCCGCCCGTCCTCAGCGTTGGCGACCTCTCTCCGGCTTTCTCCACCTTCCCGCCATTCTGCGCGGCACGGCAGCTTGGCTGCGCTCCGACGACCCCGACTGCCCTCCACTGGACTCGAACCTTGGCGGGCTGCTGGCTTCCTCCGACTCGACGCCAGCTCGACTCCAGACTTCCACTTCTCTGCAGCTCCCGACAGACTGCTTGCTTGGCGTTCAGTGCGCCTTTATATGGGGTCCGTGAGTGGAGTTTGATCTCTCACCTCTCACCTCTCATCCCCCGCTGGCTCCGCCCTTTTGCGATTTCTGATCCGATCTCTTCGCAAACGCGAGAGAGCGGACATGGGTGAAATCATCAACCACGCGGAATTGGAGGAATCATCGGCTCCCGCCCCAACGAGGGAGTCCCCGCGTCTGGTGGCAGAGATGTTGTTCGTTGGATTCTCATTGCTGACGAAAGGATGGCGGCGCAATGGAGATGGAGGTGAGGCGATGTTGAGGAGTGTCGTGGTTGGCGCTTGTGGGATGGCGTGGTTGTTGAGAGGCGGTGTGGTTGTTTCAGATGGTGGTTGTTCCAAAATAAAGATAGCAAAATATAATGCTGACTCAAAGATCACAGCCCGGTTACACAAATAATTCCCTT
Organism: Eptatretus atami; assembly: GCA_035128595.1. Classification (NCBI taxonomy): domain Eukaryota; kingdom Metazoa; phylum Chordata; class Myxini; order Myxiniformes; family Myxinidae; genus Eptatretus; species Eptatretus atami. The sequence continues at coordinate 20,691,130 of CM068960.1, forward strand.
TAGACATCGGTGGGGAAGATCTAATCTGAACACACAATTATCGGACATAACTGATCTCTGGGAAACCTGAATGGTGTTCTGTGAATTCCACAACATAACAATATATACCGAATGATGCGGTTGTATAATGAAAAAATATCATACAAAAAGGGGAAAATTGCACATTTTCAGTGAGCCAGCCATCATCTGATACACCACAGAACATCATGGGGCCAACGCAGGGTGAGTGCCTTCGGAACATTGTTCAAGTCAATCGATACAGTATTCAGTCACAGTGCAAATATGTGCAATGCTTGCCAAGTGGTTAAGCACTCCAACGAAAATGATGAATAGGAACGCTCGGTTGGCAAGCCGATAGCAATCTCTGAACCCTCATATTTATCACGCACCTTCCCGAGATGCCCAAAAATTCAAATATGTCCGAATTGAACAAATGAACACATTTTTAGGCAGTTAGAACTGCTGCCAAGTCTCAAATCTGGAGCTTCAATTTTGTAATTCGGCTTAGTTTAGAGATTATGAGGTTAACGTATGTGTGGAAATGAAATAAAGCCACAAACGCTGTCATCTCTGGGCATTTATAATCATGCAATGTATCCAGTGATTCACAGCTAAGATGAAACAGGCATTCAATAATAATATGAGTGACGAAAGTGGAAAAAAAAAAACTTTATCGTTTAGAAAACATTGTGGCCTGTTCCAAGTCATGGCATGGCTGAGCAGGCCAAAAATAACATGGCGGCTTCAGACCCCAGCGAGATCACCCAGGATATGCCTTTAGAGCCCAGAGAGCGAGGTAGTGGCCGATGATCGCCAGATAAGCATACAATTAAATAGGGCCTTAATTATTCATCAGAAGGAGTGTTTTAATTAACCAAAACACCCAATTTTCACTTTCATTTCCTCTGAGTTCCCTTGGTATGATGCTTGCATAGTTTTGGAGTTATGGAAGACACACACACACACACACACACACCACCACACACACACACACACACACACACACACACACACACACCACAACACTTATTAGTTTCGATTATTGCGAACCATGGTTGTATGTCCATGGATTTGTCTGTCTCCCGTTTTATGGTGGCCGCTTCCTGCGTTTGAAAAGCTGCTGATTGGTTACATTTCACATTTTCATTTCACTTTCTTCACACAATATAGTCGGTCACTTTATTGTCCCTTCCAGTAATATTTAAAATCAACATGAGCATCTGGATTAAAGTACATTTAATGCAGATCTTCGTGGGAGTAACACAATTAAAATAGCTACTCTATATTTGCCCTCTTTTTTGGACAAATTCAACCTCCACTGCCCGATGTTGCACCACCATTTTGTGGTGTTTGGTATAATTAGCTCAGAGCTTTGGTTCTGAGTGAAACTAAGAGTGCAACACAAGTTACCTTTCCAAAGTACATGAAGTAATTTAAATTGATAGATTAACTTGAACTTTCCCCATCACTGGAGACGCGTACTTTTGCTTTTACATTTATTTGTATTGTATTGTATTATATATATGTACATGTATATTATTGTCGTATCCAGGGAGTTTGCCCCTACTTGATGGATAGCCAAACAGTTCTCCCTTGGAGGCAAACATGTGATCCTTGGAGATTAATGGCGCGCGGGACGGGAGGGCGACGAGGACGGAGTAACACGCGGTTTATTCTCAAACCCATGACAAGTAACAAAACACAAAACTTAAATAAATACGGGGTTTATGAAGATATATCCAAATATTTACAATGTTGATAATTTCAAAAGATTAATAATAAAAACGGACGGGAGGTAAAACGAAATTCCTATTTGAGTTGCCTCCACACAGACTTTAATGCAGACAAGAGGTATGGGAGGTAGTTCGGGTGGTGATATTCAACACCAAGCATAGAAACCCCCGTGAAGGCTTTTTTCAGGATCGCACCTGCCAATGACGCTCCTCTGCCAAAATGGCGCCGCTTTTCTTCCCCGATGGCATAACATTAGGTTCGAGGCACGTCTCACACGACCCAGCCGAACAGTCAATGGCCAGCCTCTTGCTCCATCATGTGAGCAAATTTGCCTCAGCATGAACAAGAGAATCGTGAAGCCTTCTTCATAATGTAGAGGGCGGCCATCCGTAATGCCCTTCTCTTCCAACTGCCATCTCCTCACTCACCTCTGTCCTGAACATGATCCCTCCTCAATCCTCGTCTCTCCCCTCTCTTTTCGCTCCTTTCTTCGTGTCCCACCTCCGATCCTAACTCCTCCTCTCCTCCGATGTCACGCCCATTAATCATCCATTCCAGGAGCATGTTTGCCAGTTTTCTATTTCTGGAGGCGGGGTCTTGCCTGCTTGAACATGCAGCGCGGTTGTTCTTGTTTTATGTACGTGATTCCTTTTCAAGGCCCTGATCACACCTTGACGTTTTAGCCAGCGTATGCCGACGTATGAAAATTTGCAAATACGCTGGCACACGTCGAATATGTATGGGTAAGTTTTGTATATGTTGAAGCACGCTGAAGCACGCTGGCATACGTCGTAGTACGCCGAGCTGGTCGACAAAGTTTTAAGCATGCTCAAAATTTCGACATGCTCGGCGTATGACTCACACATTCCGCATACGCTGGCCTAAAGTTGTAGGCACGTTATGCGATCGTTGACACACGTCGACGCACGTTACTTGTAAGTTACTCATAAGTCGAAATACGTCGAGGTTAATGTCTAGCGTACCCGAAACTTATTTCTAACCATGAGTTAACGTCTGCTTTGAACCTATGTGTAACGTAATCTCAAACGCATATTGACGTATGGTAGACGTATTTGCGGTCTTCCGGATGACCACAGACTTACTGACGTGGTTTCTAACTTACAGCTACCGTATAATGGCGTTTGGCAAGCGTTTAGGGAATTGGTGTATAAAAATGGCGTTCACACAGCAGGAACCCGTCAGTGTTTTCAGACTCCATGTAGAGTAGATGTCCATGTCAGTAGTATCAGTAGTTAGTAGTAGTAGGTAGTAGTAGTAGTAGTAGTAGTAGTAGTAGTAGTAGAGTAGGTCCATTGCTAGTAGTAGTAGGTGCACGTGATGGGGAGGTGGGGTGATGATGGATCCTCCTTGCGTCCGCGTCCACGGCCAGGAGACTTCTTTGCAGCATTCTTCGAAGTTTTCTTCGGCATGACGGTGATGTTGACACTTCGATGTCTAGTGCGGTTATGATTTGAATCGTCGAGCGGCAGCCTTTTAATAGCTATGCCACGTGATCGTCGCGATACGCTGCTGCGCGCTATGCATAAGTTTAGACTATCGTTGGGCAATAGGTTGTGAATGCCGACAACACACTAAGCATTCGTTGCGATAAGTTATCTATAAGTTATCGAAACGTTCTGTGTACGTTACTAATACGTTATGCATATTCCAACTCTTTATGAATACGCCCAACACTGAAAAAAACATCAATAGTTCAGCATACGCCAGCGTTTTACATACCTTTTGATTACGTTGCCATACGCTGGCTAAAACGTCAAGGTGTGACAGGGCCCTTATCGCCCGTCTTGAAATGCAAAAATATAGGAAAAGCGTACAGGACGGCAATCACATACTGGAGAAATATATCCTTAAACCCTACCTATATTAACAAGCCCACCCCCCCCCCCCCCCCCCCCCCCCCCCCCCCGTGCTTGTGACACGCTAACAGTTAAAGCTCACAGTTTACATTGAGATTGTCCCGACACAATCCAGGGCCAGCTACCCCATTACCAATCCTACCTTTACCATTGAGTTCCTCCATTTTCTACAGCACAAACCATAACAATATCAACCACACACACACACACACACACACACACACACACACACCAAACCACACACACAACACACACACACACACACACACACACACACACACTTTCCCCAGCCTTTTATTTAGCCAAACCTCACTTGTCCTTTTGACAAAAGTTCTCCTTGGCGATCCCTGGACCAACACTTTGTCAAAAATCACATTTCATTAACACTGCGTTGGAAAAAAAGCATTCATGAGATTTGATTATCCTCTTGGAGAGGAGCCATGAACTAACCAGACGTTTGTTTTTCATTAATTTTGATCGAGTAGAGGTTTAAATCTTTCCTGGAAACCATACCTTTCCCATAGCACATTTGGAGCAGAGCACTTCGGTAATATTGCGGAAGTCCTGAGGAGTCAAAGGAAGAAAGCACAGTCCAAACCACATGGCACGCGTTTTGCGTATTGGGGGTGTAATTTGCGCCTTCTGAGCCTCCTTTCCCAACAGAAGCACCAAAGGTACTGTCGACACACATCAGCTTGCAATGTGGGCATTAGAAATCCGTCTTCTTAAAAAGTTTGCCGCTTCTTGCTGCGGGGGATAGGGATTTCTTCTTCCATACAGCTGTTGCACATTCCCCCAGTCATGTGTGCCTGGCTTGCATTTCCAGGGCCCTTCTGCACACCAGCAATGCCAGCAGTTTCAGAGATCATGTATAATAAAGGTAGGGGCAGTATTGAGAACCCTACTTTCGAGGAAAGCCTCAGTGAGATTAATTAGTCTTATTTGCAGCCATTGCAGCTGTTTAGAATTAATTAATCAACTGGAGGCCGAAGTACACCGTGCCTTCCCAATCCATCATCACGCTCGCACGATCGAAAGTTTCGGGCCAACAAAAGCTGATTTGGCTGTTCTACCACCTAATGGGAAACCCGGTATCTTGCAAGGATAAGATGGGCTGGCTGTCGTCCAAGATTTCTTGCAGATGAAAACTTCCTCCCGTAACAATATTCTACTCCGTGCTGGGCCAAAGGTTTCCTCTCTTACAAATGCAAAGCCTGAGAGTTTTTTTGCTTCTGTTCTTTATTGTAAACCTGGTTTTTCATTTGCATTTTTTGTTTTTTAAACAAAGTTTACCTAAAGTTGGGTTAAGAGGTCCATTTTTCGAGTTAAGAGGGTGTCTGGTACATGAAATCTTTTGTTTATATTTGATTATTTCAAAAGCGTTCAGGGCTAATATTGATATTTCCTTTCAGAAATCCGATTGTGGCACAAAGAAACTAGTACACGACATGTGGAAACATGTGGAGAGGACGAGCAAGCAAATTCCTAATCTGATTCTGATTCTCCCGTTAGACTCAAGCTTGTTTAAGCCTGACATCTCTCCT
>CM068960.1:20696309-20716309 GCA_035128595.1 Eptatretus atami
AGAGGGGGGAGAGGGGAGGGCTTGGAGAGAGACCTAGAGATAGAGAGGTCGGGGTCGGAAAGAGGGATAGGGGTGGGAGAGAGGTGGTCGGGTTAGGAAGGAGAGGGGCGAGGTCTTCCGGCAGACGTGACGCCCAGTTTATCATTCATCCGAGAGATGACAATGATGAATCACTTGGCCTGTGAAATACCGGGAGGACAGTTTAGAGCTGGGTTGGGATTCAAATCCAGGCGACACGGAGTGATCATGCATACCTCTCATCTTTCCTGCCATGATGTGGTGATTCCTTATTTCAGAACTGAAATTTTTTTTCTTTTGTTATTGTGATCATATAATTTATTTTGCCTTCCTACCTCCAGTGTAGAACCACAGTATCGCAATTGAATGTTGAACGTGCCAAGTAGTGGGGCAACTTAGCTTAAAATGTATAGCAAACAATTGTGCATTTTGTGAGGAAAGCACCAAATTTGGCACACTAGTAGCCTATCATATTATGAACAGATTTGGATATTGGGCCATCTCAAATTCAGCCGCTGATGGCTGTGGCAGCCATTTTCCACTGCATCAAAATTTTGAGATGGCCCAAATCCAAATCTGTCATAATATGATAGGCTACTAGTGTGCCAAATTTGGTGCTTTCCTCACAAAATGCACAATTGTTATGCTAAGTTGCCCCACTAAAGTGGCTTTACCCCGCAATGCACGAAACGTTTAAAGAAACTTTTAAAAGCGAAATGTTTAATATATATTTATATTTATCTGTGCTGAAGTGACGGGTCGTATAACGTTATCAAAAACGAGAAACGTCGTGGAAAATAAAATTTCACATTTTCAGCGAGGCAGCCACCACCTGTTGCACAACAGAACAAAACGTGGCCAATGCAGGCGAGTCAATCTATATACAGTATTGGGTGACAATGCGAATATGGGAGAGCACTGGCTCAATCACTCCAACGAAACGGTTGATAAGAAACGGCTCGCTTGCCACGCAATTGGCAATCACCGAACTGCCATATTAAACATACACCTCCCAGAGACAACCAAAATGTCACATATTTCCGAATTGGACAGATAAACACTTTTCTAGGAGTCAGAACCGTTTGTAAGTTCCATTCTGGAACTTAAATTTTGTAATTCTCCTGAATTTAAGAGATACTCATGGTGATCGCATGTGCGGAAATGAACTAAAGCAATGAACCCTGATGACTCCGGGCGTTTATAAGCATTGCAATGTACCCAGCGATTTGTAGCTATAATGAACAGGCATTCGATAATATGAGTGAGGAAAGTGAAAAGAAACTTTATCATTAAGAAATTGTTGTGGCCTGTTCCAAGTCAAGGCAAGGTTGAGCATGACAAAAAACATGGCGGCTTCAGACCCCAGCGAGGTTACCCAGAAAACGCTTTAATACCCCAGAGAGCGAGGTGGCCTAGGATCTCCTGATGAAGGATATAATTAAACAAGGCTGTTAATTATCTTCACAAGTGGTGTTTTAATTAACCCAAACACCAAATTTTCACTCTTGAACTTCCTTGGAATTTTCTTCATATGCATGCAAAGTTTCAGGCTGCAAGGTTTTATGTTTTTGGAGTTAAGGAGGAGACACACTGACGCACACACTCATTGACATTTATTAGTATACATATAGATATCAGGCTAGCCAAGAGGTATGCACACACCTTTAAGCTGTCGAGGCTGGGTTTGAATCTCGTCCCAGTCATAAACCCTCATCCTGGTGTTTCACATGTAGGACAAGTTGTAAATGAGTGTGTTGTCCATTGGAAGAATGTTAACCCGTAAGATTAATCTGCCAGCACTGTTATTGTGATCATTAAATATCTCACAGTGTATACTGTGAAGCACAATGGAGCGATCGCCAGCACTCTGGACAAAGCACAAATTATTGGCTAAATCACTTTAAATCGGATACCCGGCTTTGCCAACATATTTCATGAAAGAGTTAAAGCAAAAACCTTCCCCGGCTGACCTCATAAGAATGTAGAAATAATCAGGACCTTTATAGTAGTATGTCATAGTAATAGTAGTAGTACTAGGAAGGTAGTAGGATTAGTAGTAGTATTCGTAGAAGAAGAAGTAAATTTTCATTCATACTGCCAATGCAAGTCAACTGGAAACCACATTTCACATCCCAATGATCCTTTAAAGCAATTTTACCTTTATCACAGTTGAGCAGGTGGATTTTCAACTGTTTATTAAAGAATAAAATAAAAACGTTCACAATCCAGGATTGTAGGTAATGTGTCAAAACAAGCTTGTTGAGAGAGAGAGAGAGAGAGAGAGAGACAGAGACAGAGACAGAGAAGAGACAGAGACAGAGACAGAGACGAGACAGAGACAGAGACAGAGACAGAGACAGAGACAGAGACAGAGACAGAGACAGAGACGAGAGAGAGAGAGAGAGAGAGAGAAGAGGAGAGAGAGAGAAGAGACGAGACAGAGACAGGAGAGAGAGAGAGAGAGAGAGAGAGAGGAGGAGAGACAGAAGACAGAGACAGAGACGAGACAGAGACAGAGACAGAGGACAGAGACAGAGACAGAGACAGAGAACAGAGACAGAGACAGAGACAGAGACAGAGACAGAGAGAGGAGAGAGAGAGAGAGAGAGAGAGAGAGAGAGAGAGAGAGAGAGAGAGACAGACAGAGAGAGACTGTGCTTCGATTTTGTAAGGTTCATGATGGTCTGCATGGCGGACGGTGTACGATAAGTTGTAAGGTTGATAGAGGCACGCTCCTTGACATCGGAAGAAAAGTAAAGCTGACGTTCAAGATGTTAGTCCTTCATTGTCGCAATTGCTCTTACGAAGGGCTAACGCCATAAACGTCAGCTTCACTTTGCTTCCCACAGCGGTTAGCATATCTGTGTCCACTTTCTTTAATAAAACCCATCGTCCATGTTTTTTCAAAAGCATTGGCATGGCATCTTTTTCTGGATAATAACTCTGCACCATGCCAGAAAAAAGTTGGGTGCCGGTGAGGAAAAGCAGCGACGGCATACAAAAAGCAGATGCTCGTAAGTTCATCGGTGTTACAGCGAGCTCGTGCTAAAGTTTGTGTTTTGCACACACTTTCGTAATGCACGGTGGTGTGATCTATTAATGTGCTGGCACTCGAAGGGCAGAGGCGTGCTGGGCCAGCAGCAGGCATGGCCTTTGCCAAAGCGCTGACTGCACGGAAACCTCGTGTTGGCTCACGGCCAGCTAGTGGCCGCTCTTCGTGCTCTGCCGAAACTCGGTGCAAAAGTAATGAAAACTTACAGGAGAAGAGGATACTGGAAAGATTAAAAAAAAAAATAAACTGAGAATAAAGTGAGTTTTAAAGAGTTGACCATCACAGAGAATGAAAGAAGATACTGTAAAGTATGATGGGTGCCTGGAAAGTTCCACAAAACAGATCGTCCAAAACACACGAAGTGAAAAAGTCCAGCGAGGTGTGTAACAACAACTACTACTACTACTCGAAGGACCCCAATTATTCCAATTACCTTTTGGGTCTGGCCGGGAAAGGTGTTTGGTCAAAGTTTTTCAAGAACCACTGACTTGATTGACTGAAGGTGAAACACAATTTGGAACTTGGACAGGAATTTCTAATAATTGTTCAGGGTGTTGGCAATTATTCATCAACTCTTAGTGAAATACATTATGGGCCCTTTAATGTCCATCAACTACCGGTGCAGGTAGCAAATCATTCCGCTCAATGTCCTTCTGATGGACGGCACACCAATGATGCCTCACCACGTGTGTGAAACACCAAGATGATGGTTTATAGCTCTGTCAAGATTCAAACCCAGAATAAACAGTTCAAAGGTGAGTGTACATATCTACTGTACAGGGTGTTCCAAAAAGACCCAGACAAATTTGGTTGTAAAAAATATTTAGAACCACAAATGATACAATGATACCCTTTGGTTTAAATGAAACAAAAACTCATAAGTTTTGTGCACATCATAAACATACTTCAATGTGAGCTCTGTTTGTCACAAGCAGGACATCATGTCGGTGCACGAGTTCTCGCCATGTTCAGTTCAGCATGTTTGCGTCCACAAGTGCGCATGCAGCTGTGATCCGAGAATGAAGATCCTGCAGGTTTGTCACCTTGGTCTTGTGGACAACATCTTTGACAAACCCCCACAGTAAAAATAATAATAATGATAATCAAGGGGGATTATGTCTGGTGATCATGGGGAGCAAGTGGTTGGTCCGTCTCGGCCAATCTAATAACCTGGAAATTTTTTATTCAGGAGGACTCGAACGACTAAGGCCCATTGAGGGGGAGCGCTGTCCTGTTGAAAAATGATATCGGGTTGCAGGGCTTCAATCTGTGGGAAGGCAAATCCTTCCAACATGTTCATGTAAATTGTTGAGGTCACTGTATCCTCCGCAAAGAAAAACAGACCCACCAAGCAGTCATGTAGAAGGCCACACCACACATTCAGCTTTGGAGTGTCGTGTATATGTTCAATGACCACGTGGGGGTTTTCAGAGCTCCAGATCCTCATATTGAGCCGGTTGTCCTTCCCCGATACATGAAAGCAAGCTTCATCTGTGAACATGACCATTTTCAGGTAGTCTTCATCATCCTCTATGTAACTGAGCACATCCAAGGCAAACGTCTTGCGTTTGGGTCCGTCATTTGGTTCGAGTTCCTGCAAAATCTGCACCTTAAAGGGATAAAGCTTCAGTCTTTTATGCAAAATCCTGTGTACAGTGGTGGTTGATAGTCCCAGTTCTCTGAATGCACGTCAAATTGATTTTCTGGGACTTTGTTGAAATGATTCACAAACTTGTTCAATGTCCGCTGCACTTGTGCTTGGTCGACTGGTACTTTTCTGTTTCTGACAACTACCAGTCTCCTTAAACCTCTTCTACCACTCTACGATACTAGTCCGCGATGGCAGATTCCTTCCATAAGTTGTAAAGTTATTAGGCTGAACTTGCATGTCAGATCTCGCCTTGATGAACCGTTCAACGCACGGAGCTTTCTCCTGTGGAGTCACCACTTTATTTTACCTTTCACCACCAAACCTGAAAATAAAGAAAACTCGATGAGTTTCTGTATCATATAAACCAAAGGGTATTATTCTATCATTTGTGGTACTAAATATTTTAACAACCAAAGTTGTCCAGGTCTTTTTGGAACATACTGTATAACCTGTCATACCAGTCCTCCAATGAGGCATATCTTCTATAGTCTATACTATAATAAGAGAGATATCTGTCTGTCTGTCTGTCTGTTTCACCATTTTCTCAGAGATGGCCAAACATATTTTCATCAAACTTTCAGAGGTTCATCAGTGAGTTTTGTGGAATGTTTTAGGCAACCCACCCCCCAAAAAAACAAAAAAACAAATTTTGAAAAAGAAAATTGGATTTTTTTTTTAAAAAAAAGCTCCATAGTGCCTGACTGAACCTTTGTAGCTATGTGAAAGGTAATATTAAATGATCCCCAGCACATTCCTCAGTAGATGTAAGGAAGTGTTTTGGGCTCCCACAAAAAATAGAAAAAAAACAAAATTAGATTTCTTTAAAATGCCAACAGGATTAGAACAGCATCGAGCAATGCCGAGTACACCTGCTAGTACACAAATAACAAAACACATTTCTATATATTTTTACTAATTGCATTTTGTGAAATGAGAAAATAAAAAACTTTGGTGTTCTTGGACATTTTTGAACGTCCTCTCATATCGTATCTAACAACAAAGATTGCGTGCTGCACGACACCTTAAATGACGCATGAAGTGAGCATTTGTTTCCCACTTTTGCAATTTCTTGTTTATGTCGATGAGTGAATGTTGTTTCAACATTTGACAAGTGCATTCATGCTGGAAAAGCCACCAAAAACAGAGAAATTTCACCAGAGGTGATGTTACATAAATAGGCAACTAGATTTTACTTGTGAGGGCAGAAAACTTCTTTCTTTCATTCTTGGCCTACAAGGCAGAACCTCCATTCTCTCTTGTCTTTCTTACTTACACATTGGCCTCACAGTTAGAGTCACCAGTGGAAGCTTGTCAGGTAAACAAAATTTTTTTTTAATCTAAAATGGCATCGTTTAAATTGTCAAAGTTTGAAAAAAAACACTTTTCTGCAAAGGTTGACTTGAGTGTGCACATTTTGCCGGGCGATTGGCCTAAGAAAATAAAGATAGGGTTTGGTAGGAAAACACCGCTGACATCGCAGAGTGGAACCCCAAACGGCTGCGCGGCGCCGACCCTCCGTGGCTCAGCACGAGGGAGCAACCTCTCAGGCCTCAAACTGACCCCGCCAAGCTACGGTCAAAGCCTGTGTCTTCGCCGTACGTGCTCCGTGGACGATTACCATGTATTCACCTTGCATTTTCACCCGCCCATGAAAAACTGCCAGGAGGAGCAAGTTATATTCGACATCTTTATGATGACTGCAGTTTGCCCCCAAAATATCATAATATCTCTGCTGAAAGCAGTGACTTAACTATCAACGTATATAAGTAATTATAAACAACACCCTCCAATTTCCTTTTCCTTCCAAAAAAGGTGAGGATTTATAAACACCCAACTTATTGCATGTGAAAGGGTGCAAATAATGTACAGAGCAATAACGACAGAGTTTAGTTAGACTTAAGTTGCCTTGAGAACTGAGAGGAGTGTGAACGCAAGTTAGTTACCTCCACCACCTAAGGTGGGCGTAAGTTATGTTTTCATCCCTCTCTGTTTGTCTGCGAGTGTGAACAAGACATCTCAAAAAGTTGTGGACAGATTCGGATGAAATTTGGTGGAGAAGTTGGGTGTGTGACAAGGACAAAATGATTCGATAATGTTTTTTTATTTTTATATGTCATTCTTCACCATGGAGAGATAGGGCCAAAACTATTTCTAGCATGACATTTAAAAAAGTTGTGGACGAGTTATGACAAAACGAGGTGGATGAGTTGGTTCGGTGACAAGAACAAGCCGATTAGATTTTGGTTCAGGTTCGGATCCAGATCTGACCTCTTACCGGAATACAAAATGTAAACTATTCAACCTGGTGGAGATATGTGCTCTACTGAGTGCCGTTCTAGTTTGTCAATGTTTTGGGCATTTAATCCGTATGGTTGCGGGACTGTGGACCGAGTATGTTCACACAGTCCTTCTGTTCTTGAAGAATTTTCATTCATCGTAAAGTTTTGGGGTTCATATGAAAATATTTAATATTGCCATGGAGAAAAGAACAACTAATTTTGCAGCGAGACAAGGGATGGCTTTTATTGCATCACTCGATTGCTGTTTCCAGAATAATTTTTGCAGACAGCAATCTCATAAAGGGAGATGCACTCTCAGATGCGGGAAAATTAAATATCAGAGAGGGAGTTGCACTCTCATATAGTGTTGGAGAGAGAGAGAGAGAGAGAGAGAGAGACAGAGAGACAGAGAGACAGAGAGACAGAGAAGACAGACAGAGAGACAGAGAGACAGACAGAGAGACAGAGGACAGAGAGAGAGAGAGGACAGAGAGAGACAGAGAGACAGACAGAGAGACAGAGAGACAGACAGAGAGACAGAGAGACAGAGAGACAGAGAGACAGAGAGACAGAGAGAGACAGAGAGACAGAGAGACAGAGAGACAGAGAGACAGAGAGACAGAGAGACAGAGAGAGAGAGAGGAGAGAGGAGAGAGGAGAGAGAGAGAGAAGAGAGAGAGAAGAGAGAGGAGAGAGAAAGATGTGCCCTCAGAAAAAGAGTTACGGCCTAGGATAGAGTTATGCCCTGGAATAGGGAGTTACACCTAGGATAGGGAGTTATGCCCTTGGATTGTGGAGTTACACCCTGGGATAGGAGTTACGTCCTCGGATAGGGAGGTACGTCCTCGGAGAGGGAGTTACGTCGTCGGATAGGGAATTACGTCCTCGGATGGGAGCTACGTCCTCGGATGGGGAGTTACGTCCTCGGATGGAGAGTTAGTCCTCGGATAAGGAGTTACGTCCTCGGATAGGGATTACATCCTCGGATAGGGAGTTACGTCCTCGGATAGGGAGTTACGTCCTCAGATAGGGAGTTACATCCTCCGATAGGGAGTTACGTCCTCAGATAGGGAGTTACGTCCTCGGATAGGGAGTTACGTCCTCAGATAGGGAGTTACATCCTCAGATAGGGAGTTACATCCCCGGCTGGGAAGTTACATCCTCGGCTAGGGAGTTACGCCCTCCGATGGGGAGTTACGTCCTGGGATAGGGAGTTATGCCCTCCGATATGGAGTTACACCCTCGGATAGTGAGTTATGCCCCAGGATGGGAGGAACACCCTCAGATAGCGAGGCACGCCGTCGGATAGTAAAGCATGCCTTCAGATAGGGAGTTAAGCCCTCAGCTAGTGAGGCATGCCCTCAGATAGGGAGTTACACCCTCTGCCATGAAGTGTGGCTTAGATAGACAAGTAGGCACCTGGATAGTGAGTCACACAAGCCAAAATACTTGTGACGTGTTCACAAAGATATAATGTGTATTAACTTGTCCATAATAATTCCGAATAATTTTGATCCATAGTAAAGTTTTGGAGTTCACATGAAAATATTGTTACTTGGAAGGCTGGGATCCATAACGAGACTGTGCTAAGTGTAGTATGGTGCGTGTGTTTTGCATAGGTTAGATTGCCATGTAACTGGGATCTGTCAGAGTAAGTCATTTGTTACACGTGATGCTGAGGAGGCAGCATATGTAATTTATAAAGAGGGTAGACATTAACTATGTACATGTAAATACCTCTTGCTTGTAGGTGGGGCTAGGTGAGGACTTCCCATCACAGAGGCACATGTCACATGTGTGCAACTCGGAGATGATGATCTCTCTCACCAGTGTGTATGAGCCATGGTAGTGTAGTGTGGAGCCCGAAGAAAAGATGGGACATTTATTTGTATTAGGGCCGCCCATTGTGGGGAGCACCTCAGAGGAAGACTCCACCCAGGAGGAAGAAGAGAACCCTGCCCGCCAGGAGGGAACCAGAGAAGAAAACTGAGAGGCACATGAGAAGGACAAGGAGCCGAACACAGTAGTTTGAGAGCAGAGATTATTTTGGGCGTCTCTGAAGAACTTTTGGGATTGACCCAAGTTGGCATCATCCTGCCTCTGAGGAGGGGAAGGAGCCACCTGGCTTGGAGGAGTAAGAGAACTAAGACCTCAGACAGGAGAGCTCCACATGCAAGAAGCATTTGGAGGAGGAAAAAGAATGCTGACCAGGAGGCCTTGTAGGAAAAAAGGAAAAAAGAGGATGACATGGCCTGGTAGAAGGCCTATTCATTGCTGGCCCTGTTCGTGGCTGTATTACTTCATCTTTGGACACCATCCTCACTGTCTCTCGTCTCACAACAAGTTTCTCAAACGGACTGCACTGAGTGTTGCATCGACGCTGCACCATTGTTGATGAAGGGAAGTCCCGCCTGCATTATTGCCTTGTTGTACGAGTGTAATCTGTGGCACCCAGCGGATTTGGTTTTGCGTTCTGTTTCTCATCATTGTATATAAGTTTGAGTTATTCCCATTCCCCTCTTTGTGTCTTTTGACTCGCTTGGTTTGCTCAGTTTATGATAATGTCTTGTCATAAACCCTATAAAAGGAAAGAAAACGTGTTCCAGCCATCTGTTTTTCGTGTGTGTATGCCATAGGATTTTGGCTCATTTGGGCGACTTTAGGGAATGGTAAAGTAGAGTACTGGCTGAACGCAGTGCCATAAACGACCGTTTGGACCATCTCTTGGGATGAAAGGTCCCGGCGCTGAGGAATCCTGTGTTAACGGGTACTCAGACACGACAACATTAAATAAGGGCCAGCCAGCAGGTAGCGCACTACTTGGCATCATGAGAAGGGGTGGTGGTGGATCATATAATTACTGTTTCTACAAAATTTGCTCGGAGACAGCACCCATGGATAGCAAGTAATTCCCGAGGAAAGCAACTCACGCCAGACCAAATGTTTGTGCCATCATTTAAAAAACATCTCCATATACAGAGTCGAGGCTGATGGAGGTACTAAACATTGAATGGATCAGGACGCAACAGAATAAAACTAACAGTAGAAGGAGAGGGGTAACACACAACAGTAGGGTTGAGGGACAAAATAGAGAGAATTCGAAGATAAGGGATGTGAGGAAGAATGAGGAGGAAGGAAGAACACACGGGATGAATAACATGGATACAAAAGGAAACTCTCCGGAAGGAAAAAAGGAAAGAGGTGGGCTTGGGGAGAGAAGTGGACAACAAAGCATAGAAAGAGCAGAGAGGGTAAGACCAGAGAGGAGGTGAAGAAGACAGAGAGACCACTGACTTGTCTGTGATGGGAAAGTGATAGGCCCATTGACTCAGCTTTGTTGCGGGAGATTCCTATGATGTTGAAAGTCTTGCTTTCCACGGAATCAAGGGGAGCAAGATTTCCACGGAATCAGGCAGGGGTGCCAGCCCAGAGGGGAGAGCAGTACTCCATCAAATTGTGAATGAAAGCTGAGTAAGTGGATAAGAGTTCAGGTGTGCCAAGGAAGGACTTTGCATAATGGAGGATGCCCAGTCAGTAACTGGCTTTGGAGGCCAACTTTGTAATATGGTTTTCCAAATAAATATCATGGTTCAAAGTGAGGCCAAGAATATGAGAGACTGAACTTCTTCAAGAAGATTGTTAAGAAAGTAGATGGGTGGGGGGGGGGGTGGCAGACAGTCCTTTTTGGGAGCGAGAGCGAGAGCGGAGAGCGAGAGCGAGAGAGAAGAGAGAGAGAGAGAGAGAGAGAGAGATTTGTCAGGATTGAAAGACATATTCCAATCGTTTGACCAGCTTGTGATTTTGTCAACGTCTGAAGAGAGGGAAGAAGCTGCTACCTGCCTATCGGAAGGATGGAGGGTGTCATGGCAGAGAGTGGAGCCATCAGTAAATAGATAAAGGAGATTATACACAGAGTCAGCAAGATCAATGAGCAGATTTACTGATAATGCATGCACAAATAATCCACATGTCCAAGCACATTTACTACACACTAATAAATCACAGTCTCGGACTGATTAATTAATCTGGAGTTCAGATGTACTGCATATTCTGTTCATACACACCCAAGCTCTTGAAACTACAAACTAACACTGGACTAACCTTACTCTATGAAGACACCATAAGCATTTGGTCTGGCATGACTCAGTGAGGGCACTGCAGCAATCTTCACGTCTTGGTGTCGTCAATTATGGGACCTCACTATCTGATGCCTGACCATAAAACGTTTTCATGTAAATGCCAAAACTTTCCTGTGCGTCAAATTTAGTTATTATGGATTTTCTCTGAACATGGGATTCGTCTCTGACATTTCTTGTGTCACCAACACACAACATGTTGTTTTCCCTTTCACACCTGCCCATAATGACAATGTTATCAGTTTTCCCGACGGAATGAGTGACATGAAAGTTCGAGCACACTGTAAAGGGTTCCACTGGGTGTGCGGCTAATGGAGGGATGACTGATAGTGTCATGGCAGCGGGAACATAGAACAATGCAGCAAACGGACATAACAGCTCACAGAGTATGGACACCGAAAACTTTTGTAGTTACACTTTTCTCATTTTGTTTTTCTTTACGACGATCAAGGGTCATGACTGAGAGGTCAAGATCAATACACTTTGGCAGGATACAGCTCATATCATGCTTGCTAAGTGCAGTGTAATGCTTACAAAAATCCCCCCTGCAGCATACACTTTGACCCCTGTAAAATCAAAAAGTGGAACCAATGTTTACCTGCTTTCATATGACACCGGGCCAATGTTTACCTGCTTTCGAATGAAAGAACTATGACAATATATTTTTGTGCCAAGGCTCATCCCCATTGTTAAAAAAAAAAAAAGGCTTTTCATCCAAAAAAGCTCAATTTTGTGACCAATTTGCCATTCGACGGATGTACAATCGAAAAGAAGACACTAAACCAATGTCTATCTGTTTTAGTAACTAGAGGCTGCATAAAAGAATCATTTTGATAATTCCTGTCTGGATTGGTTTAAATATAGAGGATTGCAAGCCAAAATCCTTAAATCTGTGAGCAATTTTAACCTTTGACCCCCTGTGGAATCTCAATAAAAGCAATAAAACTAATATCCGTGCAGTTCAACCTACCGGGTGTGACTGTGGTAAGGTATAATTTTGCCAATTCTTGCTTGGATTAGTTGAACCACCACGTCTCGTAATCATCGGTCTGTAAACAAAAAAAAAAGTTATCAGTACTGTCATTACAACCTGTGTAGCTTTTTATGGGACACTATCTGTGTAAAATAGATTCTAAAAATATTTATTGGTCCCAGGAAAAAAGGGAACAGATAAGGTCATCCATAAATTATTCACAAGTGTAATGCACACGTAACACTTGGACACACAGACAGACGACACGAGGGTGGGAAGACAAGCACAAAGACAGAAACTCAAACACGAGTACGGTATTCCAGAGAAAGCTTTGTAAACAGAGAAAAACGTGGCCTAAGGTCCTGGGCTATTGGCAGGAAGTTAACTGTGCAAAGGAATTGTTTTAAACCACAGAGTTATGTCTATTATCGGATCATTATTCAGACAAAAAGAGACAGGGTGAAAAAGAGGGAAGAGAGGGAAGGGAAAGGGGAGGAGAGGAGGGGGTGGGAGAGAGGGAAGAGGAGGGAGAGGAGAGGGTAGAGATAAAGAGAGAGAGAGATCATCATAGATTACCAAGGACAACAATTCCTAAGGAGAAGCATACAAACGCATTCAAGCAGCAGCCTTCAACAAGAGCGTTGCATGAATTCCCCATCAGATAGACAAATCTATGTATAATATAGCTCACCACCAAATGTCGAACTTGCAACACCACATAACATGAAGGGTACTTTGAGCAGATACCTCAATTGAATAATCCAATATGTCATCAGTGACATCGGATGATAGATTTCTAAAGGACATCAACATTGTCCACTACCAAGAAAAAGTGGTGCGGGTCAGAATAGCAGGTGCTGAAAGGGATGACATTTTATAAACCAATTGTCAGACTTTAAAAAAAATCACATCTCTGAATCTGAATACATTCAAACCTAATCATTGCTCATGATTCATCCTCCTGACATGACTTTTTCTTTTTCTTTTTATAAGGAACAAAAGTTGAAGAATCACCAAAACTGTGACCATTGTTTGAATTTCACACTTCGGTGCTGAATGCACTAAAAATCCCATTGATTGGACTGCACCGGGTTACAGGTGCAACGTGGCTGTCAATGCAACCAGGCCATTAAGCATTTCCAATGTGGAATTTCACAATTGTTTTTGGCATCACTGAAATATGAATGGAATAAAGTATTTTAAAGCCAAAAGTTAACCAGCCTCGGGTTCTTTGACAGCATGGCCACCTGTAGGGTGAATCGAGCCAGATGAAACACCCCTTTTCTCGTCCTGCGAGGCTGGACAGTTTCCATAAAAAGAGTTCAAAACAAAGGAGCTCCTTCTACCCACTAGTGTTTACCAAGATTGCCTGCAGCAAGGGGCCTGGGAAGTTTGTTGGCAGGACAAGGGGGTGGGCCACGCCTGTCTGCTTCGCTTCCCCATTGCAAGGCCGCACGACTACCCCTTTTGGACACCAGGGCCACGCCTGGCCATTTCAGTTCTATGTATCGCCAGTGCGCTACTCTCTGGAGACCTTAATCGAGATGTGGGCCAAAGGGAACTTCACGGATGCAGCCATGACAAAACACACATTGTCGCGACGGAGCGGGGTCGAGTCGAAATAAATGAAAATTTGCCTCGTTATTCATCTTGCCGGCAGGTCAATGGGTTTGGTGTAGACATGTTCGTATGTGAACGGACATACTGCCATCACTAAAAAATGGATCATGAATGGCATGTCCTACTTGCACTCCTGACCTGTAATCGAGAGGTCATGGAAGGTTGCCAACTCATAACCTATATTTTCTTCCCTTCAACTTCAAACATAGCAACATCTCCGAATATGGCCAACAGTCTAAAGCAATACAAGGAAGAGAAGCTAGTTGCTGCTGAGGGGGGCACTATTGACCGCTGGACAAGACCCAAGTTAATCGGCCATGCAGGGCTCAACGCTGGAAGCTCTTTGTTATCCCTTCCATGTCTGGCTTAAAAAAGATTGCACTGGCAGTAGCGAGCAGGACTTTAAGGCACCCCTGGTCGCCCTTTGCTTGCACACTATGTTTTCAGTGCCTTCACAGCAGAGCGGCGCTGACAGCACTTTCCATGGAAAGCTTTCACTTCCGAACCCTGGCTGTGCTTTTTCACTTGGTGTTGCAATGAACGATTGGAAATAGGCACCATGGTTTTAACAAGATCTTTGGATTTGTGCCGTTGAGAATTCTAACGCCGAAGGTACAGCTCGATTGGCCAAAACACCATTGCATGGCATGTTGTGAACTGTTAACGAAGGAAATGTTATACTTGCCAAACCGGAATTATCCTCTGTGCAATGATAACCCTGAGTTTCGAAATAGCAACAACATCATGCTTCTAAGGTCATCTCAGGTGGATAACTTTAACGACTCCAGGGATGATATTATCATCTGATCTTACAATGGAGGGCTCGGCCTTCATTAAACATCAAGAGAGTATTGTCCTGGTTATACACCACAAAGGATCCGAATGAGACAAGTTGGTCACTTCTTGGCTCGAAAATAGAAAATTTGAAACGACACCAGAGAACTCGGCCAAAGGGGTGTTTGTATATCTAAAAAAAAAAAAACACCTGTGCACCTTTAGCATTCAATGCAGTGTGTGCAAGCTGAGAGCAAACAATGATGTGCATTCCAAAGAACAGCATGCTACACACACACACACACACACACACACCCACGATTTTTTGCTGATGAGAGGCAAAGTCAGCAAAGGTTTTGAGATGGTGATACATCCATTGAGACAACTTCACACTAATATGTATCTGACTTCTAAAAAAAACGTTAACACCCATATTTTCAGCGAGGTCATTCACAAGATCTCTACTGGATCGTCCTCTATCATGTAAAGAATACACCCCAAGGTACTTAACACCACGTTTGGAGACTGTGGTTTCTTCCTTGACCCCTTCCATTGTTAACAGTACTAGTTTCGTGTATCCTCCACAGAATCTTACACACAGCTCCTGCTGAAACATGAAGTCGAGTTGCAATCTGCAGGATGGAGTATCCTTCACTCGTGAATAATTTGATATATATACCCTCAGTCATGTGATATTTCCTTCTTAGGAGCAACGGAGTTCACCACACATTCAACATGCTGAAATGTCATCACCACCTGTACTTTTTTTTAGTCCTTCTGCAGGTGAGGCACTTTCTGATTGCTTGCATGACAACCAATCAGTGTACAATTACTACAATACCAACACGTGATTGTACCATGAAGCATTTCATTTTTACATACGACATGTGATTTATATCCAGTATTTCTTGTTTCCATAATTATCTCGAAATACATATGTATGTATCAATAAGATAATTTTCCCAACACCAATATGCATTGGAATATATTGCCATATCAAAGGCCTTCTGCATGAAATGCAGAATATATATTATATATATATATATATATATTTATATATATATATATATTTATATATATATATATATATTTCACTGAAACATGATAGACCATGACAGGAGAAATACAATATAAAACTAGAATGGCACTCAGTAGAGTGCGTACCTCCACCACGCAATACCTGATCCACGAGAACATATCAGGCCCAATACATTTTTGAAATATCATGCGATACAGTACTATATCGTTTTTGGCCCTGTCTCTCAATGGTGAAGAATCACTTTAAAAATTAAATAATTCTCTTATCCAGATCCCGATTTGGATATTCACCAAAATCGAATCAATTCATCCTTGTTTATCACACACCAAACCTGTCCACTAAATTTCACCCGAATCCATCCACAACTTTTTGAGATATCGTGCAGACAAAAACAGATAGACAAAGGTGAAAACATAACCTCATTCCACCTTCGGTGGCGGAGGTAATAAAAACAAATCTCTTCTCTGAACTGAACTCCAACTCTCCTTTAATTCATGTTGAGTGAATATACACTGACAGGCTAACATCAAATTCATTTGTTATTGCGATTCTCGTATATTCTTCTGGCTGTTTTCTTCCTCCCTGTAAAAAATATTTTGCTGTTCACGAAAAATACAGTGCCTACAGATATGATGACAGTGTATTTTTTATGAAAACAAGTTGTTTTTTTTATATACAGACATGATGAGCTGGGTGACAAGGTGGGAGCTGGGTGACAAACCAACAACAGGAGGAATTGATGAACAAGAAAGCAGAAAATAAATTTTAAAATGAATAGGCAAGTATGCAAGGAGATAGAGCTGACTGGAAAAGCTTGTGGGTGAGCATGGAAGACAACTGGGTGGAAGAAGACAATAAGTCAGACTCAGGAAGGCAACTTGACAAATGAGAGTAAAGGTTGGAAAAGAACGAGAATTGAAGAGAGACCTTCAACTTATGGGAGACAGCAATAAATAACGATAGTTGTACACAACTCTCAAGGATTCCAAGCAGAAACACCTTGAGTTGAAAGTAGAAACCATGAAACACCTTCAAATTCAGGATTTTTGAAATAGATGTACCAAAACTATAAGCTTAGAAAAAAACCTTATTTTGGCTTTACCCCATAAAATAGGCATTAGTATCTCAGTTGCTAAGGAAGGATATGGATCACAAAAGTTCAAGTCATAACTTCTCACTCACTGACTGATATTAATATTCATTACTTTTTCGGTGATGAAGAAAGCTGAAATTTTGCATTCTGACAGACATCAAAGCCGATACACCGGGAAAAATCACTGAACCATTGGCAAGCATCAGTAATTGAAAATATAAATAAATAAATATAAATAAATGAAAAAAATACAGGAGAGTGATCCAAGACAATAGGGAAGCACGGTAATTTTGCGTGCCAATGTACATTGAAGCCAATACACCAGGAAAAAATCAATGAACCATTGGAAAGTCTCCATAAATGAAAAAAAATGAAAAAAAACACTGCAGATGAGTGACCCAAGAGAATGTGAGAGCACGATTCTTTATTGCTTACAATGTGTAAGCATACCACGCAAATAGTATACGTACATATATATATATATAGTTATAGAGATATATATATAAATATAAATATAATAGTACAGTAAGTCCTCGCTTTTCGCAAGGGTTGCGTTCCTGGAAAACCTTATGATAAGCGAAACTGTGTTAAACGAAACATATTTTCCCATAGAAACCAAGTGTTAAAGGGGGGATGTGTTTTTGGCTCGGAATTTTTTGGACATTAACACAAAATAAACAAACCACACTCCTCGAGTATGGCGACTTACCCCGAGGCTGGAGGAACGGAGTGATTTGCGGTGGACAAGTCACTTTGCGGAGTGGCAGAATCGTCCCCTCTTCACTTGACACTGTGCTGTCACTTTCTTCACCAGCGGAACGGTCTCTTGGCAGCTGTTGAAGGAGCATCCTGGATGGTGGATGGAGTTGGTGCTGCATCTTTTGGCTTGAAAAATGCATGGAGAGTGGGCTGGATGGCTTCTTTTCTTTGCTGCATAAAGTTCCTTGTAGCAACAAAGGGCATCATTAACAACACGGCTAAAATCAGTGCTCCTTTCAAGATTTGGATCTTGCTCGATAAAAAATTCTATGGCATTTTCAAACGAGCTGAGGATTTGGCTGAGGCTTTTCATGGTGAGATGCTTGGATGAAGGTGTCACAGCATCTTCTTCTTCCTCAAGAGCCCACTGCTGTTCCAACTCCATAAGATCTTCATTGCTTAAGGGTTCTGCATGAGACTCCAGTAAGTCATCCACGTCCTCTTCGTCAACCTCTTCAAAACCAGCCTCCTGCGCCAGGTCTACAATTTGACTTGTAATCAACAGAACATCAGCAAACCCCGTGAAATTGTGGACACACTCAGGCCACACTTTCTTCCACACAGCGTTCTGTGGGGCACTCACCTCCGCCCATGAATCCTTAATTGTTTCCAAAGCCATTTTTATGTTGTATGTTCGCCAAAACTCCTTGATTGATAGCTTGTCCTTATCAGTTTTTTTGATAAGCTGCAGCATGGTATGCTTAAATAATAGGCTTTAAAAGCAGCAATAACTCCCTGATCCATAGGCTGTAAAAGTGAGGTAGTATTTGGTGGTAAAAATACTACCTGCACGTTTTCACACCAGTCTTCCATTTGCTGAGGATGGGCAGGAGCATTGTCTACAAGCAGCAAAGATTTGTTGTCAATGTTGTTCTCCTTGGAGTACTTCTCAACATGATTGGAGAAGTAATTGATCACGTAATCGTGGTGTCAATGCCCCAGTCATCCAAGCCTTTGTATTTGACCGCCATATTACGGAAGTTGTGGCTTGAGGCAACCCTTTAGCGCTCGTGGGTTTTCAGAAACGTAAACAAGAAGCGGCTTGAGTTTTACATCTCCTTCTGCATTTCCACCGAGTAATAGGTCAGCCTGTCCTTTGCTGCTTTTAAACCCTGGAGCAGTCTTTTCTTCTCGTGCGATGTATGTACGGGAGGGCATTCTTTCCAAAACAATTCCGGTTTCGTCAATATTGTAGACTTGCTTCGGTGAGTAACCCCCCTCCTCAATCATCTTCTTCAACTTTGCTGGAAACTCTGATGCGGCAGCATGGTCCGCACTTGTGCCTCACCGCTACACTTCAGGTTGTGGAGGTTGGCGCGATGAAAACCTCATGAACCAGCCTCGGCTCGCTGTGAAGTCTCTGCACCTTCACCCTTTCCTTCAGCTTCCTGTTTCTTCTTTAAATCGTTCCACAAACTACGCGCTTTTTCTTGTATCACAGCAAGAGATAAAGGCATGCGACGTTTAGTTTGATCTTCTATCCACACACATAATAAACGCTCATGTTGTGCATGGCACCATCTCTCATTCTCGTTAGTGTCGTTGCACTCGAACTGGTCGCAATCTGGGATATTTTCTTTATCTTTGCCGAACTTTGAACGATCGAATGTACAGTCGAAGCAGCGATTGCATGTGCGCGGCCGATTTCCGTTGTCCCTTCACCTCGTTCTTGCCTTTTAATTTATATCCAATTTCACCTTCAATGTGACAGCCTTTCTTGTCTCTTGAAACGAGGTGTGCTCGGCAAAAGACTTGCGGGTCGCTTGGGATTCATACTGCAAGGTATGCAGGCGAGCGTGAAGAGAATACGTACAGTACAGCGTACAGTACATGCGCAGAAAGGTGAAAGTGTGTTTATGCGCATCCTGTGTGATGTTGTTTTTGCAGGCAGTTTGAAACTTTTTTTTGCGTTTTTCTTCTTGCAATGACATTACGATCGGCATAAAAATGTTTGCGATAATTGAAAAATTGGTCATTAAAAACTAAATTACGAATAATCGAAACTACGATATGCGAACTTTCCGGTTAGCGAGGACTTACTGTATATTATATATATATAATATATTATATATATATATATATATATATATAGTATATACAGTACATATATATACATATGTAGAACACATTATATATATATATATATATATATATATATATATATATATACAGGGTGTCCCAAAAAAATGAACTCACATTTGGCTCCTCATAACTCATTGAATTTTTCATTTTTTTTCAGATCAAATTGACCCTAATGATGGCAGAAGTACGACTAGGTGTTGAAGAAAGAAAATTTATCATAAAGTGCTACTGGAAGCACGAAAACATCATGGAAGTGCAAAGACAATTTAGAAGACATTTTCACAGAGATCCACCAACGCGACGCACCATTGCTCGCATCCGAGATAAGTTTGAAACAGATGGAACTGTGCATGACATCCATAAGGAGCGTTCAGGAAGACCACGGTCATCAACCACCCCCGCAAAGGAAAATCAATTGCTGGAACCCTCACCGATCCCCACGGAAATCTGTACAACAAATGGCTCTTGAGACAGGAATCCCAAAATCAAGTGCCCATCGCATTTTGAAGCGAATTAATTGGAAA
>CM068960.1:20717854-20728628 GCA_035128595.1 Eptatretus atami
TCGTAAGCACACGCTGCCCGTTTACTATCGTGCAAATAACAAGGCATGGATGAAGTTATCAAGTTGGAGTCTCCTTGAGACCTTTTCTTTATTCAGAATAAATAAAAACGATTACCTGTATTTACAGTGTGCAAACTAAGTAATGTATATTCGAGCTGATTTCC
The DNA here is from genome assembly GCA_035128595.1 of Eptatretus atami. NCBI lineage: Eukaryota > Metazoa > Chordata > Myxini > Myxiniformes > Myxinidae > Eptatretus > Eptatretus atami. The sequence goes on from CM068960.1 coordinate 20,718,019, forward strand.
TCTATTCTGTTTATTACAGTATACAGTACACTACTGTATAAACATTTAATAAAATATATCCTCGCTTATCGCCCAATTCGCTTAACGACCTAGTCGTAGGAATGGAACTCAGTCGTTAAGTGAGGAATACCGGATCAATATATATATATTATATATATATACTTATATATATATATATATATTATATATATATATAAATATATATATATATATATATATATATCCTGGTGTTGGCCGCAGTGGTAGGGCAGCAGCTTGGGATCCAAAAGGTCCTGAGTTCAAGCCTGTTGGCCACTGAATTAAGACACCAGGGGTTGACTCAGCCTGTCATCCTTCAGAGGTCGGCAAAGTGAGTACCAGTGTACTGGGCCGGTGTATACCCCGGTTAGAATAGGTGTACCAGATCCCTGTGTCGTAAGAGGCGACCAGGGTTGCGTCAGGAAGGGCATCCGGCATAAAACCTGTGCCAATTCAGTATGCGGATCATAACGGATGATCCGCTGTGGCAACCCCTAACGGGAACAGCCAAAGAAGAAGAAGAAGACATACATATACAATATTTATGTATATACAGTAATATATATAATATAATATATATATATAATATATTAATATATTATATATATATATAGCCTGGTGTTGGCGTAGTGGTTAGGGTAGCGGCTTGGGATCCAAAAGGTCTGAGTTCAAGCCCAGTTGGCCGCTTGAATTAATACACACCAGGAGGTTGACTCAGCCTGTCATCCTCCGAGGTCGGCGAAGGGAGTACCAGTGTACTGGGCCGGTGTGTGCCCGGTTAGAATAGGTGTACCATATCCCTGCGTCGTAAGAGGCGACCAGGGTTGCGTCAGGAAGGGCATCCGGCGTAAAACCTGTGCCAAATCATTATGCGGATCATAACGGATGATCCGCTGTGGCGACCCCTAACGTGAGCAGCCGAAAGAAGAAGAAAGATATATATATTATATATACAGGGTGTCCCTAAAAATGACATCATTTGAAACTTGAATATCTAAGTAACTACATGTCCCAGGCAAACGAAAGTAAATAGGCTTCATGTTGAACAATAAAATATTTATTTTATCAAAATTCGAACAAGAGATTCAGAGGGATGTAGGTTTTATAACGTTCTCAAAACTTCACAAATGTTCAATATGCGCACCGCCTGTGACACGACACACGTCAAGTCGGTGGTCCAGCTCCTGCCAAACACGCTGTAGCATGTCTTGCGTAACATTCTCCAGCGCCTCAGTGATTCTCTGCTTAAGTTCCTCTCGGTTTGTAGCAAGAGGGGGGAGAGAGACCAGTCCTTTCACATAGCCCATAGAAAAAATCACAAGGTGTCAAGTCAGGTGAACGTGGTGGCCATTTCAACAGCACATTGTCATTATCACCGGCATGCCAATCCATCTTCCTGGTAGATTCTCATTGAGATAAGAATTAAACATTCAATCTAGTTAGTTTTTACACATTTGTTAAAATTCGAGATCATTGAGCGAGAATAGCTATGTTATTAGACTACGAAATGATGTCATTTTTTTTAGGGACACCATGTATGTATGTATATATATATATATATAATATATATAATTATATATATATATAATATATATATAATAATATAGTCGAATATATATGTCGAATATATATGTCGAATATATATGTCGAATATATATACTGTATGTCGAATATATATATATATAATATATATATATATAGTATATGTATATAATAATATATATATATATAGAATATATAATAATATATGTAGTACATATATATATATTATAGTGTATATATATAGTGTATATATAAGTATATATATATTATATATATATAATATATTGTTGTCGATTCTCACCCGCCGGCGTGCGAGCGACCGCGTTTAGCCAATGGCAGCCGCCTCGCCCACCGACGTGGCAATCCAGTCGCGGCTTTCCGGATCAACGCCGAAAACTAGCCACGGTGTGGTTATAGCACACCACAACCTTGTCCGTACTCTACCTGCGCGGTACAGGGTCCGATCGCCGAATAGTCGATTTACCTAATTAATCGCGTGGGCAGACGACTACCGAGAGATTGTACCTCAACAGGGCTGCTTGGAAACGAGCCGCCTAAGCAGCTCGCTCCATTTTGGGATAACCGAGCGGGAATTATCGGAGCCCCGTTGGACCCGATTATATTTATCGGTTATTTAAAAACCAACTATATTCCGAACGCAGAACGGCAGCTCAATTAAGGAAGAGGACGCAACGAACGGGTCAACATTCAAACAAGCACATTTATTGACAATTGCACGTATGCAGGCATGCACGTATGCGATCAGCAATCCACGGAAGCACGCATGCACTTATGCGATCAAGCAAGGCAAAACAAAAGCACGCATGCAAAAGAGCTACCACCGTCTATGTATTATGTACACACATGCACTTAACAACAGGTTTTACTTACGGACATGGTGCCACAACGTTCATGCAAAGAACAAGAGAAAAAAACCATCAAGACAAGGGGGTAGACTGGACCTCTTGGGCTCTATGAGCACGGAGCTGGGTAGAGCGCAAAGGCTCCGAAGGCCGGGCTGGTTACCTTCACCCTCGTGGTGACTCGCTGGGGCGACCCTCGACGTTCCCTCTCCAGCGACCCTCAGTTAGGCACGGTACGGCAGGCAGCGCCTTGGCTCCGCGCGCTCCGATCTCTCCCGCTCCTCACCGACTCCGGACTCCAGGCTGATCCAGTCCCAGCGCAGCTCCACACAACTGCCCACAACTCTGACACAGCTCTCTTCCCTCTCCTCCACACTCTTCCTACTGCTGGCGACTCCTTTTCTCCAACTTCACCACACGCCCGACCCTCTCCTCACTCCACCCGCCTCGCTTCCCGCCCCTTCTTCCAGCACGCGTGGGAAACTTCCAGAAGAAGGGCTTTTTTCTCTTGGATCGGGGCCTTTCTTTCCCTTTTTCATAGCCCTCATTGCGTCTGGTTCCGCTCGCAGGGTTTGTCGTTGGGGGTGGGGGGGGGGGTGAGGCCGTCGTACGTTCTCCCCCGCCGAATGCCAGGCTTCTCGCAACCGTGTGCCGAGGTGGAAATGCGGTTGTGGTTACGGTGGTTGTCGTAATGGTGGCGTGGCTGGCGTTTTGTGGTGGTCGTGAGGGTGGTGTGGTTGGGCGGTTGTGGTTAAGGTGGTTGTTCTGAAGGCGGTTGTAATGCGGTTGTGGAGAAGGTGGTTGTGGTTGTTGTGGATATGGTTGATGCGAGAGATGTTTTCGTTGTGGAGAGGTTTGATGAGATGTTGTTGAGGAGCTTGCGAGGAGATGTGGTGGTTGGCGTTGTTGAGATGTGGTGGTTGAAAGGCAGTTGGTCCAAAATAACGATAGCAAAAGAAAACTACCTCAAAGATCACAGCCCTGCTACACGAATAATTCCCTCTAGACCTCGGTGGGGAAATCTATCTGAACACAGACTTATCGACATAACTGATCTAAGGACCTATATGGGGCTCTGTGAATTTCCACAACCGTAACAATATATATAATATTTTATATATACATATATATATACAGTATATATCCATATATATATGTATATATATATATATATATATATATATATATATATATATATATATATATATATATATATATATATATATAGATATAGATATATATTGTTAGAGGTTCTAGAAACCGTATGTAGACAAACATACAGTTCTCCCGAAGGTAGTTATTCCATTTAGTGTATGTGTAAATAGATCCCTCCCTTGTGTGTAGTGGGGAGACACTGGGGTGTGTTGCGATGTTTTTTTAGTTAGATTAATAAATCATTATATCCCCTCCATTATGATCCACAGTACCATCCCGCTTGCAGCCCTCGGTTCGCTGGCCACAGCGCACCATTGTCCATTGGCTGTCTCCGGTGGCTCGTTTCTCAAAGCAAAATCATCGCGTTCGCCGTTATAGTTCCTCGGCTTCCCAAAACATTGCAATTCCTTCTTGACGGGTCCAGACACACGTGGAGTGGGCAGGCTTTCCGGCCTGGCCGAAAACCCACCCAGGAAGGGCGGACCCCATGAAGGCCCTGTCCAATCAGGCTTCGCCACGGCCCCTCCCCAACCTTGAGGATCTATAAATTACGACACCATCCTCAGAGTAGAGTGAGAGAGTCAGAGTTCGTTGTTGGTTGAGGGAAGAAGAGGTTCGCTGTTTGGATTTGAAAGTTCGTTCGTTCATTGGTTGGTTGGTTGTGAGAGAGCTGAAAAGACCTCGACCAGGCCTCAGGCGGATCCTGCTCCTGTCTGCAGCCCCGTTCATACCTTGGACTCAGCGCTATCCACCCGGGCTCCTTCGCAGACACGGTCTCCACACATGCGGCTGTGGGCCGAACTGCACGACCTCTGTCGGGTGCCGCACCATGGAGCATTCCTTCCCTCGGAACGTTCAGGAACCAAAAGAACTGCGACCTCAGCTCCCTCCCTCCATGGCTGCAAAAGTCCTTTGCAATTCAACAGGGTTTATTTTGTCCGAGTGTGTGTCTGAGTGTGTGGCGCCTGTCCATTAAGTAAAAACTGTTTAAGTTTTTGATTACTGTAATTCTTGCCTGTATTATTCTCGCAACAAGTCTGCTCTGTGTCCTCTTTTATAAGTTGCTGTAAAATTGTCGCACTACATCTCTCTTCTGTCCCCTGCATAACACACCAATAAACTTGTTCCTGTACCACATGTTTTTCCTCGCCTAGTAAAAATAAATTATTGCAGAAATGTTCCCAGTTCGTTTTTGTCTTTTCCTTCATTGGTTCAGCATGGATCAGATCTGAGTTTAGCCGGGTCTTTATCCCCGATAATCTGTTCATTCTTGCCGGTACGTCCTTGGCAGTTCCGCTCGACTGCATCCGATCCGGAGTTGGGAGTTGGTAGTTGGTACTCTACCGTAGTTGGTAGAGTGATCCGGTTCGGGGCCAAGCCGTACTGAGGGCGTGGTTCCCTGTAGTCGAAACCGCATGGTATAATTAGGTAAACTGATACATCTACTGGGCAGAAGACCCTACGCTACGCGGTTGAGGTATTGGCGTCCACGGTCGATTAAGCGACCCGCCGCGTCACGGAATTTTCCGTGAGCGACGGCCTACAATTCCGGGGGTCTGGTGGGAGACGAGGTAACTTCACCCACCTACTGGTCGTTCTCGCTACTGGACCCCGGCCCGCAACAATTATATACATATATACATATATATATACATATATACATATACACATATCTACATATACATACATATACATATATATATATACATATATATAGTATAAATATATACATATATATACATATATTATATATGGCAGTATATATATATATATATTATACATAATATATACATATATATATATACGTCAACCCCCACTTTATCGCGGTTCACCTATCGCGCCCCCGGTTCATCGCGGTTTTCCCTTGGAACGATAACTTTTTTCTGCAGATTCCCCGGTAATCGCGGTAAATATATATAAATATAAATTATTTAAGCAATAAATTATTACGCGTGGTGCTCGACCAGTCACACAACGCACGAGACAAAGTTTCGCTTGTGAACTTCGAATATTTTCTACGTTTTTCTCCAAGCCCCACGATGCCGCCCAAACGCCCTGCACCTTCTAAGGCTTCTGGCAAAGAACCGAAGCGCCAGAGGAAGGTCCTGACGCTCCAGGAGAAGGTTAAGGTGCTCGATATATGCTTCGGGAAGGAAAAAGGTTTGCCGCCGTTGGACGAGCACTGCTCGTACCCAGCACCTCAAAACCGACCAGACCAGACGAGTCGATCTCCGGCACCTCAACCCAATCACTGCAAAAACCGACCAGACCAGACGAGTCGATCTCCGGCACCTCAAACCCAATCACTGCCAAACCCACCAGACCAGACGAGTCGATCTCCGGCACCTTAAACCCAATCACTGCCAAACCGACCAGACCAGACGAGTCGATCTCCAGCACCCAAACCCAATCACTGCCAAACCGACCAGACCAGACGAGTCGATCTCAGGCACCTCAACCCCGATCACTCCCAAACCGACCAGACCAGACGAGTCGAGTTTTTGGGGAGGCGTCCATTCATGCGCGAGATTTTCACTTAGCGCGGGAAGTTTGGAACGTAACCCCCGTGAGAAACGGGGATTACTTGAAATATATATATATATATTATAAATATATATATATATATATATATATATATATATATCACATATATATATATATACATATATACATATAATATATATACAATACATATACATATATATATTACATATACATACATATATACATATATATATACAATACCATATAGGCATATAATCATATGCATATATAATATATATATATACATATAAATATATATATATTAACATATACTAATATATGTATACTTGTATATGTATATATATATATACATATATACATAATGCAGTATATAAATATATATATATTTTTTTGGCTTGGCTTTTAGCAGGCCTTTGGGTTCTGCTTGGTGAGGGTTGAGACTTGTTCAGTGAGCTTCGGTTCTGATTGGCGAGGTGGAGGCTTTTTGGAGAGCTTTTTGCTTCGGCTTGGCTTTTCAGCAGACCTTCGGGTTCTGCTTGGCTCGGTTCGCTTTTTCGGCTCGAGTTCTTTGTGTGTTGAGAGAGGCTTTGTTCATCGGAAGAGAGTTGAGCTGGTTGCTCGGCTCGCAGTTCTTGGTTCGTGTTGAGAGAGGCCTTGTTCATCGGAAGAGAGTTGAGCTGGTTGCTCGGCTCGGAGTTCTTGGTTCGTGTTGTGAGAGGCTTTGTTCATCGGAAGAGAGTTGAGCTGGTTGCTCGGCTCGGAGTTCTTGGTTCGTGTTGTGAGAGGCTTTGTTCATCGGAGAGAAGTTGAGCTGGTTGCTCGGCTGGCTCTTCGTGGTTCGTGGAGCTCTTTGTTCTCCGCTTGGTTCCCGGCTTGGTGCAACTCATCGGCCTCATCTTGGAGGTGGTTCTTTGAGATAGCGACGCATCGACGGAAGGACCGGCCCTCGTCTCACCAGCACGTGTTCGGAAGCGCGAGAGGATTCGCTGGAGCTCGGGAAGGATCGCGGCTCACGGCGATTGGATCCAGCTCGCTCTCGCTGGAGCCCGGGTCCGAAACAGCTTGAAGACCACACGAGGTGGAGAGGTTCGAGATAGGTTCTGGTTTCAGCTCATCTGTCCCTCCGAGCTGGAGTCTGTTATTAAAGGCATCAGCCACCATTTCTTGGGTGTGTGTGTGCGTACGTGTGTCTGTGGGCCCGTCTAACAAGTAGGAAACTGTTAAGTGCTTTGTGTGCTGTAAATGATTGTATTGCATTTCGTATAGTCGGTATAATTCTGCTCTTACGTGCTCCCTAGTTCCCCATTATTATTAATAAATACCCCAATTGTAAATGTTTTCAGCTGTCGCGTCGATTCTTTTATTGACTGAGCATTTCGTGTGTTGGTAGTTAGAAAGCCGTTGTTTGCCGTAAAAGGGGGACATTTGGACCGACGGTTCTCGGCGATTAAGCCGCTCGGAATCGCGCACGGGGACAGGCGCGCTCGCTAAGCGGCTTGTTTCGTACGAGTTCCGTCAAGGGTGAAATACCCGGTAGTTGGATCAGGTGGGTATTTAGGTAAATTGAAGTTGCAATCGACCCTACCCTGTGGTTCTGCCCATTGGCGTATTTCGTTCTTGCACAAGGACCCGTCGGCCTCGGAGTTATCTGGCAGCGATTTTCTATTCCGAGCGATCGGTCGGGCCGACTTGACTTGCGGCTGGCTCCGTCAGAGCGGTCGGCTCGCGGGCGACCCGGCACCATAACATATGTATTATATATATATATATTATATATATATAATATATAATATATATATAATATATATATATACTGCATATGTATATACTGTATATGTGTATATATATATATATCTATATATATATACCATACATACAATATACAGCATGTATCTCTATACTGTATATATATATATATATATATATATATATAATATATATATATATATACACATATATACATTTAATATATATACATTACATGGAAACAAACAAACACGACGTAATAGTGACTGAAGATGATGAGCGACCAATGGGCGTTCGGATTAACGCGTGACGTCATTACGTCATGACGAAAAGCTCATATTATATATACATTATGTTATATATTGTAACAGGCCGGGGGCTCGGCCGCCAACCGACGGCTCTGAACGGAGCGGCAAGTCGAGTCGGCCCGACGATCCGCCCGGAATAGAGATCGCCGTCCGGATAATCCGAGCGACGGGTCCTTGTACAAGAACCGAAATACGCCAATCGGCAGATCACGTGGGTAGGGTTGATTGCCAATCTTCAATGTACCTAAATACCCACGTGATCGAACTACCGGGGTATTCCACCCTCGACGGATCTAGTACGGAACAAACCGCCGAGGCGAGCCTGTCGTGCGCAATTCCGAGCGGCATAGTCGCCGAGAACGCGTCGCAAATGTCCCCCTATTACGGCAAACCAACGGCTTTCTAACTCCCAACACGACAATGTTCAGTCAATGAGGAATGGGACGAAGCGAGCAGGTTTACAGTTCACCACAAGGACATTTATTATAATGAAACACGTATTGCAATTAACAAGCAACAAAAGAACTACAAACCGTCTATAAGCAATTATTAATGTACAGTCACTTACACAGTTTTAACTTACGGGACTCGGCCCACAACATTCATTCGAAAGAAAAGCAGGAAAAGACCCATCAAAGGCAATGGGTCAGACTGGAACCTCTTGGGTCTTTAGGCGTGGACTTGGGCAGACCGAACGAGTCCCACGAGACCGTTGCAGGTTACCTGCACCCTCGTGGTGTTGGCTCGGGCGACCGCGATGCTCCTTCCCACCAGCAGCTAGCGTAAGCCGCGGTCGAGCTCGGCTCTTCCGTGTGGTAGGCGAGCTCTACTCCTGGCTCTCTCCACACGAACGCTGCTGGGCCACCCGCGTATGCCTCCTTCCCACAGCAGCTAGCGTAGCCGCGGTCGAGCTCGGGCCTTCCGTGTGGCAAGGCGAGCTCTCTCCGGCACTCTCCACACGAACACGGCCGGTTTGCGCGACACAGCCGGCAAAGGCTGTGCTCCAGCTCGCGTCTCCTTCTCGACGCCCGGACTTCCAGCAGATCCTGGCTTCTGGTTCCTCCGACCCCCAACTGCGACAGCAAAAAGACATACTCCTCCCACGGACTCCAAGCTCAGCACGACTCTGCACGGACTCGTCCCACGAGCTCTTTTGGGATTCTTCTCACGGGACTTCCACGAACTCTTTCCACCAACTCTTTTTGGATTCTCTCCGGGATTCTCTTTTACACGGGACTTTCACGAACTCTTTTGGATCCTCCTGGGATTCTCTCTGAACAAAGAAAAGATGTCCTCTTTATCCTTTGCACCCCTCCCCCGCACCCGGCGTGACTCATGCCCTCGTGATCCACCCCCCGCTCTACCACGGGTGGAGGGAGTTGTTGACGTCACCGCAGGTCTTCTTCTCTTCGCAGAAGAGGGGGAGGGACGTCTCCATTGTTTCTTTCCATAACTATTAAATCGATCCGCAGCGCATCTAATCAATTTCAAAACATTTAAACAATGGAGTGAGCTATCTAGGAACATGCACTTATTGACATAGCTGACTAAGGGAACCTGTAGTTGTGTGCGATTGAATTCCAAATTCGTAACAATATGTATATATATATATATATATATATATATATATATATAATGTAATAGATGTATATATATATGTACATAGAAACAATGTGAAAAATGGACAAATTAACACTATTTTTAGCAGTCGGAATTGCTGCGAAGGTCAATTCTACAGTTTAAATTTTGAAATTCGACTCGAGTGAAGAGATTCTGGAGCTTATTGCATGTGCGGAAATGAAATAAAGCCATAAACATTGGTGTCTCCGGGCATTTATAAGCATTGCGATGTATCCAGCAATTCGTAGGAATGAAGATGAGGCATTCAATGATTGATACGAGTGAGGAAAGTGAAAAAAAAAACTTATGAGTGCTTTATCGTTAAGAAACCGTTGTGGCCTGTTCCAAATCAAAGCATTGTTGAGCTGGCCAAAAAAATGACGAAGACCCCAGCAAGCTGAAAAAGGGCTGACTCAAGGGCTGACCAAGGATGACACTTTGATAAAGGATAACTAAATAAGGCTGTTAATTATCTTCAAAAGGGGTGTTTAAATTAACCCAAACATCAAATTTCATTCATGCACTACCTTGGAGTTCCCAAGCATGCATGCATGCAAAGTTTCAGGACGTTAGGTTTCATGGTTTTGGAGTTATGGAGGACATACACTGACGGACTGACACACACTGACATTTATTATTATAGATGACTTGTAATAGCCACTACCACCAGGAATAATGCTACATGATACATTCACACTATTCAGCCTTGAGAACTTGGGCTAATTATAATTTGCATTAAAAAAAAACCTTCAATTATTAAACATACACTGATCAGCCAAAACATTATGTCCACCTGCCTAATATGCTGTTGGTCCTCCATGTGCCACCAAAACAGCGCCGACCCGCCGAGGCA
>CM068960.1:20729615-20741973 GCA_035128595.1 Eptatretus atami
CCATTAATTTTCTGGCCTTGTTCACAGTAGACCTTCTGTCGGTTCGGACCGACAGGTAGCCTTTGTAACAAGATAATCAATGTTATTCACTTCACCTGTCAGTGGTCATAATATTTTGGCTCATCAGTGTATTACTCATCCCTTATTCGGCCGGTGTATTAGCCTGATTGCTGCCTTGATCACTCCAGGAAAAAAAAACAATAACCCGGCTTACGTACATGAAGAAGCAAAAGTATGCCAACTGCTTGTGTACAAATATAACACGGATAATTCAAATTGTGAATATGAGACTTCTAAAGACATCTTCCAACATTTACCAGAAAACCCACATGGCAGACAAATCTGGTGTTGGCTTCATGGCCAAGGTGGCTGGCTTAATATCTTAGGGTCTTGAGTATAAGCCTCTTTTTGAATCCTGTTGAATTAACACCAAGTGGTTTGACTCAGCCTGTCATCCTTCAGAGATCGACAAAATGAGTACCAGCTTACTGGTAATAGGGGGGATTGCATCAGTGGCACAGCAGCACCCCCAGAAAAGGATGCGGCCACTCAGTCACAAGCTGCATACGAATGAATTAAAAAAACATGGCGGATGCATTAATTTTCTTCCTGACAATTGGGGGTGGAGTCAAGCCACCTCTCCAGCCAATGGGTTTGAAGGCTTCATATGCATGCAGCTTCATTACGTTTTTAATATATAGTATAAGATACAATGGACTGTAAACGTACTCACCCCTTTCCAAAGTTTTCAAAATTTGATGTCACCTGAGCTTATTTCATGATGCTTTCAAATCAAACAATATATAGAGTCTTCACAAACTACTCCAAAGTGATACAGATAAAAAATGCAAATAAAATGCAAATAAGTTAGATTAACAGAGAAAAAAATCAGATGATTCTTCGTTGCACAAGTATTCAAACCCTTTGCCAAATTAACCTTAAATCTCTTCAGGAGCAAAATATGTTTGAAAGGTTACAAAATAAGTAATAAGTTTCACCTGTATGCATGTATGTCCACTCTATACCCATTGATTGGACAGCTGGCCTAATATCATCCACAATTGAAACCTGATAAAAAAAATCATACGTCCGCCATTTTGGTGCTGTGGTAAGCCTCTTCGGAAGTGTCGTATTCACATTTGCCATGCCCTCCCTATAAGTTTTCCATTCAATGTAAAACAACCCAAACGACTGTTAAAAGGAATATCAGACATTGAAAGGTTGGAGCCGAGATGCGTTATGGGCCTTGTGAAGATGACAGTATATATAGGCCTCAGGCTTCAGCCTTAAGCTCCAGGCCTATGGTGTCAGCCTATGGGCCGGTGAAATTGGAATTATTCGACCTATATAACCACAAGGTATTATATAAGCACATATAAAGCAGGACCCATGCTTTTGTTTATCTTGTGGTCCCCGTTGGTCTGATGGACCAAATTTTCATTGGTCTTCACAGCCTTGTTGCATACCCGCCTCCTGTACTGCTTGAGCATTAGCTTGCCTTTCACCAAGCCCAGATGTGCTTGGGGCCAACGTGGGGATTGTATCTTCGTTATTATTGCAATATGCTACTTTTATTCTTCTTATTGTTGTAAATATTATTAGTACTAGTGCGTGCCTGTACGTGCGTACCCGTACGTGTGGGGCCGTACGTGCAAAAGAAAGAAAAAGATTTCAAACAACCACACAGGCCGTTCCTTCGCTCTCATAAATGACGACTGGATTGGGGCATTGTGTTTATCTATAAATGCGCATAAGAAATCGAGAAATTATTAGAATACAGTAAGTCATCACTATCCAGAAGTCAGTACATTGTAACCCGTAATGGGGAACGCGTCTGAGGATCTCTTCCCCAACGGCCACGCCTACGCAGCAAAGGTGCCTGTCATGGTAATAAACGGCACCCTTTCCCATCGGCCACGCCTATGCAGCAAACATGTCCTGTCATTGGTTTGGTAATAAAATGGCCATAACTTGGGAACCACTTGTCAGATTAATATCAAACCTTGAAAAGGCACATACTCAGGTCCCCAGCAATATACCTGGCAAGTTCAATTAGATCGGACCAGTGTTGTCGAGAAACAGCGGTCACAGACAGCACGCCGCACGCACGACACACGCACACACACACGCACACACACCACACAGAGATTGCTGGAATTATAGATAGATTAATTATCATATGCTTTGTTGCAATGTTATCATTGGTTTTGTTATTTATTTTGTAACTAGCAAATACAACCCGTCGCTTCGCTGAAGATCAATAAAGTGGGGGGTGGGGGAGAAAGAGGGAGGGAGAGAGAGAAAGAGGAGGCAGTGTAGGGTGAGAGGGGGAAGGGGAGGCAGAGAGGATGAAGAAAAGGGAGTGAGAATATGTTTATGTGTGGAATATGTTTTTCAATCCTAACAAATCTCTCACTCTCACACTCTCCAAAAGGACCGTATTGAAAACCCTCCCATCTATTTTCTTAACAATCCTCTTGAAGAAGTTCAGTCCCTCAAACTTCTGGGTCTCATTATCAACCATGATTTTATTGGGGCAAATCACATTTCAAAGTTGGTCTCCAATGCCAGTCACCGAATTGGGCATCCTCCATCATACAAAGTACTTCCTTGGCACACTGACCTCCTATCCACCTACAAGGACTTCATCCACAGCTTGATCGAGTACTGCTCACCCCTCTGGGCTGGCTCCCCTGCCTCACACCTTGCTCAGCTTGAAGCCGTAGAAACCAAGATTTCCAAGATTAGTGGAATCTCCCATGATGACGCTGAGTCTGTGGGGCTATCACTTTCCCATCGCAGACAGGTCTGTGGTCTTGCACCCTCTGCTCTTTCCGTGCTTTGTTGTCCACTGGGTTTCTGTGAGACGCACAATCACTGCTCACCTCTACTCATTTGTTCCACTTTTTCACCACCTGTGGAACCAACTTCCACATCCTCTTCAATCCCATTCCTCCCTCCAGGTCTTCAAGACAAATGTTCACCACCATCTCAGATTATCACCCCATCCAAAACCATGATTTCTACACTAGTTAACCCCTCTCACCCCCCCCCCCCACCCACAAACCACACACACACACACACACACACACACAGACACAAAAGCCCACCTCCTTCCAAATTTCCAGTTTTGTCCTTCTGAAGTTTGCTTCTATATCCATCTTTCCACCCCATGCATCCGCTCCTTCCCCTCATCCTCCCTACACAATTATTTGTCCAAGTCTCCCTCTATTTTGTTTGTCAACCCTGCTGCTGGTGTCCCCCCCCGCCCACCCCCTCTCTTCTGATCCTTTTCTTCTGTTGCATCTTGATCCGTTCAGTGTCTCTTACTCTTCTACGAGCCTTGATTCTGTATCCAAAAATAGTCTGTGGAAACACCGACATATGAGTTACAATGAGCTTCAATGTATGGAGGTGCCATTAGGCCACCATGTCTGTGCAACTCTGCCAATATTCCTTGTGCTCCTTTATCTCAATGCTTCTAGGTATCTATCTAACCGATACTGAAAATATATCTCCTGTTTTCCGCTTGCCACTACCTTTCAGGGAGACTATTCCATGTATTTACGACTCTGAGTGAAACGCACCCAACATTACTCCCCTCTACCTGTCTTCTTTAGTCTGAAATTGTGTCCCAGTCATGTTAATATTCTTCTGCTGAAAAACTCTCCTGCACTTATTTTGTCTATTCCCTTCATTATCTTATACGAGATGAAGTACCCAGCGTGCCAGGGGGAATAAATACAATATGTTTTGAAATATTTCCGGATGACAAATTGGAGCATGTTGGCCTGACGGCTGTGAATGAATTACCAATCTTGGTGTTGCAAAATGCGCTCGGACTTGTATTTAAATGCTTCACCTCTAAGGATGCCCAACACGCGCCCTGCAGGCTGCTTGTCTTGTACATTGATCCCAACCCGAGCCTGTGTCTGCTCTGTAATCTCACTGACCTGGAGGCTGCTTGTCTTGCACGTTCATCCTCAAGCCGAGCCCGTGCCTGCTCTCTTAGTCTCAAGTTTATCTATAGACTGCCATTTCTCTTTGCATCTGATTTGTTTCTGCCATCAGGGGTCGTTTTCTTGGTGACATGAAGCATTATTTATAATGCAAGTAAGGTAGGTTAAGATATTTCTTTACAGAAGCGGTCCCTTGGGAGTTCCCTTGAAAATGGACTTGAAGTATCAGAATTGGAAAATGTCTTGGTAGCCCAGAGGCAGATAACTTTTTTTTCCATGACCTGGGAATGCAAAAAAAATAAAAAATAAAAATGGAGAATTAACATCAGTAGTTGAGCCCATGTAATTTCCACGCAACAGACGGGAGGATTACAGGTGGTGGAACTGAACACGGTGGTGTTACAATTAAATCAGGATCGCAATGCACCCTAAATGGCCCATTACAGAGCTATCTCGATAGCACGAGTGAATCCATTAGAAGTACTTCCGGCAGGAATTTACCATGCTGATCTTTGTGCTGTGGCAGATTAAAGTTAATAGCATCCGTTGAAGACGAAGTCTTCGAATATCCCCGCCATAGGAAATGAGGATTAACAAACTTATATTCCCTAAAGTGTGTGCAATATTGTATGTGAAGTTTCCCCTGATCTGACCAGCCGTTCTGGAGAGAAGTGTTTGAAGGTTTTAGGGTAAATTCAATATGGGCCGCCCAAACCATGTGATCTATCAATTACAAATTAACAAACTTCTGAAAGGATGTCTTGGGGAAAGTTGTTGGAAATTTGCCTCAATCTGTCCAGCCGTTTCTGGAGAAGAAGATTTAAAATTTATTAATTTTCAATCCAAGATGGCTGACGAACCATTGTGACCTATGACATCATGAATTACATTCTACCTCCATTCCTCCAGTGGAATACGTGTGTGTGAAGTTCGTGTTAATCGGATGAGTGTGTTCTATCCAAGATGGCACCAAACCATAGTGATTGTGACGTCATATTTTTACTATGTATGCAGACATGATGGAAGATATCACGCGCTAGCATCACCCTCCTGAATCAACGTGGTGTGATTTGACATTGGTAGCTTCTTCCGTTCTCGAGTTATCGTGCCTACAAACAAACACACAAACACACACACAAACAAATACACAAACACACAAACACACAGAGGACGGAATGTCATCAATATACTTACTAAATCTAAAGATTTCGTAAAGTAACAAACAAACAAACACACAACTTTCTTCGTTATGTACATGGGCAGTAAAAAAAGTAACCTTAAATGAGCGATATAAATTCGAGAATTTAAGTGTTGGAGTATTAAACGCCATATGTTATATCTATGGCTGAGAGTCATGTTTTGCTTGTTTAGATCTGGCAATATTGAGTTGTGACAACAGTCGAGCCAGTTCCAAGATGGCAGCTCCCTTTAGAAGCATGCACCAGGGAGAGCAACGTTCTGTCATTCTGTTTTTTTTGGGAAGTGAGGGTGTGAATCCCAGTGAAATCCATTCGCAGAATGGAAAAATGCAATATGGTTGACGCATGTTTTTTGCTGCAGCAGGTGTAGACTGGGACAGGAAGTTTAAAAGTGGAGCTCTTTCAGTTTGGGTGTGAGTTGTCTAGGCACCCACCTTGTAGACATTTTGCGAAAACCAGCACATTGTGAATGATTATGTTGTGTGTCTGAACCATGGCAAATGTTCATTTTCGAGACCACTTCATCCAGCATAATGTTACGGTTTTCCCTGAGCACGCGTTGAACTCCTGCAACCATTTCTGATGTGTTCGGCTGTGAGGCCGGCTCGAGCAAGCAGCGTCTGCCACACTAGAAAAAATCCACTTTAAACTTCCCTGTCCCAGTCATTACACCTCCTGCAGCAATTAACATGCATCACCATATTGCATTTTCATTCTGCGATGGATTTTCACTGGGATTTCACACCTCTCACTTCCCAAAAAAAACAGATGACAGAACATTGTTCCTCCCTGGTGCATGCTTCTAAGGAAGCCACCATCTTGGAACCGCTACACTGACATCATGCACTCATTGTTGCCAAATCACAACATGCAAACAACATGACTCTTACCCTTAGATATGCATATGTCATCTACAACTACACCAAATTACATTCTGCGAATTTATATTGCCAGTTTAATGTTAACTTATTGACTGCCCATCGTATTATATATCTTGAACAGATTCCAATTGGCAATCACCTCCTTTCTAATATCAAAAGTCCGTCTCAACTGTTCGTCATTGCTAAAGTCTAACTAGCCATGGAATCAATCTAGTAAGCCTATGCTGAACCCTCTCTATGGCAGGCTGGCAGCTATGTGCCTCTCAGATACAGTGACCTAAACTCCCACACAATTATTGTAGATGAGGCATGACTACATTCCTATACAGTGCTGCATCACCTCTTTTGCTTTGAAATTTATCGCCATGTGAATACAGTCCTAAAACCCTATTCAGCTTTACCTATGGTTACATGGCAATCCCCCTCCCCTCATCGCTCCCGTATCTTTTACTACCCCCAGATCCTTCTGCCATTATAGAGAGTCGGTTTCTGGTACTGAGCAGTGCCAAAACGTTTCTAATGAATCCAAGCAATGGACAGTTGCTTTCTCAGTTCACCATCATCCCACCATCCATACATCCATTGGGACCATACTCTGTGCAGAGTTTTGTTGCTGCTCTAAGAAGTCTCCTGGCTATTGGGTACAATTCCTGACGGTCGCCACTCCGACACAAGATACCAGCAAGGTGGTACTCATTTTAGCCGACCTCAGAAGAATGACAGGCTGATGTCAACCACACCTGCTATTCAACAGAAAAGCAGGATTTGAAACTCAGGACCTAAGGGTCCCAAGCCACAAATCTAGAACATCCCACCCCTCCCCTTTCTATGCCATCCACCCACCAGATGACCGAACAACACTAATGTGCAACCAAACAATTTAGAAGGCATAATCAATAGAGGTCGATCATTGCAAATTGGCTGTTTTGAAACTGAAGTGGAGAATAATTTTCTGAGCAGGACTGGTGTTAATAGTATAACCTGAGAAAATCCAACCCATCGGGATACCCCGGTTATTCATATATTGCTCCTTTTTTGGGATAAGTTGTGTCAAAGCGAAGGCCCCTGGAGATCTCACTCATTGGTTTGTCTTGTATTGAGATAATTTGGCCTTCTGGGAATAAAACAACATACAGCTCCTTCGAGCAGGACCAGGAACCAAACACCGAGGCATGTGCATCCTCACCCCGAGTGCTCACCGCCGTGGTTACAATGATGAATCCACACTTAAAATAGCTACTAAAGGTGCCTAAGTACAACATGTCCTGATTCCAATCCGGCTGTTTTGTATTGTTTGCAAAAAGCAAAAAGCAAAAAAAAAAAGGGGGAAGAAAAAAAAAACCAAAAGTGGTTTGGCACTGTGCATGCACGAATGTTTTACATCTCAGACACATTGTTCTATTACTACTCAGAAGTGTTGCACGAACAAGGGAAGGTCTCAAAGGGAAGCGATCATCCGCAAGCCAAGCTCCCACGAACAGGCTCCTCATGGGCGCGACTCACCACCGGCATGTTATGAAGCGAGTTTAACCTCATTTCCAAACAAGGAGTATTACAAAGCTTTGATGAAGGTACTTTCAGAAAGCACAAAGCCCAGAGGAGCTGGGGAGAGGATGCAGCTCAGTGGCTTGGAATTGTTTTTTATGCATAAATGCATGATCTGTGACGAACGCATCGTTGACTTGAAATCGGATAATGACCTCTGAACCCCGAGATGTGACATCCTTAAGCGTGGTATACGAATGTGTGAAACGTGGATGGGCCACACACCCATGGGATCAAACTTGAAAAAAAAAAAAAAGAAGCCGAAACAAAGAGGGCGATCAAGGCCGGAATAAATGTATAAATCATATCATGCGTGTAGTGGGGACTGAATTTGCTGCGGAGAGAGATCAGCAAACCAAGGTTAAATAAAAAGCAGTGATTAGTTACAAAATAATGGAAAAGCTTGTTACAATACCTGTCTGTTATTGCATTGAAAGTCACTTACGTAAATGTAATTCAATCCCAAAATCTATGATGCGCCCCACCAGTCCATGACTGCATATAAAGAGTTGCTGAGATCACGGTGACATCTCATGTGATCCACTTGATTAAATAAAACTGCATTGACATTGTGAACAGGGTGGCGTTCTGTATCAACCGAGAGAGAATCTTGGACACTTTAAAAGGCCCTAATGGTTGTCTTATGGACAAGCAAACAATCGGTTAATTTTAGAAAAAGCAACTTTCACAGGAACTTTTCTTCCCACAGGTGCTGAAAATCACACCGCAATAACAATTACAGATGTATCATAAGCCGTGAACACAAATCCTGGAGATTGGGTGGGAACCAAAACCAGACAACCTTGTATTTCCTGGGATCATTGCATCAGAAGCCACATATGTTGGTTTCATTAGCAAACCACCAAATGCACCAACGAATCATTTATATGGCATGACCAAGTACGTTTATTTGGCAGTGTGTGTCTGGCACATTACTTTCAAGAGTATACCACTGGAAGCTTAGCTGTTCCATGTACCTAGACATCTGTATAGAAAAAGAAGAGATGAATGCCTCTCTCGAGTGCGAAGGAAATCTCATGATTAAAAAAAAACCACACACACCATGGGTAATGAATTGCTTCCTAAACAATCCAGGTACCATGGATTGGATATTCAAAACGAAACGATGCGACTGTACCTTAACATTCAAAACATTTGTCCGTGTGGCATCACATTGAACACCAGAGCCTCCAATAGTTGGTGGCAGAGTCTTTCAAACATTTCCGATAAAATCTAAGCAAATAAAACCACAGCGATGAAATTTACCGTTTTTCTTTGGAGATAGGAAGGCTAATGTAGTACTATTATTAACGAAGCTAACAGAGCGCTTCCAGCTCGTAGGGATTGGAGTGCCGAGAGTGCCCCTGCGATGCGTTCGGCTGCTGAGATTGAGCCGCCTGGTTGCCTTTTTCGTAGCCCGAGGTGTTTTGCAGTTCAGCACAGCTCCCTGTCAATGCACGATTGCATGACGCTGTCGCACCTGCAATGCGCTGAAGCCTGCACAGACATCAATCTCAATTTGACAAACAAGACAAGGTTGTCGGGCTGCGTTTCAGCGTTGCCTCGAAGCGTTAATTAAAGTCATTACGCTGAGCTAATGATGTGGGCAACACGACTCGCAGGCATGGCATCCTCTAAGTTCTCAAACACCCTGGGAAATTTATGACAATGTCCCCTCCCCAGGGCCTTTGTCACAACCTTCCAGTGAAATCTGCGGAACATTCCCGACCTCTTAGGAACCGACAATGGCCGCCGAGTGGGTTATTCCAAGTTAATACTGAAACCTCCAGTGCCACAGATACAGTACATTACAAGTGTTTTGTTAAGAAACCTTGCAATTGACTTCTTAGAAGCATTCTGCCTTGACCATTACCAAACACATCCCAGTTACTTGGAAAATTAAGACATATGCAAGCAGAGTTGCGATACGAAGAGGTTGCTTTGCTGAAAAAGGAAACTTATATGCCAAACCTTAGAATGCTTAAACTCATCGTGATTGGAAAGGGCTCGTTGTCAATCTGCGTTGATAGACGCCAGCTTAGCGATGGATGGAACCAACAGAACGTTGATCGAAGTACGCTAACCCATGACCCTCTTTTAATCCAACGAAGGGACAATCCCGAAATGTCGCTTGACCTTGCTTTCTCATGACCGTCAGGCACATACCTCGATCAACATGCCGTTGATTCCATCGTTATATTTTTAAACTTGCCCTCGGACAACCCCCCGACCCCTATCGCTCGATGTCATTTGAGTAGTTCGCGTCGGAGCGTGTCTACGTTCTGGTTTTTCGTCATCCTCGTAATCCCACTGGGAGCCAAATTTTCAAACAAAAAGATGTAGTGAGAAAAGAAGTCAACGTAGAGAAGAAAATGCAAGTAAAAGAAAATTACATTCAGAAACTTCCAAGCAGGTGATAAAACAAGCAATAAATAAATTAATAAATGAAGACTTTCTTCAAGGCGCACATGATAATAATACAAAAAAAAAATTACAAACAAACAAGTAACAGTAATTAGAACTTAATCCCTGAGCATTGCAAACGGGCATTATACATTATCGTTAGGTTACTGTAGTTTCAAGGGATTGGTAAACACATTTCAGAGTTGATTGGCCAAACGTGCATGGCGTGCGTGCAAGGAATCGGCACCGACAATGGTCTTACACTTGTGACACCCCTTCTTGCCGAGACTAAGAAGCCCCTTCAACACGATGCAGGAATATTTTTGCCACCACACCTTTATCCGCGTCTCAGAATTCATATTGCGAGCATGTCACCAATTTCCACAGCTGGCATCTTACGGCGCGTGTATTATCAAAGCCATCGTAAGAGTTAATCAAGTGGACTCATCACCGCACACAACAATATACACAGCAGACTGAGGTTACGTCATCTACAAACCCTGCACTCTTTGTATGAAGATGACGTCACAAATAACCTCCCAGCATGAGCGCATGTCACCGCGCCCTCCCCCCTTCGCATTACAAGGTGACATCATCATGAGAAGTGTACATTTCGCATGCTTGTAGCACGACCTGCGTGGTCATCGTGCCCCTGCCCAATGAGAAAGACTGCTGTTTTTCACCTGGGTGTTAATCCTTTTTGCTTTTGTTGTTTTATCTTTCCGTGGGAAGTGTGAATTGGAGTGGAGGTCGTTTTGCTTTTGTCTTAAATAAATAAACAAATCAAATATTTCGATTCAACAGGAGAGATATAATAAGCTGTTTAGTTTTTTCTTATGTTTTTCTCTCATTGCCATTTGATTTCGATATTGCTCCCTCGAATGTTTGCTAACCTGGGCCAGACATCCTATTTTTGCTCTTAAAAGTAGGAGTGTGGGAGAGGAGGGGGGGTATTTGTTTAATTTTATTTCAAGCAGCCGAGCTTAAGAGCTATCTGGTTCACCCTCCCCTCCAGTGTGGGTAGAGAAAGTCGACCAATTCAATAAACACTGAATTAAATAATTCTTAAATTAAGAATCAATTAATGATATATTTAAAATTAATCTACCATATAAACACAATGTTGTTGTTATTTGATGTAATGTCATGTCCCCCTTCATATAGGACTATTTGAGAAGGGTTTTTAAGGCCAATCTTTTCAACACGGGACTGATTTGTGTTCACTGTGTGGTCTATTTTTTCAGGATTAAAAGAACTCGAAAAACACTTTCCATATTACAGAGTAATTACGTCTTCTTCTCTTGCAAATGTGATGGTGATGTTGCAAACCGGGCTCGATGGCGGTTGACAAGAGCGTTTAGAAAATAATACCAACAAATACAAGGCGCAGGGAGGTGAATTTCACTGCACCGTGATGTGTAACGCACGCAGAGTAAAACGAGTGTTGATTTACATACGTGCGAGTGTCTAATAAATAAAGAAGATATAAGCGCACCTGAACTAGCCGAGGCTTCAGGCCTGGCATGCTCACGAGGCTGTAGTCTCGAAATGAAACGTCCCAGAATATAAGAAAATATGTGGTAACATTGTACATGTAGTATTTAAAATTAATGCTTTTTTTCTACAAAAATCATATCTTCCAGTCTGAAATATTTCGAATATAAAATAATTCCCAACCCATCAAAACAACCATGACGGGCAATAACCACATACTTATACAACATCATAATAATAATAATTGCATTCCTTTTGCACCGTAAGGTGTATCAAGCTGCCAAGGCCCATTTCATTTGCAAGGACTACAGACCTGGCACAGGTTACTATCTGATGCAGGTTGCCCCCAAATGCTATACCCCAGAAAGCTCGTACTCATTTTGCCTAACCTCAGTAAGGATGACAGCTGAGTCAACCACTCGATTGATTAATTTCAATGACAAACAAGGGCTCAAACTTTCAGGACCCTAAGGGACCCTGCCATTTGGTCTAGCCAGCACGTGAGCAATCCCGAATCTGCCCAGGACATCACAATGAACTGGACCAGATTTGGCACGTGTGCATACGCAAGCACATTTCGTGTTCTTGAAGCCACATTTTACACAACGAGCCACCTGTTCTTTGCAAACAAAAAGAGTATGTGCAAAACACTGCATCTGTTTACTGACGTGGATCCACAGAAAAAAGGCGACGCGTCAGTGTTCCCTCGGTTGCCTCAAGACAAGATGTGTATTCGTTCGTGTCAGTCACAGCCAAAGAACCAATCCCTCAAACCGTGTGAATATAAATAAGTCGTTTCATTTTGTCTGCATATCGGTATCTCTAGCATGTGTCCTGAACGAACTGCGCAAGACGAAAAGCTTTGACAATACTCTCT
>CM068960.1:20749190-20763222 GCA_035128595.1 Eptatretus atami
TGAAAATGCAATATGGTGACGCATGTTTATTGCTGCAGCAGGTGTATGACTGGGACAGGAAGTTTAAAAGTGGAGCTCTTTCAGTTTGGGTGTGAGTTGTCTAGGCACCCACCTTGTAGACATTTTGCGAAACCCAGCACATTGTGAATGATATGGTGTGCTGAACCATGGCAAATGTTCATTTCGGAGACCACTTCATCCAGCATAATGTTACGGTTTTCCCTGAGCACGCGTTGAACTCCTGCAACCATTTCTGATGTGTCGGCTGTGTGAGGCCGGCTCGAGCAAGCAGCGTCTGCCACACTAGAAATTCCACTTTTAAACTTCCTGTCCCAGTCATACACCTCCTGCAGCAATAAACATGCATCACCATATTGCATTTTCATTCTGCGATGGATTTCACTGGGATTCACACCCTCACTTCCCAAAAAAAACAGATGACAGAACATTGTTCCTCCCTGGTGCATGCTTCTAAGGGAGCCACCATCTTGGAACCGCTACACTGACATCATGCACTCAATGTTGCCAAATCTACAACATGCAAAACATGACTCTTACCCTTAGATATAGCATATGTCATCTACAACTACACAAATTACATTCTGGAATTTATATTGCCAGTTTAATGTTACTTATTGACTGCCCATCGTATTATATATCTTGAACAGATCCAATTGCAATCACCTCCTTTCTAATATCAAAAGTCCCGTCTCCAACTGTTCGTCATTGCTAAAGTCTAACTAGCCATGGAATCAATCTAGTAGCCCTATGCTGAACCCTCTCTATGGCAGGCTGGCAGCTATGTGCCTCCTCAGATACAGTGACCTAAACTCCACACAATATTGTAGATGAGGCATGACTACATTCCTATACAGTGCTGCATCACCTCTTTTGCTTTGAAATTTATCGCCATGTGAATACATCCTAAAACCCTATCAGCTTTACCTATGGTTACATGGCAATCCCCCTCCCCCTCATCGCTCCCGTATCTTTTACTACCCCCAGATCCTTCTGCCATATAGAGAGTCGGTTCTGGTACTGAGCAGTGCCAAACGTTTCTAATGAATCCAAGCAATGACAGTTGCTTTCTCAGTTCACCATCATCCCACCATCCATACATCCATTGGGACCATACTCTGTGCAGAGTTTTGTTGCTGCCTAAGAAGTCTCCTGGGCTATTGGGTACAATCCTGGACGGGTCGCCACTCCGACACAAGATACCAGCAAGGTGGTACTCATTTTGCCGACCTCAGAAGAATGACAGGCTGAGTCAACCACACCTGCTATTCAACAGAAAAGCAGGATTTGAACTCAGGACCTAAGGGTCCCAAGCCCACAAATCTAGAACATCCCACCCCTCCCCTTTATGCCATCCACCCACCGATGACCGAACACACTAATGTGCAACCAAACAATTTAGAAGGCATAACAATAGAGGTCGATCATTTGCAAAGTGGCTGTTTTGAAACTGAAGTGGAGAATAATTTTCTGAGCAGGACTGGTGTTAATAGTATAAACCTGAGAAAAATCCACATCGATACGGTATTCATATATTGCTCCTTTTTGGGATAAGTGGTCCAAAGCGAAGGCCCCTGGAGATCTCACTCATTGGTTTGTCTTGTATTGAGAATAATTTGCCTCTGGGGAATAAAACAACATACAGCTCCTTCGAGCAGACCAGGAACCAAACACCGAGGCATGTGCATCCTCACCCCGAGTGCTCACCGCCGTGGTACAATGATGAATCCACACTTAAAATAGCTACTAAAGGTGCCTAAGTACAACATGGTCCTGATTCAATCCGGCTGTTTTGTATTGTTTGCAAAAAAGCAAAAGCAAAAAAAAAAGGGGGGGAAGAAAAAAAAACAAAAGTGGTTTGGCACTGTGATGCACGAATGTTACATCTCAGACACATTGTTCTATTACTACTCAGAAGTGTTTGCACGAACAAGGAAGGTCTCAAGGGAAGCGATCATCCGCAAGCCAAGCTCCCACGAACAGGCTCCTCATGGGCGCGACTCACACCGGCATGTTATGAAGCGAGTTTAACCTCATTTCCAAACAAGGAGTATTACAAAGCTTTGTTGAAGGACTTTCAGAAAGCACAAGGCCCCAGAGGAGCTGGGAGAGGATGCAGCTCAGTGGCTTGGAATTGTTTATGATAAATGATGATCTGTGAACCGAACGCATCGTGACTGATCGGTAAATGACCTCTGAACCCCGAGGATGTTGACATCCTTAAGGTGGTATACGAATGTGTGAAACGTGGATGGGCCACACACCCATGGGAGTCAAACTTGTTAAAAAAAAAAAAATGAAGCCGAAACAAAGAGGGCGATCAGAGGCCGGAATAAATGATAAATCATATCATGCGTGTAGTGGGGACGTGAATTTGCGGGAGAGAGATCAGCAAACAAGGTTAAATAAAAAGCAGTGTATTAGTTACAAATAATGGAAAAGCTTGTTACAATACCGTCGTTATTGCATTTGAAAGGTCACTTACGTTAAATGTAATTCAATCCCAAAATCTATGATGCCCCACCAGTCCATGACTGCATATAAAGAGTTGCTGAGATCAGGTGACATCTCATGTGATCCACTTGATTAAATAAACTGCATTGACATTGTGAACAGGGTGGCGTTCTGTATCAACCGAGAGAGAATCTTGGACACTTTAAAAGGCCCTAATGGTTGTCTTATGGACAAGCAAACAATCGGTTAATTTTATCAAAAAGCAACTTTCACAGGAATTTTTCTTCCCACAGGTGCTGAAAATCACAACCGCAACAACAACTACAGATGTATCATAAGCGTGACCACAAATCCTGGAGATTGGGTGGGAACCAAACCAGACACCTGTATTTCCTGGATCATTGCATCAGAAGCCACTATATGTTGGTTTCATTAGCAAACCACAAATGCACCAACGAACTCATATATGGCATGACCAAGTACGTTTATTGGCAGTGGTGTCTGGCACATTACTTTCAAGAGTATACCACTGGAAGCTTAGCTGTTCCATGTACCTAGACATCTGTATAGAAAAAGAAGAGATGAATGCCTCTCTCGAGTGCGAAGGAAATCTCATGATTAAAAAAAAAACCACACACACCATGGGTAATGAATGCTTCCTAAACAATCCAGGTACCATGGATTGGATATTCAAACGAAACGATGCGACTGTGACCTTAACATTCAAACATTTGTCCGTGTGGCATCACATTGAACACCAGAGCTCCAATAGGTTGGTGGCAGGAGTCTTTCAACATTTCCGATAAAATCTAAGCAAATAAACCACAGCGATGAAATTACCGTTTTTCTTTGGAGATGGAAGGCTAATGTAGTGACTATTATTAACGAAGCTAACAGAGCGCTTCCAGCTCGTAGGGATTGGAGTGCGAGAGTGCCCCTGCGATGCGTTCGGCTGCTGAGATTGAGCCGCCTGGTGTGCCTTTTTCGTAGCCCGAGGTGTTTTGCAGTTCAGCACAGCTCCCGTCAATGCACGATGCATGACGCATGTCGCACCTGCAATGCCTGAAGCCTGCACAGACATCAATCTCAATTTGACAAACAAGACAAGGTTGTCGGCTGCGTTTCAGCGTTGCCTCGAAGCGTTAATAAAGTCATTTACGCTGAGCTAATGATGTGGGCACACGACTCGAGGCATGGCATCTCTAAGTCTCAGAACACCCTGGGAAATATGACAATGTCCCCTCCCCAGGGGCCTTTGTGCACAACCTTCCGTGAAAATCTGCGGAACATTCCCGACCTCTTAGGAACCGACAAATGGCCGCCGAGTGGGTTATCAAGTAGATACTGAAACCTCCAGTGCCACAGATACAGTACATTACAAGTGTTTTGTAAGAAAACCTTGCAATTCGCTTCTTAGAAGCATTCTGCCTTGACCATTACCAAACACATCCCCAGTTACTTGGAAAATTAAGACATATGCAGCAGAGTGCGATACGAGAGGTTGCTTTGCTGAAAAAAGGAAACTTATATTGCAAACCTAGAATGCTAAACTCATCGTGATTGGAAAGGCTCGTGTCAATCTGCGTTGATAGACAGTTAGACCGATGGATGGAACCAACAGAACGTTGATCGAAGTACGCTAACCCATGACCCTCTTTTAATCCAACGAAGGGACAATCCCCGAAATGTCAGCTTGACCTTGCTTTCTCATGACCGTCAGCATACCTCGATCAACATGCCGTTGATTCCATCCGTTATATTGTAAACTTGCCCTCGACAACCCCCTCGACCCCTATTCCTCGATGCATGAGTAGTTCGTCGTCGGAGCGTGTCTACGTTCTGGTTTTTCGTCATCCTCGTAATCCCACTGGGAGCCAAATTTTCAAACAAAAGATGTAGTGAGAAAAGAAAGTCAACGTAGAGAAGAAAATGCAAGTAAAAGAAAATTACATTCAGAAACGTCCAAGCAGGTGATAAAACAAGCAATAAATAAATTAATAAATGAAGACTTTCTCAAGGCGCCACATGATAATAATACAAAAAAATTACAAACAAACAAGTACAGTAATTAGAACTTAATCCCTGAGCATTTGCAAACGGGCTTATACATTATCGTTAGTACTGTAGTTTCAAGGGATTGGTAAACACATTTCAGAGTTGATTGGCAAACGTGCATGGCGTGCGTGCAAGGAATCGGCACCGACAATGGTCTTACACTTGTGACACCCCTTCTTGCGAGACTAAGAAGCCCCTTCAACACGATGCAGGAATATTTTGCACCACACCTTTACTCCGGTCTCAGGAATCATATTGCGAGCATGTCACCAATTTCCACAGCTGGCATCTTACGGCGGTGATTATCAAAGCCATCGTAAGAGTTAATCAAGTGGACTCATCACCGCCACACAATATACACAGCAGACTGAGGTTACGTCATCTACAACCTGCACTTTTGTATGAAGATGACGTCACAATAACCTCCCAGCATTGAGGCGATGTCACCGCGCCCTCCCCCCTTCGCATTACAAGGTGACATCATCATGAGAAGTGTACATTTCGCAGCTTTGTAGCACGACCTGGTGGTCATCGTGCCCTGCCCAATGAGAAAGACTGCTGGTTTTTCACCTGGGTGTTAATCTTTTGCTTTTGTTGTTTTATCTTTCCGTGGGAAGTGTGAATTGGATGGAGTCGTTTTGCTTTTGTCTTAAATAAATAAACAAATCAAATATTTCGATTCAACAGGAGAGAATATAATAAGCTGTTTAGTTTTTTCTTATTGTTTTTCTCTCATTGCCATTTGATTTCGATATTGCTCCCTCGAATGTTGCTAACCTGGGCCAGACATCCTATTTTGCTCTTAAAAAGTAGGAGTGTGGGAGAGGAGGGGGGGGTGATTTGTTAATTTTATTTCAAGCAGCCGAGCTTAAGAGCTATCTGTTCACCCTCCCTCCAGGTGGGTAGAGAAAGTTCGACCAAATTCAATAAACGCTGAATTAAATAATTCTTAAATTAAGAATCAATAATGATATCATTTAAAATTAATCTACCATATAAACACAATGTGTGTTTGTGTATTTGTGTGATGTCTGTCCCCCTTCATAAGGACTATTTGAGAAGGGTTTTAAAGGCCAATCTTTCAACACGACTGTGTTCACTGTGTGGTCTATTTTTTCAGGATAAAAAGAACTCGAAAAACATTTTCCATTATTACAGAGTAATTACGTCTCTTCTCTTGCAAATGTAGACGGTGAGTTGCAACCGGGCCTCGATGGCGGTGTACAGGAGCGTTTAGAAAATAATAACAACAAATACAAGGCGCAGGGAGGTGAATTTCACTGCACGTGATGTGTAACGCACGCAGAGTAAAAGGAGTGTTCATTTACATACGTGCGATGTCTAATAAATAAAGAAGATATAAGGGCACCTGACACTAGGCCGAGGCTTCAGGCTTTGGCATGCTCACGAGGCTGTAGTCTCGAAATGAAACGTCCCAGAATATAAAGAAAATAGGGTAACATTTGTACATGTAGTATTTTAAATTAATGCTTTTTCTTGCTACAAAACATCATATCTTCCAGTCTGAATATTTCGAATAAAATAATTCCAACCCATCAAAACAACCATGACGGGCAATAACCACATACTTATACAAATCATAATAATAATAATTGCATTCCTTTTGCACCGTAAGGTGTATCAAGCTGCCAAGGCCATTTCATTGGCAAGGACTACAGACCTGGACAGGTTACTACTCTGATGCAGGTTGCCCCAAATGGCTATTACCCCAGAAAGCTGGTACTCATTTTGCCAACCTCAGAAGGATGACAGGCTGAGTCAACCACTCATGGTATTAATTCAATGACAAACAAGGGCTCAAACTCAGGACCCTAAGGACCCTGTCATTGGTCAGCAGCACGTGAGCAATCCCGAATCTGCCCAGGCCTATCACAATGAACGGTACCAGATTGTG
The DNA here is from genome assembly GCA_035128595.1 of Eptatretus atami. Lineage (NCBI taxonomy): Eukaryota > Metazoa > Chordata > Myxini > Myxiniformes > Myxinidae > Eptatretus > Eptatretus atami. The sequence goes on from CM068960.1 coordinate 20,755,633, forward strand.
GCACGTGTGCATACTGAAGCACATTTACGTGTTCTTGAAGCCACATTTATACACACACGAGCACCTGTTCTTTGCAAACAAAAAGAGTATGTGCAAACACTGCATCTGTTCTGACGTGGATCCACAGAAAAATGGGAGGTCAAGGGTTCCCTCGGTGCCTCAAGGACAAGATGTGTATGTTCGTGTCAGTCACAGTCCAAAGAACCAATCCCCAACCGTGTGAATAAATAAGTCGTTTCATTTTGTCTGCATATCCGGTATTCTAGCATGTGTCCTGACGAACTGCAAGACGAAAAGCTTTGACAATGTCTGTTCTTTTTTCTGATATATATGTATCTATGTAAACCCTCAAATATCGTGGGTTCCAATATCGTGGGTTGATACCAATCGCGAGCAACCTATTGGGTTCCGATTTTGTTATCGTGGTATTTAATTTCGGCCAATCACGGTTTTGGAGCTGATACGAGTCATTGTTTCAACTGTATGCACGATTACCTCCCATTACAAGCCGTTTCTTGTTTCTTGTGCACCGCTAATTGTAGTAATCACCACCAGCACATGGGAACGAAGCTAAATTTAATAATAAATCAACATCCAAGAGGAATTGACATACAGAGATCCTGTAATACTAGATCTACAAAATGTAGTGGACACACAACAGTTCATATTAGCACCCAAACGTAAAACGATGGACAAAAGTAATCGTGCCAAAAGGCGGAGAAAGGTGATGACATTGTGCGAAGAAATAAAGTTGTTAGATATGTCAGCAAGAAGTGAAAGTGCGGCATACATGAGCCACCATTACCAGATCAATGAATCAACTGTGTGTAAACCTCAGTCAAATATCCGTGCAAGGGTTCCTGCTCACAAAGCACAAAGGGCTCATTCAAGTCCCCTGATCATCATATTTAAAGGATGGAAAAGGCCCAAAAGGCCCAAACAGAAAAAAATGCCTTTCAGTGGACTGGTGTATGGGAGAACCCATGTGGATTTACGTGGACTTTGATGATGGGAACTGGTTATGGGAGAAACGTTGTGGATTTACGTGGACTTTGAATGGACTGGTGTATGGAGAAACCGTTGTGGATTTACGGGACTTTGAATGGACTGGTGATGGGAGAAACCGTTGTGGATTTACATGGACTTTGAATGGACTGGTGTATGGGAGAAACCGTTGTGGATTTACGTGGACTTTGAATGGACTGGTGTATGGGAGAACCCATTGTGGATTTACGTGGACTTTGAATGGACTGGTGTATGGGAGAAACCGTTGTGGATTTACGTGGACTTGAATGGACTGGTGTATGGGAGAACCCTTGTGGATTTACGTGGACTTTGAATGGACTGGTGTATGGGAGAAACCGTTGTGGATTTACGTGGACTTTGAATGGACTGGTGTATGGGAGAAACGCTTGTGGATTTACATGGACTTTGAATGGACTGGTGTATGGGAAACGTTGTGGAATTTACGTGGACTTTGAATGGACTGTGTAATGGGAGAAACCGTTGTGGATTTACATGGACTTTGAATGGACTGGTGTATGGGAGAAACCGTTGCAGATTTGCCAACGTTTCCACGAGGCACCCTGGGAAGAAGGTTCCCATTCAGCCATGGCTCATGGAACGAATTGAGGAGAAGGGATTTATGCCGGAGCAGGTTTTTAATGCCGAAGAGATGGGAGTATTTTGGAAGAGGATGCCATCTCATACCTTTCTGTCCAATATTTGCTCTGGGTCAAGGTGGCTAAGGATCGTTTTAGCCTTCTTCTATGTGGAAATGCAGCAGGAGACTTCGTCGTGCTCCGGATGATTTAACAGCCATCGCAAGTTGCACATCCACATCTTTCTAACCTCCACTCTCCCCCTTATAACAGCATCATCATCATCCTGAGCTAAGTCTTGTGTTTCCTATTTAGGGCAGAGTACAGTACGAACAGTACGTAATATATTTACCCTCACCCTCCTCGCTGTTTTGTAATAAACATACAAGGTAAAACTCTCGTGTTTTTGCTTAGTTTACACCGTATTTTTGGGATTTACATGTTTATTTCCTCCGCCACCGAAGGTGAACGAGGTTATGTTTTCATCCCTTTCTGTCTGTTTGCTTGTTTGTCTGTCTGTGTGCAGGATTTCTAAAAACGTTGTGGACGGATTCTGATGAAATTTTGTGAACAAGTTGGGGTTGTGAAAAGGACGAACTGATTAGATTTTGGCGAAGATCCTAATCCGGATCTGGATATGGTAATTATTTAATTTTTTGAAGTGATTCTTCGCCATTGAGAGATTGGGCCATATATCAAAAAGTTGTGGACGGATTCGGATGAAATATGGTGGACAAGTTTGGTGTGTGACACGGACAAATTGATTCGATTTTGGTGAAGATCCAAATCCGGATCCGACTACTCAAATTTTTTAAGTGATTCTTCACCATTGATAGAGGGCCAAAATCAATATATAGTATGATATTTCAAAAATGTATTGGGGCCTATATGTTCTTGTGGATCAGGCATTAAGGGGCGGAGGTATGCGCTCCACCGAGTACCCTTCTGGTTTCAATTGGAATGGGTTTATTTCTGGCTGCTGTCGATCTTCCTTTATATTTTCTCAAAATCCAGGAACTGAACCCCCCTTTTTCCATTGGCCCTTGGTTTCCATGATCGCAGCTTTAACTATCACGGCATTTTCCAGGAACCTAACCCCCACGATATTCGAGGGTTTACTGTATTATATACTTCTTTTTTTTTTTTAAAGAAGAAGTAGGTGCTTCCAACCAAAAGTGAACTATCTAATCTGCTGATTGTTTTGGGGATTTAGTGTTGTTTGTTGCTCACCTTATCCAGCTGTTTGCACCATCCAGTTTTCGCCATTTGCATCAGAGGTGTGTATTGTGTTGGCATCTCCACCATCTCCCCAGTTGGACAACCCTCTCAGCTGTTCATATGCCATGCTTCCAGTATCAAACTGTGTGGTTTGTTGGACGTTGCGTCTCAGACAAGGGCCGCATCAAAATCAAATTTGTGGCCAGATTGCAGGCAAAGACTTGCTATCTATGGCTGACATCTTTCCAAGTCTGATTGCACGATCATGTTAATTGAGCCTTTGTTTTAAATTTCTTCCAGTTTCACCAATGCAGAATTGGTTACAGTCACTGCATGACGAATGATAAACTTCTTCAGATTTATCACCAGTTGATATTGTCCTTTTGTTTTAAAAGGACATTACGGATGGTGCATCAAATATCTCTGCTCTAACTGCAGCACAACGATGGACGGGCTTGGAGGAACGCAATACGCAAATTCCCCTGTAAGCAGGGTGAGAATCAGTTGACCACAGGTGATGCTCTATCCCCTCACAGATGCCTCACACATAGGCCTCCTTGTCCACCCGCAGCACACGTACAGTTTTACACATCAACTCCTTGAACAGTTCAGCTCTCCCATTAAGCCTGGCCCTGGACTTTGGTCAATGGTATCCAGTGCCCCGAGAGACAAAATTCTTCTTCGCCCTCCAGTGAGTACCAACCCATCCACGGGCAACATCAAGGACGGTGGTCTTGAAGGCACTCCACAACTCTTCAGGATTCTGCAAGGCACTCAGATGCCCAACTCCCAACTCAGCCTTTTTGCAAACTCCTCAGCTGCCCTCTCATCCTTGAACTTGCCAACATCCCAGCCTAGGCTGGGATGGTACCATTCTCCCAGATTTAAGCTGCAACTTCAGAGTTGCTACAACAAGCCTGTGGTCCTTACTGAGGAACTGATCAATCTGGTAGGCCCTGCAGTTCTGGATTATTCTCCAGTGACCATCAACGAGCACATGGTCAATCTCCTTTGCCACACCGCCAGCATGGGAATACCAAATACAGTGATGAGCCCATGGGTGCTGAAAGCATGAACCAGTCACCATAAGTCCATGACCTTGCAAAGTCAAGGAACTTGGTGCTATTCTGGTTCACAGTTCCAGATCCATGGGGACCAACACATGTCTCATAACCATCCCTATCAGTTCCAGTCGATGCATTGAAATCCACCAAGACTAGAAGGGTATCTTGCCTGAGGCACTGATCAAGCATAGACTCAAGCACAGCATAGAATGCGTCCTTCACGGTGAGATAACTCGCCTCAGTCGGAGCATATACAGAGACCAGGGAAATTACACCCAAGGAGTGATGAATCCTTAGTTTCATAATATGCTCATTGACTGGTGTTACCTCAATTCTAATTGGAGTCAGCTTTAGGGACACAGCTACAGCAACTCCTTGGGCATGGTAACCATCAGAGTGACCAGGCCAATAGTAGGCTTCACCACTCACTATGATCTCTCCCCAATCCTTTCTCCAAACCTCATAGTGCTGCAATACCGATGTCCAAATGCTTGAGCTCAGATGATAACAGAAACAGGTGATCACCCTCTTTTAGAGATAGGACATTCCAGGCACCCACCCAAATGGGCTGCCTCAGGTTAACCCAAGGAGACCGCTGTCTGGTGGATGACACCTAAGCACCACTCCACCATCCACCATTGCATTCTGACCCTGGAGGTTTACCCCATGGTTTTCCTCCTATCATCAAGGAATGGGGGTCCCAAAGGCTTTGCCCCAATTCTCATCATCCGTGTGATGGGCAGTAGCACAGGAGGTACTCCCACGGAGTGGGTTTTCAGATTTCCTTACATTTGTGGGTTTTGCAGAACGAAGTATTTTACGGTGGCCGGAGTGCAAATCCCACCACCAACCTCCACAAAAAAGTAACCCAATTGGAGGACGACATCCGCAGACACAGTTGGGCACGAGAAATGGATGGCCATTGGCTCACAAGGAGCTCCTCCACCCTTTGAAAGGTTTTGGTATTAATCCTGCTAGGTGTCCATATCATACACCCTCCTCACCAGAAAACCTGGTGGGAGCGACGGTTCAGTCACCGACAACTTGACCCTGAAACAGGTTAGTACAGGTTTACATGGTACCTGTAGCAAGTCACTCATCTAATGTGGCTTGACCTGACAATAATGCCCTCATAATGATGACGTCATGCCTGCCAACCAGCAGTTCATGGGCATCCAGCAGTTCATGTGAGTTAAAGTCAAAAGCTGTCACCAAGCAGAAGAAATGCGATCATTGACCTGGTTTTGCCCTTCTTAGGACCCATCTGGGTAACATATCGCTGCTCCATCCACTTATTGACTTTTGAAGCCCTTTAGGCTTATAAACTGGCACTTGATGCCCCAATGGCTGTGACTGGTGAGGCCAGATTGTATTTGGCTCCCACAAGTGCCATCTGCCACATGGACACATTGTGTTACATCCACCAATCAACACCAATTTCGAATTTGCCTCACATAAACTGCTGGATGCCCTTCGGGGTTGGCAGGCATGATGCCGTCATGATGAGGTCATAATCACGACATTGTTCCAAGTCAGGAGAATTGAATAATTGCATTAATACTTCCCTGATTGCTTAATTACATCAATGGTGCTTCCTGGTTGTGAATGATATATACTGTATATGTATATATATATATATATATATATATTATATATAATATATATATATATATATATATATATACACATACATATAATACATATACATATATATATATACATATATATATATATATATACAGTGGTGCCCCCAGAATCCGAATTTAATTCGTTTCAAGAGGCTGTCGGATTCCAAAAAGTTCGGATTCCAAAACATTTTTCCAATAAGAAATAATGGAAAGTGAATTAATCCGTTCCTGGACCCCAAGAAAACCCACTTTCAAGACACTTTCAACTGAAATTACCCATGTTTAAGGTAAAATAAGATGAGTAAATGACCTTTCTGGGTCATGAATCTCATTCCAAACCGGGGGGTGAGCAGGAGCGTTGTCGCTTCTTCTATCAGGTCTGGATGCAGCTCCGGCCTATCAGTGGCCATTGGGATCCAAAACATAAACTGTTCAGCCTGGTGGAGGTATGTAATTAACCATGAAGCACCAAATGGTGTTTTATATCCCAGTACACTCTGTGGAGACACAAACGTGCCGTTTTCACAGCACAGTTCCACGGGAGAGAATCAAGAGGTGAAGCGATTGGGTGACGCAGCATGACGTCACTACCATGCTCGCGAAAAAAACGTTGAGTTCGTTAAAGCCGATCATCAGAGGGTTCATTGAATGAGTTCGCTTCACGACGGTTTCGCGCTTTTATCGCTTCTTTATTTTTCAGAATCCTACACACGGTCGATTTCGGCAGCTCGAACATGGCAGCGAGATCAGACACACGCGTACCATTCTCATGCTTAGCGATAAGTTCTTTCTTCAACTCAATTGTCGTTCTCACGGACTTCTCTTATTCCTATTTGCTTCACTGCTCTTCTTGGTGCCATGGTGAATGCACAAGGGTGATAATTGAAAAAAAATGCACAAATCAAGGTGAAAACACGAGGTAAAGTAGCGATCGACACACGAGAGATGCTTTCACGAGTACTTCCACCGACGAACTGAATGAACAAAGCGCGAAGATGCGGGTCGACCAGGCGGGGGAGACACGTGAACAAACATGAACCACGTTGTGTTCGGTTTTCGAAAATGTGTTCGGTTTTTAGGGCAAAATTTTCTCGAAAAAATTGTTCGGATTCCAATTTGTTCAAACAATGGGGCGTTCGGATTCTGGGGGCACGACTGATATGGAAAAATGAACTGTATATATATTATATATATATAATATATAATATATATATATATATTTATACATAATACATAAACATGTATGTATATTATACATATATATATATATATATATATATATATATAATATATATATATATATATATATATATATATATATATATTACATAATACATATAAAACGCCCATATACAGGGTGGCCTGAAAGTCACTTTACCCCTTCCCAGCGAAGCATTTGTCTTGGACTCTTTTAATATACAGGTTTTATTGTACAGTACTTACAATAATTAATTTGTCATTGTATCTGTATGTGCTCCATCATTCTTCTGAGTCAGTGTTTCCACATACCATAGCGGGTGAGGGGCGAGGGCAGAGGGGAAGGGATGGAGGGAAGTGCAAGAAATTTATCAGGGGAAAAGTAACTTTCAGGCTACCCTGTATGTATATATATATATATATATATATATATATATATAAATATATATATATATATATATATATATACATATATACATACACAAGGTCTGTCAAAAAGTAACGGGACTGAGCCTGCTGTGTGCTCCACTTACACAATTTTGATGAACGGGTTGCGTCACAGTTTTTCACAACATTCCAGCAATATATATGATCGGTGATGGTTGATTGCACTCATTGTGTGATTTTTTACAGGTCGTGCTTTACACGTGTTCTTGTCTGAGTCGTCGCGCGATGAGCCGTGAGCAGAGAGCCAATCTGAAGTTTCTTGCCAAGCTTGGCAAAACATCTTCCGAATCCTTCGCAATGCTGCAGCAAGTCTACGGGGAAGAAACGATGTCACGTTCATGTGCATTTGAATGGCACAAGAGGTTCAAAGAGGGACGGGAGGAGGTTGAAGATGATTCACAGTCTGGGAGACCTTCAACGAGCAGAACGGCGGAT
>CM068960.1:20763240-20778375 GCA_035128595.1 Eptatretus atami
ATGGTGCAGATGATTGCTGAGGAACTTTCCATCAACAAGGACACTGTCTGGAGCATCATCACTGAAAATCGTACAAAGATGGTCCCCAAGCTGTTGTCCGAGGACCAGAAACAGCAAAGAGTCACTGTCTGTCAAGACATTATCGAGCGCCTCGAGGACGATCCAGACCTGCTTGGGAGTCATTACTGGCGATGAATCGTGGATATTTGAATACTATCCCGAGACCAAACAGCAGAGTCGTCAGTGGAAAAGTCCGGCATCACCAAGAAAAGAAAGCAAGGATGTCGAAGTCGAAGGTCAAGGTGATGCTCATTGCGTTTTTTGACATCAAGGGCATTGCCCACTTCGAGTTTCTACCACAGGATCAAACAGTGAATCAATACGTGTACAAGGAGATCTTCTGCGCCTCATGAGATCAGTCCGGGACAAGAGGAAGGATCTGTGGGAGAACAACGCCTGGGTGCTCCACCATGGCAACGCCCCTGCTCACAGCGCCCTGAGCATCTGACATTTTCTGGTGGAGAGGAACGTGCCAACTCTGGAGCAACCCCCGTATTCACCAGACTTGGCCCCTTTTGATTGTTTCCTTTTCCCCAAGCTCAAGGGGGTGATCAAGGGGACCCGTTTTCCTGATGTGGAGGCCATCAAAATGGCCGTGACGACGGAGCTCCAGAGGATTCTAGAAGAAGCCTTCTGTGGGTGCATCGATGCGTGGAAGAAGAGGATGGACAAGTGTGTGAGACAGGAGGGAAACTATTTTGAAGGGGATAAGCTGTGATTTCAATATATTTTTTGGAATAAAATTTCTGTGAATTCAGTCCCGTTACTTTTTAGATGGACCTCGTGTATATATATAGGCTGCTGCCTGTCTGTAAGAAGGATGAGAGATGTCACAGCAGAGAGTGGAGTCATCAGCAAAGAAATAGAGGATTTTCCAGAGTCAGTGATATCACTGATGAAGATTAGAAATAATGTGGGGCCTAGAACACTGCTTTGGAGTTCTCCAGCCTTGACAGGGAGAGAAGATGAAGGGGTTCTGTTGAGAGCCACATGCTATCTATGAGAGGGGAAGAAGTTAGTAATCCAACGGTGGACTTGGCCTTGGATTCCATGGGCAGACAGTTTGGAGAGCAAGGCAAGGTGTCCGACTGTATCAAAAGCTCGGGATATGTCCAGAAAGGCATCCCTTTCTCATGTCTGGTATCGAGGGCCTCGATCCATTGTTGGGAGAGTAGAAGCAGCATGTCTAAGGTAGAGTGACCAGGTCTGCATCCAAATTTATGATCTCAGATGAGGCTGTTGGAGAAAAGGAATGATTTTATGTCAACAGCAATGATGGATTCCATGACCTTGCTGATGATTGAAAGTGCAGTCTGGTCTGTAGTTAAGGGGATCCGTTTTTGCACCTTTTTATGTAATGCTGTGATGTTGGCTGATTTCTAATTTCCCAGGAGGCCAGTCCTGAAGTGTTTTTTAAAATAAAAAAATAAAAAAATTTTTGAACTGCGAATACTGAAGCGTGAATGTTGAAGCAGGTCACACTTTATGACCCGTGAATATGCGGGGTCCGTAAACAGCGAATTTGTGAATCGTGAGGTTCGATAGCGCATACACTGTGTATATTGGTAGAAAGAGTTTCCTGTGCATGATAAATAGTCACATAAAGTTATAATGAAATATGACCTAGTTAAAAAAAAATTTCAGCAAACACTTGTCTTGACTTTCTCTTGGGTTTCCACGTAACCACCCAACAATTGCACATGCTTTTTGTGCACCGAGTGGATGATTCACTGTACACATGTTTTAGTCACGTGATATTTTTTAGTCACGTAGTTGTTTGAAGCAATTTGCAACACAGCACGATTCTTTGGTTTCTCCAAGCTGAAGCTTCACAACATTTGTTGAATTCTAAACCTCATTATCTGGATGCCCTGCCATTCTGAAAATGTGTGTCTATGTGCCTTTGGCATGTTCGAGACCAGAATGGCACAAAACATCATTGCCATGTGTTTTGGTGTTCATTGAAACATAACACAATCACTCTGGAGGTGTTATTGACAATCTGGAAGCACCAGTGAACGACCACCATGTGACATCACGTCGGCAAGATAACCATATCCGCTTGGTGCATCTCAGGAATTGGTTCAAAACTGCAGCTTTGACATCCAGAAGCATCCCTGGGTTGAGATCATTCAGTGCCAGGACTGTAAGAAATCAGTTACACGAGCAAAACTGACCGTGACACCCAGCACTACAGCAGCATGTCCGATTCTATTGCAACATCATCGTGGTGCACGACTAATATGGTGTAGACAACATCGTCGGTCTCAGATTCAAGAATGGGGCACATACGAGTCCAGGTTCCATCTTGACAGCAGTGACGGCCATTGTAAAGTGTATCAAAGTGTACAGGAATGCTGCACTGACACCTGTGGTTTGGAACGTTCATTGGTTGGCAGAGAAAATGAGATGGTACAGGGAGGCATCACAAATCATAGATCCCAGTTTAAAGTGATCAATGGCAATTTGATGTGTATACGGTACTGGGACAAAGTTATCCAACCCCACAAAGTCTGGCTCCTGCAGTCTCGTGGACGTAGCAGCAGGACAACTTGTGCTCATGTCGTACGTATCGTCACGGATTTCCTAACACAGCAGAACATCGAAACAACACTGTTTTGGAATAATGTTTCATCTGATCTTTCTCCAAAAGAACATGTTTGGGATGAAATTGGGTGATGATTGCACCATCTTCCAAACCAGCCTGTGACGTTGCACCAATTGGGACAGGCCTTGGAAATGATCTGGAATAACATCCCTCAAGCCTTTTTCAATCATCTTGTTGCATCAATGAGGCGCTTTTGGCAAGCACGTGTTTATGCGAATGTGGTTACACCAGATACTGACTTTGTTTGCTGACTTTTGACCCCACCCCTCTTCGAGCCCCTATGAATGTGTGGTGCACAAATCTGTTGACCTTTGGACATTGGTTTACTGAACACCAAACATGAATAAATAACATAACCAATTCTCATGATTTGTTGTATAAAAATACTCATTTTAGATAAGTCTCAAAGAGGCACAATAACTTTTTTCCACAAGTACTTTTTTAGCTCGCCTGTTCGAAGAACAGAGAGCTATAGCGATACCCCCGGCGTGAGCGTGAGCGTGAGCGTTCAGTGTGAGTGTGAGTGTGAAAATGTTAAAGTTTTTGGTGCAAGTTATTTCTTTCTAATGTTTTTATCTACCACTATATTTTTTACTATTACAATATACAAATACATATATTGCTTTAAAATTATTTGGATCAGACTTCACTGCAATGCTTTATAAAAAATATTATTAAACTAGTCTTGAGCGTCAGCATCAGTGTGAGCGTGAAAATGTTAAAGTTTTTGTGCAAGTTATTTCTTTTCTAATGTTTTTATCTACCACACTATTTTTTACTGATTACAATATACAAATACATATATTGCTTTAAAATTATTTGGATCAGACTTCACTGCAATGCTTATAAAAAAAAATATTATTAGACTAGTCTTTTAAAAACGAAAAACGATAAATGTATAAACAGGCGAGCATTGGGTGGCTTTGACACCACTCTGGTTTGATATATATCCAGAAGAAAAATGTGGTCTCATTGACTACTGGAGTGTAGATATGGTTTCAGCTCAAGGAAGGTCAGTATAATGCAGAGCTGGTGAACCCTTTACTTGAGATGTAAAGATTTAGTGATTTGTTAGCAAAATGTGTACTGTACTATACAAAAGGATAACCATGTCATGAACAACCCATCCTATCCCACCTCCTCCACCGACTGAGGGTGAGAGTCTACATGAGCAGCTGACATTGTTCAAGAATGCAATAAAAATGCAGCAATTAACTCTCGCATTTTACTGTGGAGTGGGGCTTATAGGTTGAAAAATCAAAGCATTATGAAACTTCATAGGTTTTAAAAGTAAAAGAGGTAGCCCCCATCTCTGCTTCCCCAATATCCAGCCTGCTCTCTGCTTCCACAGTGTTTCACCCAATCTGTGCTCATCTCACACCCCCATTCCACATCCTCCTGCCTCCCTCTCATCCTCCTCTTTCCTGCTTCCTGCCAACAGCACCTCCTCCACTGTCCTCAACTGTGTGAACATCATACATCTGAAAACTCCGCTCCAACCTGACAGATCTATCAATCCAGGCCACTGCTGATAAACTGGAAGTCATCTACTTAACAGAATCCTTCCTCCACAGGATGCCCCTGTCTCCGTCCCTGGCTATTTCTCCTCCATTTTGATAGGTCTGAACCCCGTCCCAGCAACAGAGTTGCACTTTACATCAACAACTACATTTCTCACTGTCCGTGTGCTCGCTGCTTTTAAACTTCTAAACCCATAGAAGTACCCTTGGCTGCGACTTCCCTTCCACTCCCACCTCTTGTTTAACTGTGTGCTGTACTGTCCTCCAAACAGGGATGACTCGATTTACATCTCCCTTTCTGACAACATGGAGGATCTTATAACCACCTATCCCAACACGCTCTTCCTCATATGCAGTGATTTCAACTGCCACGTTGCAAATTGGCTGTGGTGGTACCTCTTCAACCAACCATGGCAATGCAGCAAAGGACTTCTTTGACTCCATGGGACTGATGCAATTTGCAAACTTTAGTGCATGTGTCCTAAAAACATTGGTGCACATGTACTAAAAACCTGCTCTGCTGCTTTTGTTCATCCTCTTTTTGCTCTGTTCACCTGATCATTCTCTCTGCATCAGTTTCGATCTATCTGGAAGATAGCATGGCGCATGAACATGGTGCAAAATGGTCCTCTTAACTACAGGGCTATCAGCTAGCTTCCAATTATAAGTGAGGTCATTGAATCTATCATTGCAGTCAACATTGAATACTTTATTTTCTCCAATGGCCTCATCTCAGATCATTAGTTTGGTTTCAGAACAGGTCATTCTATCCTGTATATGCTGCTTCTACTTTCCCAACTGGATGGAAGTCCTCAATCTCAGACATGATACCAGGGCCATCTCTCTGGACATATCTCAAGCATTTGATACAGTCTGGCACCCAACCTTGATCTCCAAACTCTCTGTTTATGGCATCCAAGACTACCTCCTGTCATGGCTCACTGATTTCCTCCACTCCCATAGTCAGCATATAGCTCTTAACAAGATCATCTCCTCATGTCAACACTGAAGGACGCTGAGGTAGTGTCTTTAGCCCAGTCTTGGTCCTCATCTTCATCAATGCTATTTCTGATTCCCTGAAAAATCCTGCTTATTTCTTTGCTGATATTTCGCCCCTCTGCCGTAACATTTCTCATTCTTCAGACAGGCAGTCAGCTGCCTCTTCCCTCTCTGCAGACCTTGATAGAATCAGGAGCTGGTGCAACACTTGGAATATGTCTTTCAACCCCGACCAATCCCACAAAATCACCATGTCTCTCTGAAAGGACCATTTGGCAAACCCCCTCATCTACTTCCGAACCAAACCACTTGAAGAGGTTAAGTCACTCAAACAGTAGGGTCTCACAATCAACCACAATCTTCCTTGGGCAGACTATTTCCAAGATGGCCTCCAAAGTCAGCGACCGACTGGTCAACCTCCATCGTGCAGGGTCTTTCCTTGGCCAGTCTGAACCTTTGACAACCAACAAGGTCTTCATTCACAGCTCAATGGAGTACTGCTCTTCCCTTTGGATTGGCAACCATGCCTCACACCTTGCTCTCGATGCCATGGAAAGCAAGGCCCTCAAAATCATTGGAATCTCTTGCAATGATGCTGAGTGGCTCGGCCTGTTAGTTTTGTATCGCACACAGGTTGGTTGCCTCCCTGTATTCTACTACCTCCTTTTTGGTTTTGTACTCCCTACCTTCTCTTGGCTCTGACCCTTCCATATTTCTGCAGGGTGCACATGGTCTGCCAATAACCCTCTTCTTGTTAAAGTCCCAAAATTCAGCCTCTCTACTCACCTCCACTCATTTGTTCCTCTTTTCTCTCACCTTTTCTTCCTCTCACTTTGTGAAACTTAACTTCCCCAAGTTTGTTCAACCCCATTCTTCCCTCCAAGGCATCAAGACATCTGATCACCACTACCTCAAGTCATCCCACATCCATACTCATGATCTCTTCAACCCCAAATGACCCCATTCCCAAGCACTCCACTTTTTCAGGTTCTTGTGACTTTTCCTCCTCTCTCCCAAACTTCTTTTCATTCATCAGTTTGCTGGTTGGTTTGTTCCTTTTATTTTTCAACCACACTTCTCCCCTCCTATTCTTGCTATGTTGCAACTTGTGTGTAGCTTGTTACCCGGGTGTCCTTTTCTCCCTCCCATTGACCTCACTCTCACCTCTACTCTGCTGTTGGTGTTTCCCCCTTTCCATTTTGTTCCATTCCATTGTGCTACAGCTCTTCCACAAGCCTTGACCGTGTATACAAAAAAAAGAGAGAATAACATAATGAAGGAACGCAATCACAAATGTCGATTCTAGGTATTGAGAGCAATGTTAACACTTGATGTCTGTTGGGAAACGGTCCTCCGAGGCAAGGAGACAGCCGTGTGAAGTAACATGGAATTTTAAACGACTGCAAGCAAAGGTTTCAAATCATGTGACATTATCATAATGGAGTATGACGGGCAAGGCAGATGATGTCACAGGCAGGTGTTTCTCTTTTTCTTTTTTTTCTTTTTTTCTTTGCATAAGGTTACCTGCTTAAAAAATGTGTCAGCTTGGCTGTCTTGTATCATTTCCTGGCTTCTGCCCTGAAAAACACAAATCGAAATATGGCCCTTTTAAAAGGATTGAATGCACTGCATTTATTTTTTGTGGAATAAGGAACCATTTTGAACAAACACATTTGATAGGCTTCCACACTATTGCAAAAAGAAAAGTCAAAATATAAATGTAATGACCTAAACAGGGTTACGTGATTAAGTGAAGCAGTCATCACAGGCAGACTCATCCAATCATGCTCTGGCAGTCAAAAACCTGCAATTATCATTGTTGTTAATGGACTCAGGCCTGTTTTTATCGGTAGTAACACTTAAAGTCAAGACTTTTCTCGCACAGGTGCAGCATTAGGCTTATCCTTTGGGTGAATAAAAAGTTGCTAAATGCAATGACCAAGTGATAGCACATTTTATATGTATACAGTACAGTAGTGTGCAAAAGTTTGGGATATTTTCACTTTTGTGGTGCTGTTCCCTTTTAAACATTTGTGGGAAGTTAGAAGTATGCAATATACAGTAGGGTGTGTGTGTGTGTGTGTGTGTGTGTGTGTGTGTTATGTCTGGCTTCCTTCTTGGGACTACGGTGCAGTAATTGGTTTTTATTTTGATTACTTTCAAGTGCAGTATATGAAATAAATTAGGAAATTGAAAAAGTTTCATTTTTGTTATACTTATTATATGTGTTGGTAATATCCTCTAACCACAAATAAAACAAGTGAAATCCTTCATAACAGCGACGTGTGGTGAAGCAAATGAGTACACTAATGTTAAAATATGCAATTTATGCTTTTTCAGTTGAAAAACAATTAAAAAGCGTACTTAATATTTGAAATGTAAAAATCTTGTTATTATTGTGATAAGCCACTTTAATATATAAGAAGGAATGAAATCGTTCGATACAGCGTGGCAGGGGACCGCAAAAGAATGATAGCATAAGAAGAACTTAGCTTTCAGCATTCGGCGCGAAATGCGATGGTGGGCGGAAGTGACGTCTTTCGTTCGTTCGTACATGAGGGGCGCGTTTCTTCTTGTTTTTTTTCCCGTCAAGCAATAAATTAAATGGTTTTCACATATATAACACATTACTTTCACAATTCGATACAGCGTGGCAGGGGACCACAAAAGAATGATAGCATAAGAAGAATTCGCTTTCAGCATTCGGCGATGGCATGAAATGCGATGGTGGGCGGAAGTGTCGTCTTTCGTTCGTTCGTACATGAGGGGGGAGCGTTTCTTCGTTTTTTCGTCAAGCAATAAATTAAATGGTTTTAACATATATACATTAGTTTCACAAATTTCCATTGAAATACTCGGGTATTTCCGTCAATTGTCGCCATTTCCGTCGAGGTTACGCAATGCATCTACCGACGGCCGTCATTGGCTGTCTTGAGGCACGTGGGGGGGGGGGGGGGACAACCAGGACGCACCGGACGTGGTAGACGACGCCGG
This sequence comes from Eptatretus atami, assembly GCA_035128595.1. Classification (NCBI taxonomy): domain Eukaryota; kingdom Metazoa; phylum Chordata; class Myxini; order Myxiniformes; family Myxinidae; genus Eptatretus; species Eptatretus atami. The sequence goes on from CM068960.1 coordinate 20,771,422, forward strand.
GGACATTTCAAACTCGGTGCAATTGTATACAGCGCACGCGCTGTAATATGAAACAGTTTGTGGATTTTTTGTACAGCTCTGTTCTTGCATATGGCAGCTTGACTGCAGGGTGGCTATCGTTTCTTGGAAGTATGGATGTGCCGCTGATGCTGTGCCCCTCTACCAGTACACTGGTACTCATTTTGCCAACCGCACAAGGATGACAAGCTGAGTCAACCCCACCTGGTGTTAATTCAGCAGCCAACAGGGCTCAAGCTCAAACTCAGGACCCGAGGATCCTAGGCCAGCCACCCTTGCCACTAAGACAATGCCAGGCTTTTTGTACAGTAAATAATAATAAGTTATTGAAGTAATCAATACCAGTTACATTAATGCGAATTACAAGAAACCACAATAAAAGTTGCAAATTAATGAATATGTGAAATTAGTTTTCATCAGCTTGTTCCCTTTCTTGAACGTCTATGAGTGGGTTTGGAATGGCACCAGGAATCAACCTTCAACAGAACAGTGTGTGGAGATCCAAACTCTGTGAGAAGATGAGCACTCTGAAGAAAATAGTAGAAAAGCTGAAGATGGTGTTTGGGTTTTTTTGTAAACATAGTCGAGGCTCATGAAAGAGCGAGCACATTGAACTGATCAGAAGGTAACAGAGCAAAAGGAACAGTAGGGAGAGGGGGAAAAACACCAACAGCAGAGTTGAAGGCCAAGGTAGAAGGAAACTTGGACAAACAAGGGGTGTGGGGAGGAATGAGGGGGGGGGGGTGGCAGTAAAGGACAAGATGGATACAGAAGGAAACTCACAGGAGGGAAAAATTGGATGTTTGGAAGGAGTAGGACTTGGAGTGGGGAGTGGGTGTGGGGGTTCGCGAGGGTAGAACAAATCATGGTTTTGGATTGGGGATGATCTGAGAGAGTGGTGAACAGCTGTCTTGAAGATCTGGAGGAAAGAATGACATTGAATAGAATGTGGAAGCTTGTTCCACAGGTGGGGAAAAAAGAGGAACGGATGAGTGAAGGTGAGCCGTGATCCCAGATTTAGGTAGTTTCAGCAGAAGGGGGTTGGTGGTGGACCGTGTGTGCCAGCAGAAACCTGGAGGTACAAAGCACAGAAAGAGCAGAGTGTGCAAGACCAGAGAGGAGGCGGCAGAACACAGAGAGACCACCGATCTGTCTGCATTGCAAAGTGTGACTTTGCAATGGTTGAAAGAAACTGGCTCGGTACAAGACAAAAAAAAAGGCCAGGAAGACCCAGAAGAACCTCACTAAGGCAAGACCAGCACTTGAAGTTGTTCAGCTTATGCAATAAAAGAAAATCAAGTCAACAGCTGATGAATGAAATGAGAGCAGACCTGAACATTAACATCTCGTCCATCACAATGCACAGAAGGCTGTTTGCAGCAGGTCTCCATGGCAGAATTGCAAGAAAGAAACTACAAAATAAGGTGAAAAGAATGAAATTTGTAAGGCAGCATCAAGATTGGGTGACTGGACAATGGAACAGGTACTCTGGTCTGATGAATCGAGTTTGAACTTTGTGGAGCAGGGACACCAGTCTGTACGCCGAAGACCTGGAGAACATTATGACACACAATGTTTGCAGTCCACTGTTATACACGAGGAAAGCTCTGTGACTGTCTGGGGTTATAATATCTCAGATTTTGGTGTAGGAAACGTGTTAAAATCAATGGGACATTAACAAAAGTGAAGCACAAGCAGATACTGCAGCACCATGCAGTTCCTAGTGGAAATCATTTAAATCAGAAGATAATTCATTTTCCAACAAGATAATGATCCAAAACACACTTCCAATATACTAAGACTTCCTTCCTGAAAGTCCTGTAGTACGATATATTCCTTCCTGAAAGTCCCTGTAGTACCATCTTGTTTTCCCATGTACCCCACCCCATCCCTCTCCCTTCCACAAATCTCCTATTGTCTCTGTTCCCCACTGTTTTGTGCTTCCCTCCCCTGCTACTCTTGTCTCCTGCCTTGTTATATGATCTGTGTGTTAGCTCTTACATGAGCCTCGAGATGGTATATATATTTTAAGTAAAAACAAAACAAAACAGTATTTGTACAACATCATTATAGCTGGTGTGTTCTAACTGCCCACTGGAAAACCGAATATATATTTTCTTTGGTTTCCAACGTACATAAACTCAAAGGAGATCTGTCACTCACAGTCGGCTCATCCAGCTTAAAGGATGGGTGCCGAGCGATGTACCCAAGTCTAACCGTTGTGGTTTTAAAACCTCCTCACGAGGTTTTCACACCAATTTCCAATGGCTGCGTGTTTAACTCACACTGCAGTTATTATACCAAAACACGAACTACACACCAAGTTGACACTCCAAGAATGGTAACAGGTTTAACTGGCATGGCACTCAGTAGGGCACACTTCTGCCAGGCTGAACAGTTTACATTTTGTATCCCACTGATAGGCCGGATCTGCTAACCTGAATCAGAATCAAATTGTCCTGTTCTTGTCATCTAACCAACTAATCTACCATGTTCACAAAGGAAAATGATTACAAAGGGAAATGATTTAAAAACTTAATAAAGGAGGGTGTGGGAGGGGTGGGAAAGCTAATAGACACATTATGGAGGAGAGGGGCCATGATTATCATCTCTCAAGTAATCTTCGACCTGTGCTCTATCATTTTTGCACAGATAGCACACACTTATGCTGAACATGTACTTATGGTATAACTAAACTACTTTACACCCATTACCCCCTATCATATCATCACAACAATATGTAAGGGTTGATGACACACCCCTAACTGTGATTGGTGAAGACATCAGATGGAGCCCCATCACAGCTATTGCTGCATGACCTAGAAACAACAAGTGTCATCTGCCACGTGGACACATCGTCTTCAATCCCACCAATCACTACCAGGAGGCATCACCATTGTTTTTAGCGTTCACGAGTTACAATTGAGATTATTTCTCTGTTCTCCGACCTAGACTAACGCCGTGACGATACTCTCACGACAGTGTCATGACTGCAACCCCAGAAGGGCATCTTGGAGTGCAAAGTTGATAAAGTCAAATAAATACGAAATATATAATGATAGTTTAAGTTTACTGGAATTATCCATTGTTCAAAAGATATAAATGCACAGGCAACCAACAATTTGGATTACACTCCATTCCACCAATCTTGAAACAAACAGGAAAGAACAGACTTCGTCTCAGACAACATTTAATTTGTGATCCACAAACTTTCTCAGGCCGATGTACCACCTCCAACAAGTGGTGGCCAGTTTGCAACTAATTACCAATCACGTGTCACTACGGGGAGTGAAAAATAATTAGATGTTTATAATGCCATCATCATCATCGATACCCTTCTCATTTCAGGATCACATTTTGGTGACCTGGTACAATATGGTATAAACTAGAAAATGTAATTAAACATGAACGCGTAAATAGATATGCCTCCAAGTATGTTAGATGTGAACCCAGCTGTTACTTTTGATCTAAATTAAAGGTCACGTGAAAATGAGGTCATACAAGAGAGAACACGGGAGAGAAAAGTAGAAAAGAGACATCAGATGTTTCTGACTCGAGTTATGGTCTGCAAAATGAATTTCAAAGGGCACATGACCTTCGACCTGTTGAACTTAAAATCAGTTCATCTTTATATGACAATCTATACTTGTGCCAAGTTTGTTTGAAATCCATTGAGTGGTTCACAAGTTATTACAGTAACAATGAAAGATTTTCAATTAAAGGTCACCTGACCAAAGAACTTTGACCCAAAAACCGAATTAGTTCATCTTTGTGTTACATTCAATACTTGTGCAAATTTGGTTGAAATCCATTCAGTGGTTCAGCATATTAATATTGTATCAAAAATCAAGCTCTCTGCCTTGATATTTGTGGTATTGTATGGTTCCCTTTTCCCTCCTCCACAACTACACATCATGTACACACCAGTCTGAACACCACCCCTTGCCACGAAGCCTGCTCTTCCCAGTCCTTGTCTCCCCACTTGTACAAAAATGAAAGTCTGTCTCCACAACACAATACCACAATGCCCGAATAGCCTCTACAATCAAACAGAAGAATTTCTCCAAAAACCTCGACATTTCACGTTTAAATCTTTGTCTGACAACGTGTGAATGAAGGGAGCAAAGCTTAGGTCCAGCATTCCAGCAAAATATTACATTATATCCAGGTAATTTATCATTATTTACACATCACGTAAATAAAACAAAAAACAGTAATACCAGGAAGCCCACGTCAGAGTTGGCGGTAAATGCAAGTGGAACTAGAACGGGCACTCAGTAGAGCGCATACCTTCGCCAACGCTAATTTGGCCCCCCCCCCCCCCCAGAAACCGTTGATTGTGAGGGTATTTAATCCCATACCACATCTGCCATCTCATATGTGTTTTGATGGCTTAAAAACATTAAATTTCCTGTGTCATATCGTATATCACAAGATTGGGCATTGAATTCACAACATTTTGGCATTGGTTGCATGCAAATTGGATAAAAATCGACCGCACTATGGCAAAATGACAATTTTGACCTTTTCATGACCTCGACCTTGACCTTTGTACTCTTAATTTTGTAATTGGTATTAGAGTGTGGGGAACAGAACAGTCACATGTTGGTGTGGTTTCATGCAAATCGGATAAGAATTGACCGTGTTATGACTAAAACCGCACATTTTGCAATGTCGTGACCCCCCCCCTGACCTTTGACTCCCAACCGCTAATAAGGGTTATTACGTCATTGTGTCATGTCACATATCACAAGATGGGGCATTGAATTCTGAACATTTTGGCATTAGTTGCATGCAAATTGGATACAAATTGACCGCGCTATGGTAAAAAGACGATTTTGACCTTTTCATGACCTTGACCTTTGACCCGATCGCTCCCAAAATCTAATCAAATGGTCCTCGGATAATAACCAATCATCCCACCAAATTTGCTGCGATTCAGTTCAATACTTTTGGATTATGCGAATAACAAACAAACAAACAAACACACATATTCACAAATAATATACACAGCGATCAAAACATAACCTTCGCAACAAAGTTTGCGAAGGTAAACATGTACAATACACGAGAATGGCACTTGGTAGAGTGCACACCTCCACCAGGCTGAGCAGTTTACATTTTGTATCCCACCGATGGACCGGATCTGGATCCGGACATGAATCAAAATCTAATGGACTTGTTCTTGTCACCTAACCAACGCATCAACCAAGTTTTGTCATAATCCGTCAACATCTTTTTTGATATTGTTTTTCGCCACATCTCTCAATGATGAAGAAACACTTGTATAATAATTATCAGATCTGGATCCGGATCTTCACCAAAATCGAATCAATTCGTCCTTGACAAATACCCAATCTGTCCAGCAAGTTTCATCCAAATCTGTTTGAGATATCCTGCTCAGAGTTAAACAAACAAACAGACAAGCAAGGGTGAAAATATAACCTCAGTAAACCTTTGGTAGTGGAGATATATAATAAATAAATTGTATTAAATGATAACTTAGCACTGAGATCTGTCTGCAAATGATCGAGCAAAAGTCTGCATGTGCTTGGGCAGTGATGGCCGGAGGTGCACGACAGATGCAATGTCAATGGGAGTTCTTAATTAGGGCTATGGTGATGTGAAGGCTTAGTTAGTGGAGCGTGAGAAATTGGATAAATGTGCTTTGCATTAGGTGAGGGTATATGAATTGCATTTTAACCATTTCTCCAAATGATGCAGATTATTTAAAATAATCTCAACATTTCCACCCATATGGCTACTTATTTGTCCTAAACATGGACGATTCATTGAGAAATTCAGAGTTCTAATATTGTATCAGAAAACGAGCTCTCTGCCTTGATAGTTGTGGCATTCAACCGTTCCCTTTTCCCTCCATATTTCACCCAACACCACTGCAAGGTATTGTGTTGTATGAAGGGCCATTAAAAGCAAAATGGGCCATTAAATTAACTGAAAAAGAGATGGCGAATAAAACTTTGTCATTATAAATTAATCAGCAAAGCCAAAGACCACGTTCCCACAACACCATGGCTCGCCACTTGTACAGAGCCAGTAGCATTACCACCAATAGTGTCATCATATATACATATATACATATATATTAAACTACAGAACTTCAATATGGATACAAACAAACACGACATAATAGAGACCGAAGCTTTTCGTGCTGCACTCTTCAGGGTAAGATCACAGCAAGTGAAGGAGGAAGTGAAGGTGTGTGCTTATATACACAAGTCTCTATAAGGTAGACACTGATTGGGTCAACCGTAATGACGTCACGGTTAATTTGAACGCCCATTGGTCGGCTCATCATCTTCACCTCGAGCTCCCATTGGCTGGAGCAGTTCGCCGATTGACGTTTGCACCCGCATCCTGGAGAGAGGGGGGCGATATATATATGTGTATATATATATATATATATATATATATATATATATATGCATGTACATATATGTACCCATGTCTCATGCTTAATCGTTAAGTAAGGCATAGTAATAAGTATCTGCTCTTTGTCTGTATTTTTCATCAATGCCTGTTTATCAATGCAAGAAACTTCACATTGCCTCTCTGCTCACGACTCATAGCGCGACGACTCAGACTAGACAACGTGTAAAGCACGACCTGTAAAAAATCACACAATTAGCGCAGTCAACCATCACCAATCATACTGTATATATTGCAGGAATGTCGCAAAAGACTAACGCAACCCGTTCATTCAATCTGTGTAAGTGGAGCACACAGCAGGCTCAGTCCCGTTACTTTTTAGACAGACCTCGTATATACATATACATATACATGTATACATATACATACTGTATCTATGTACATATTTATATACGTGTCTCGTGCTTAATTGTTAAGTAAGGCATAGTGATAGGTATGTGCTCTTTGTCTGTTTTTTTTTTCTTTCAATGCCTGTTTCATTCTTTT
>CM068960.1:20778400-20790991 GCA_035128595.1 Eptatretus atami
TGTTTAAGATTATTTTGATTGATTTTAATTCACCTATTTTCACGACAAAGAAAAGAAAGTTCTTTATTTTTTTATTTTTTCCTTGTTCATAAATTCCTTGACACTTCAACCTGTCTGTGCTTGTCCTTTCCTTCTGTTAATCCAGCATTGTCTGGGAGATAGACTTGGAGTAGTTCCCAAACGAATTAACCTGACATAGTCGACATGCACCAGCGGTAAATGCTCGGCCACCCCACTTAAGATCTAAGCAAGATAAGATTGGTGCATCGCGGAGGGCGCGCTCCCCATTCAGGAAACCATGTGACCTCGAGTTAAACGGCAAATTAGGTGTGGACACTGGAACTCGTGGTTAACTGATTGGCGTTCGTGGTTGTAAAGCAACCCACCGTACCACAAAGTTAATTGTGAGCGGTTGCCCCAGGTCCGGCTCTTCCGAGGAGAAATGGAGATTAACCCCCTCATAATACACTCAATACCCATGACCGTAACAATGTATATCATTATATATATATATATATATATTATATATATATATATATATATATATATAACACATATATGGATTAAAATTATATACATATATGTATGTATGCGAATAAATGTCAATATGTGTGCGTGTGTGTCAGTGTGTCTCCTCCATAACTCCAAAACCATAAAACCTTGCAGCCTGAAACTTTGCATGCATACCAAGAAAACTCCAAGGAAATGCAGGAGTGAAATAACTATTTACTTAAAGCAAGCACGGCTATGTTCCCTCCTCCATAGATAGATACACAAGAAAAAGTGAAATTTCCAAAGCATTAAACGAATCTTTTTCTACTGTTTGGAGATTATATTCAGTGAACAAAAAATTTAGGAACGTGCTAAAGTTAACCAGCCATTAAGCTGTATGATTTAAGGCATCATTGCTAGACCTCATGCCCTGCCCCCCCCCCCCACCCCCAGAGGGATGCCTATCCATCCATAGCATCTGCCAGATCTGTCTCTATATTTTCGGAGGTTTTGTGAGTGTTCTTCAGGAAATCAAAGCAAATCTGGTAAAAAAAAAAAAACGGCGCGTGTAAAAAAAATTATAACGTTTGCGTGGACCCCGAACGATGTACCATGTGACACGTGCACAAACAACAGGCAAAATGCCAGATTTTCTGCAATTTTATTTCACGGGCGATTGAACTTTGCAATGTCTCCAGGGGTGTTCTGCATTAAGCTGCAACTCTTTTGTGGATAAAGTCATTTTATTTCATTAACTGCTGCGTGTGTGGATAAGACCGGTTTTTTAAGTTTAAAAGGTCCTTTACAGTACACAGCCACAGCATGGCCAACCATTCCTTATCAACCATAATTGGAGTGCTTGTAGGAGTGCTTAGGCCACCAGCCGAGGGCCCATTGTCGATCGCGGTACCGCGCTACATCATTCTGAGTGAATCGTTCACTTTTTTTTTAATGTCCAGTTTTTTACCAGACTTGCTTTGATTCCCTGTGGAGCACATCACAAAACCTCTAAAAATATACAGATCTGGCAGCGCTATGGAAAGGCAGTCCCTCTGGGGGACACGGTGCGAGGTCTCGCAGTGAATGCCATAAATCATATAGCTCAAAAAAACTGGTAAATTTTGGCACATTTCTAAATTTTTTGTTCACTCAATATAATTCTCCTAACAGTAAAAACCTTGCAGCCTGAAACTTTGCATGCATATTAAGAAATCTCCAAGGAAGTGCATGCTGAAAATTGGGTGTTAGGGTTAATTAAAACACCCCTTTTGATAAGATGAGTTTGATGCTTTGGAAATTTCACATTTTCTTGTTTATCTATGGAGAAGAAGGGAACATATCTTTGCTTGCTTAAAGTAAAGAGGTGTATCGGGTTAGTTATGAGACTCGTATTTCTTTAAATTATCAGAATTCACAACAGATTTTGACACTTATTTAGTCCGGACGACATCCGATCCTCAAAATTCAAAAAATATTTCAATCATATACTTTAATTCCTCCATAGAGATCGATCGTGGAAAATCGTATCATATAATGCGTGAAATCGCTCCAAGCTCATAATTTGAAAACTATAGTACTTACAAAAGTGATGCATACAATGATTCGTAGCTATGATGAACAGGCATTCGATAATATGAGTGAGGCAAGTGAAAAAAAACTTTATCATTAAGAAATCATTGCGGGCTGTTCCAAGTCAAAGCATGGTTGAGCAGGCCAAAAAGACATGGCTGCTTCAGACTCCAGCGAGTTACCAGGAAACACCTTTCACCCCAAATAGCGAGGTGGCCGGGGATCGCCTGATGAAGGATTTAATTATTAATAAGGCTGTTAATTATCTTCAAAAGGGGTGTTTTAATAAACCCAAACACCCAATTTTCAGCATGCACTTCCTTGGAGTTTTCTTAGTATGCACGCAAAGATTCAGCTGCTGCAGGTTTTATGGTGTTGGAGTTATGGAGGAGACACACTGACACACACACACACACACACACACTGACATTTATTAGTATACAGTGGAATATATATATATATATATATATATATATATATTATATATATATATATATATACATATACATATAATCGAATTAGACAATACATAAATGTATGTGCCTTCCATTGGGTAAATGTTCAACTAGGTGTCATGTTTGATAGTTTTGGTTGGTGGATGTTAAAGATCCTATGGTGTCCGTCGCAAAGAGTAGGTGCGTTATGGCCGACATGCTGAGCAAACTTGGGCAATAACTTGCCTTCCCATCTCAAAAGACACCATGGGATTTTTAATGTCTGCAAACAACCAATGTCGGCTGATGGGTCCTCTGGTTTGACATCCTCCCAATGGAAGGCACAAATTGATGCCTCACCCTGAATGAGAAACATCCGGGCTTGATAGAACATAAGACTTTTGCACTCGTCAATACACCCTCAGTGATGGTGAAGCTGGGCGGTGTGTACAAAAGGCAGGGATACTTTCAGCGCATGCTGGTGACTGCGCTCAACTGGAATTCCTTTTTTATGAGAATATTTAAACAAATCTCCAAACAGAAATTAATACAGTATGCTGTTCTACAAAAAATAGTAAATAATAACCATTCCTTTCACACTATGAGGTACATCGGAGCTTCCAAGGCAATTTCATTGGCTTAGGTGGGGAATCCTGGAGGGGTCGCCACTCCGACACAACATACACAGATGGCTTATTACCCAGTAAGCCAGCGCTCATTTTTCCAACCTCGGAGGATGACAGGCTGAGTCAACCCAACTGGTGTTATTTTAATGGGCATGACAGTGGCTCAAAATCAAGACCCTAAGATCTTAAGCCTGCCACCTAACCATTAAGCCAACAATAGCCTTTCAAAAAAAATAAAAAAAACAGTGCAGCATGTTAATTCGCATGTAAACTGTATGACTCAATTATATGGAGAAATGTTAGTGATCCATTAGATTTCTCACATTACCAAGGCAAAGTTTCACAGAAAAGTTGTGCAACATCATATTCGGCCTGTTAAACCTCCACCTATCATGCAAATCTGGTAAATAGTCTCAGAAGTCAGGGCCCATAAGGCTTTATAAGGTGATAAATCTAAGAATACCCCTAGACTGGGTAACATATTCGGCCCCTCCCTGGAACAGCTAAAGCATAAGCCTAAACCTAACTATTAACTGTATTTTAATGTTTGTTTAATCTCAAATCTACTGAATGCCATGGATATAGTGGTTTAATTTATACGATTGTTTTTAAAGGCCTGACCTTATACTTCTTTTATGAACAAATGCCTCTGCATGGGAGGCATTTTTTTATCAGCTTATAGACCTATCCAATAAGCATTTCACTTACTTGTGAAATGATTTCTCGCTACGGCTTATTTCCATGTTTAAATGTAACACGACTTGGCATTTTAAAATGCTCCATTGGGTCAAAACAAAGCCTTTTCTGAGGAGCCCAAACATGTCTGAAACTGCACTTCCAGTGGCTTCAAAATACTGAGTCAACTAATATCCAATTTTATATAAATATCCACAACTGCAAGGATATAGTTAGTACAGTGTAGTGAACTTTGAGCTGCCTAGTCAGGTTAGATTCATGACCCGACTATAAACTGTCAGATTGGTGGTTCGCAAGGCAGGGTTTGCAACACAAAATACACCATCTCTCGGATGGACGTTAAGCTGAGCGTCCCATCTGTTGGCATTAGTTGGTGTTTGTTAAAGACCCCACGGGTCCTTTGGAAAGAGTCAGTAAGTTATCTCCTGCAACCCAAACAAATTACAAATTCCTGGCCAAATACATTCAATCGAGAGCCTGGCAGGTTTGGCTGGCTGAAATGTATACATCGCACTGATGCTTACACACCTGAATCTTTCCCCTTTATGCACAAGGTAAACACAGATTGCCCCAAAAATCTCTAGACAATGAAAAAAAAAGTTTTTGGTTTTTCAATGAAAGTTTTTCACTTCAAACAACTATTAACCTGGGAAGGTAATAACGTTGAGTTCTGCATGCATAGATACTTGAAGAATTATGATACCTATCATGAGTTAAAGCCATTACTGAAATAACTGAATGACTTATTACAGGATGTCATGCCACAAAGAGTAAAGCTGCTTTCAAAATGGCATCAAAGTATCCCTGGAACCCTCTTGGGCCTAGTAAAGAGATATGGTGTACACGGACATTGTTAAAATGGATGACAAGATCGAGATGTCATGGTCACAATGAGTCCTTCTCCTTTTCACCTCAGGAAGGGTGGCTGTTGGACCTTCCTCTCAACCTTGGAAAATTATGGATGGAGTTCACCCCTGGGACGTTATGGTTTTGCCTGGTCAACTGAGACCTGGAGATTCCTGAAAGGCAAAAAAAAAAGAAGCTTTCCTGGTACTGCTCGCTCACCCAGTTAAACATCCCAGCTGCAACCATGTGCCAATTTTTGAGAGACCGATTAGTCGTGTTTGGTGGTCAGGGCTATAAAATTGTTTTTTTGCTACAAAATCCAAGAAATTAAATGTGCTTGCCCCTCTGAGATTGCTGACTTTGATCTCCATCACAATCAGATCCAACTTCAAAGTGCAGTCCCGGCACAGCGCCGTCAGGGGGTGATGGATCCGAGAGCACACCTTAATTGAGTGGGAACATTAAGCACTGGCTGTACAGCCTGGTTTTTGATTAAAAAGAATGCTTAGATGTTAGAGGCAATAAAAAAGAAAAATTGAAAGCGTCGTCGGTGCCCAATGAGAGCCTAGGGAAGCACTCCTCGTAAAATCTTGTTTTTATTCCTGCAGTTGTATTCTGAGCTGTTATGAACTCAACGAGATTTAAATTAGCAGTGACAATACAAGCGAAAAACAACTTGTGTGAGAACATATGAATGCGTGCGTTCACACCGCAAGCAACTACTCCAATGCATCCAATGTGCAGACATGATAAGTATAAGCTTTATACACTTGATGAAGTGGATTGTGGTTGCATTCCGTAAGCACTAAATAATGCAATTAAATCAAGAATTAGTGATTCGAATAAGCACTTTATTTAAAAGTTTACAGCAATCAAATTTTTTTATGTAAATATAGCAAAGGTTGCAAAATAAGAGGCGGGAGAGGCGGGTGTTAGCGTTGCCGAGCAACAAGTTCAATTGTAAGCTCCATTGTCTTGGGTCACGCAACCCAAAGTGAGAAGACCAAGCCTGCACCGGCCGACCTTTATCGTGGACATTTTAGTTCATGGAAATTTTTTGACGGTTTTGTGATCCCCCCCCCCCCCAAACCCACAATGGGATATTGGCTTTGAGTTGCAGCAGTGTGCAAAATTTCAGCTTTCTCGTCAATCTAAAAGGTACTAAACATTTATATTAGTGAGTGAGTCAATGGTTAAAAAGAGCTTTATATATTACATAGATTGAAAGTAATTGTGCATGAAATCCATTTACTACAACCGCTGTGACCCTGTTCTCACCTATCTCCTACACTTCCTCTCCTTGTGCTATGGTGGCATCCCTTATTGTTCTCCCACTGCATTCCAGTCACCCCATTTTGACTATTGATCCATTCCATCTGTTGTCCTGCTCTTTCATGAGCCTCGCCAACTGTATGAAAGAAAATCACTAATGCAAAAAACCTTCCAAAAGGGTAGCAATAACTTCCAAGATAAATATATATGAGTTATCTTACAAGGAATTCAACAAAGGAGGCCAAATGTGCCTGTACAAGGTTGACAACATGTTGTTATCCGTGTTCTGTCGTTTTTAAATGTTGAGCGTCAAGCAAGAAGCAGCACCGTACCATTTTTTAAAATTTTTAAAGTATTTTCGTTTTAAAGCATTTGATATGACTCAGCTGGGGCAGGTTCGAACATCTGACCTCCCAGACGCAGAGTGGTGGCTCTACCATTACACTATCGACTACCCAATGAACCAATAAATATGTTAGAGTACATCTAACAATTACAGAGAATGTACATCTAATGGCTAAGAAAGCAAAAGACTGTCGTCAATGTAACACGAATATTTTGCGCGACGCAACAGTTTCTTTTAACCACCCTTCCTTAACAAGCAAATCATTTCTAACGAGTTAGTTGTTTTATGAAGGGGGATGAAAAAAAATTATGAAGGGATTCTAAAATAATGCTAAAAAGTAACAAAATGCAGTTGGGATGATTGCGTAGTGACACGATTCAACACAATTTGTCTGACATCACCAACATAAGTCAGCACCGTGTGAGACATCCACACACTGAATTTTCATTTTGAACAAATACTTGTTTTTTTACTTTTAATGAATGCTTGTTCCCATCGCCGGAAGAGAGGGAATTGCATTTGAGTCTGTTTGTTACTTGGCAAGTTTTATTTTATTTTTGACAAGTATGTTGATTGCCTCCGTTTGTTTGTGTTGTGTTATTTTTCTGTCCGCTCGCCTCCAACCCAAACTGCTCAACCGATCTTTTCTGAAATTTTCAGAGATTAATGTCACTGACCCTGCGACGGCCTCGCATTTGAAGTTTCAAAATTCGGTCGACCAAAAAGGTCTACATAGGCTCAACAGGCCAATTTGTGTCAAATTTTCTAAAATCCTCAATTTTAATCTGATTGACTTTAAATTTGAAGAGCATTTTCATGTCAGGTCACTGAATTCAACTACCAATTAATTTAAGGAGAAAAGGTCAACACAGGCCTGATTTCTAAAATTGATAGATAGGGCCAAACACTAAATATATCACAAATCTCAAATGTTGTGGACGATTGTGACAAAACAAGGTGGATGAGTTGGATGGGTGATAAGAACAAGCGGATTGATTTTGGTATCGGATCCAGCCCATCAGTGGGATACAAAAATGTGAACTGTTCCACCTGGCAGAGGTATGCGCTCTACCGAGTGCCATTCTACTTTGTGCTGTTTTGCCAAGTTATCACTCCATGAGTGGTTTTTCATTTGTTGTTCATCTAGTTTCTGTTGTTTGTCCGCACAGAATTTTTGTATTCTCCGCAACCTCTTGTCGGATTGAGATGAAATTTTCACCATAGGAGCGACTACTCATGTAGAATGTTTTATTGATAATTATGATGTAATAGGTCACATGGTGTGGCAGCCATGTTGGGAAAATGGAAAAACTTTGGACCTCTATCTCTGAAACTGCACCAAGGATAAAATTGAAACTTTGCACATGGAAAGTACTCCTCATGGGGAATGTGATTTTTAATGATGTTAGAGGTGTCTTCGTTATGACATCATAATTGCATATGTGGAATGTTACATGTGATCAGTATGAAAATTTTTGAGGGTCCTCTCGGATAAATGCTCTGCATAAAAAAGATGTCATCAGTCACGTGATTCGGCAGCCATATTGTTTTTTTGTTTTAATTAAACCTTCAAAATCTTCTCTGAAGTGGCTGAACAAATGAGATGAAACTTTACACGTATGACTGCCTATCCATGAGGAACAAAAGGTTCACACATATGACATCACCGGTCACATGGTTTGGAAGTCATATTGGATTTACCCTTAAACCTATAATATCTTCTCCAGAATGACCGGACAGATCAAGGGGAAACATCACATAAGTGTTCCCCAATCCTTAGGCATACAAGTTTGTAAAGGAATAATTGATAGGTCACATGGTTTTGCAGGCATATTAGATTGAAGAAAAAATTAAATAATATTTTCTCTGGAACACACTTCATTAAATTGACGTGAAACTTCACAATTGTGATCTGTAGTGATGGGGAATACAAGTTTTAAATTTCAACTTGATTGGACACATGGTCTGGCAGCCAGAAAAAAAAATTTTTTAATCTAGATTCTTTTTTATTTTTGAATAAGGCTCACCTTAGGGGAGAGGAGTCGCAGCTGAAATGTGAATCCTATCCAGGTTCCTCCTGATGACTTAATCTTTGCTTTTTGCTTGTCCGGGTTCCTTGTGATTATTCCATATAGACTGTACCAGTTTGGTCTTTCGTTTGATTTGAATTTAATTTATTTTAATCCAATTCTAAATTCAATTGAATAATAATGAAAAAAGTCATGGGTCAAGGTCAGGCGTCCAACCAAGCGGGGTTGCATTAAAGTGGGATGTCTTGGTGCCTGGTCATCACTGCCAGCAGTTATAAAGTGGTAGTTCTAATTATATCTCTTATTAATTATGTAACACACCAGTACACAAACACCGCACAAAACTCCACAAACTCCACAACAAACAAGTCCTGGCAAGGGTCTGCAATCTTTAATTGCTCTTTTTATTGTTGGATATGATTCACAGCACTTACCCTCGCACTGGATACGTTGTGATCAGACTGGGTTGTGGGGAGGGGAGGGGCCTTGTGTTGGTCTTAAACAGCAAGCCAGCAGGGAGCCTTAAAAGAGACAAAAGGATATGGGATGGTTCACAAGGTGCTGTGGGTGATGCAGACATTGTTACAGAGAAATGGTTTTAAATTCTGTCGTTATGAGATAATTCCAACTGCATTTCATTATTTAATATTGGCATTACAAGCTGTTAGGTCATGATAAGGTCATCATAAGGTTTAAAAGGTCCCAAAAGTACTTTAATTTCGATCTAGTTTAGTTGCCATTTTGGATTACAGCAAAAGATGTAATGGATCTTTTCTCAAACTGCTTTCCTGATAAATGCAAAACTTTAAATTTGTAATCAACTACCCAAGATAAATACAGCTTTTTAACAATGATGTCAACAGTTACGTGATATGGCAGTCATATTGGATCATAAGAAAACTTTAAAATTCACCTTCTCTGAAACTGCTGTACTGATGAATGCGAAACCTAAATATATGATCGACTTCCGGTGGGAATGTTTCATTAAAAGAAGCTGGGCAAAACAATATGGCCAACAGTGATGTCATAATACAGAAAGTTGGCAATATCTTGAAAAATGTGAACTATAGACACTTTGAGTGCACCTTATTAAATAGGCTAATTTTACACAACAATAAGTGACATCATACTAGAAATGGGAAATATCTTGAAAACTAAGCTCAGAGACAGCAGGGAGTTGCACTACTGTGAACATCATGTCAATACTTCTCCTCCTCCTCCTCCTCCTCCTCTTCCCTTTACAGGGTGAGGTCCGATGGCACAAGGCTTTCTGCCCTGCCTTGACCACAATACTCCTCCACCTCCCTCTGTCCTCAGCCAACTCTCTCACTCTCCAACCCACCCTTCCTAACTGAATCCTTCCTCACACAATCCTCCCATCTCAACGCAGTGTACCTCTTTTCCTACTACCTCGCTCCCTCAACCTATCCAGTCTTTTTGCCATTCTCTCTTCCCCCATCCGCACAAAGTGTCCAGCCCATCTCAGCTGGCATTTCACCAATCTCCCCGTCAAACCCATCTGCACACCAATCTCCTCCCTCAGTTCATCCATCCTCCTTCTATCCTCCCTCTTCACTCCAGAAATCCTCCTGACACAGTTGTTCTCAGATACCCACAGTGTCAGTTGTTATCCATCAGTGCCACCGTTGCAAGACCATAAATGTCAGCAGGCATTCACTTGACATCAGAACCTTCCCTTTCAATTTCCTTGATATCTATCTGTCTGCCATTACTCCCTCCACCCTTGTCCATGCAGTCATACCCAACTGAATGCTCCTCCGCACCTCTGCCTTCGACTTGACTTACCATCCCCAGTCACTATTCCTCCAGGATATTCAAGCCTATTACTCTGTTTGATCTCCTTCCCCTCTAACCGTGTATTCATTTATTTTCTTGCTGCCCAACCCACATCACCTCAGTCTTCTCCATAGTCATCTTCAGCCCATGTTTCTCAAATACCTCCTTCCACTCCCCCAGTACTTCCCACATCTCCCGACCCACTCACCACCACAACAGCAAGATTGTCCGTATACAGTATCCTCCCCATACTCTTATGGATCTGGAAGCCATGAGCACTCAACATACAGGTCCTATAGAACAGTTATATCGGTATGTGTTTCTAGTTAGGGTCCCGTCCCTGGTCTAATGGAATTAAATGTTCATGCGCTGCGGAGTTATTTTGATAGTCAAGGTTTTCTTTTATTTTTACATCAACGATAACTACAACACGCCTTCACCTCGCTTCCTCACACCGACGCATTGCCTACGTGCGTGTCAGCATGTACGTGGGTGGAGTTCACGAGGACCTGATGTCTCTCTCGCCTAATCAGGGAGATGCGAGCGAGTTCCCCACGGTCGGCCAATGAAGCACAGCCCACGCGGATAATATTCCTCTCCTTGTCTGAGGGCGTCCATCGTGACTGCCTCACAATCCTTCACCCTCCACAACTGATGCTTCCTTACCCATACCAAATCCATTCTGTTCTATGTTGTCCACCTCTAGGTAAACTTGTGGCTTTCTCGCTTTTGAAAGAATGAACCGATTATGGCCATCCCATTCCTCGCCACCACCTCCACCAGCTCTTGACCCTCTCTCATCCTCGTTCCCCAACCAAATTTACCAAAACATTCCTCTTCACCCAGCTCCGTTACTCCCGCATACACGTTACCCCTGTCTGGGCTGGACTATTTTGAGGGGTGTGAAAGTTACCATGAAAATCGATGGGGGGGGCACTTTGTCCATTCCAGCCCAGATAGGGTTAAAGTCCCCTGCAGTGCAAGCATCATGTCCACCTCAATCACTCCCATCATCCTCTCCAGTGTGTCCCTGAATAATTCCTGCTTCTCCACCCCAGTCCTTCCTGTTTGTGGCCCATATACCGACATAACACAAACCAGTTTGTTCTCATCTCTCTCTTGTTCATAAATTCCTTGACACTTCAACCTGTCTGTGCTTGTCCTTTCCTTCTGTTAATCCAGCATTGTCTGGGAGATAGACTTGGAGGTAGTTCCCAAACGAATTAACCTGACATAGTCGACATGCACCAGCGGTAAATGCTCGGCCACCCCACTTAAGATCTAAGCAAGATAAGATTGGTGCATCGCGGAGGGCGCGCTCCCCATTCAGGAAACCATGTGACCTCGAGTTAAACGGCAAATTAGGTGGTGGACACTGGAACTCGTGGTTAACTGATTGGCGTTCGTGGTTGTAAAGCAACCACGTACACAAAGTTAATTGTGAGCGGTTGCCCCAGGTCCGGCTCTTCCGAGGAGAAATGGAGATTAACCCCCTCATAATACACTCATACCCATGACCGTAACAATGTATATCTATATATATATATATATTATATATATATATATATATATATATATATATATATACACATATATGGATATATAAATATATATACATATATGTATGTATGCGAATAAATGTCAATATGTGTGCGTGTGTGTGTCAGTGTGTCTCCTCCATAACTCCAAAACCATAAAACCTTGCAGCCTGAAACTTTGCATGCATACCAAGAAAACTCCAAGGAAATGCAGGAGTGAAATAACTATTTACTTAAAGCAAGCACGGCTATGTTCCCTCCTCCATAGATAGATACACAAGAAAAAGTGAAATTTCTAAAGCATTAACGAATCTTTTTCTACTGTTTGGAGAAATATATTCAGTGAACAAAAAATTTAGGAACGTGCTAAAGTTAACCAGCTTCATTAAGCTGTATGATTTAAGGCATTCATTGCTAGACCTCATGCCCTGCCCCCCCCCCCCCCCACCCCAGAGGGACTGCCTATCCATCCATAGCATCTGCCAGATCTGTCTCTATATTTTCGGAGGTTTTGTGAGGTGTTCTTCAGGAAATCAAAGCAAATCTGGTAAAAAAAAAAAAAACGGCGGTTTTGTAAAAAAAATTATAACGTTTGCGTGGACCCCGAACTGATGTACCATGTGACACGTGCACAAACAACAGGCAAAATGCCAGATTTTCTGCAATGTTTATTTCACGGGCGATTGAACTTTGCAATGTCTCCAGGGGTGTTCTGCATTAAGCTGCAACTCTTTTGTGGATAAAGTCATTTTATTTCATTAACTGCTGCGTGTGTGGTAAAGACCGGTTTTAAAGTTAAAAGGTCCTTTACAGTACACAGCCACAGCATGGCCAACCATTCCTTATCAACCATTTAATTGGAGTGCTTGTAGGAGTGCTTAGGCCACCAGCCGAGGGCCCATTGTCGATCGCGGTACCGCGCTACATCATTCTGAGTGAATCGTT
>CM068960.1:20791001-20804313 GCA_035128595.1 Eptatretus atami
GTCCAGTTTTTTACCAGACTTGCTTTGATTCCCTGTGGAGCACATCACAAAACCTCTAAAAATATACAGATCTGGCAGACGCTATGGAAAGGCAGTCCCTCTGGGGGACACGGTGCGAGGTCTCGCAGTGAATGCCATAAATCATATAGCTCAAAAAAACTGGTAAATTTTGGCACATTTCTAAATTTTTTGTTCACTCAATATAATTCTCCTAACAGTAAAAACCTTGCAGCCTGAAACTTTGCATGCATATTAAGAAATCTCCAAGGAAGTGCATGCTGAAAATTGGGTGTTAGGGTTAATTAAAACACCCCTTTTGATAAGATGAGTTTGATGCTTTGGAAATTTCACATTTTCTTGTGTATCTATGGAGAAGAAGGGAACATATCTTTGCTTGCTTAAAGTAAAGAGGTGTATCGGGTTAGTTATGAGACTCGGTATTTCTTTAAATTATCAGAATTCACAACAGATTTTGACACTTATTTAGTCCGGACGACATCCGATCCTCAAAATTCAAAAAATATTTCAATCATATACTTTAATTCCTCCATGAGAGTCGATCGTGGAAAATCGTATCATATAATGCGTGAAATCGCTCCAAGCTCATAATTTGAAAACTATAGTACTTACAAAAGTGATGCATACAATGATTCGTAGCTATGATGAACAGGCATTCGATAATATGAGTGAGGCAAGTGAAAAAAAAACTTTATCATTAAGAAATCATTGCGGGCTGTTCCAAGTCAAAGCATGGTTGAGCAGGCCAAAAAGACATGGCTGCTTCAGACTCCAGCGAGGTTACCCAGGAAACACCTTTCACCCCAAATAGCGAGGTGGCCGAGGATCGCCTGATGAAGGATTTAATTAAATAAGGCTGTTAATTATCTTCAAAAGGGGTGTTTTAATAAACCCAAACACCCAATTTTCAGCATGCACTTCCTTGGAGTTTTCTTAGTATGCACGCAAAGATTCAGGCTGCGAGGTTTTATGGTGTTGGAGTTATGGAGGAGACACACTGACACACACACACACACACACACACACACACTGACATTTATTAGTATACAGTGGTAATATATATATATATATTATAATATATATATTATATTATATATATATACATATACATATATATAATCGAATTAGACAATACATAAATGTATGTGCTTCCCATTGGTAAATGTTCAACTTGGTGTCATGTTTGATAGTTTTGGTTGGTGGATGTTAAAGATCCTATGGTGTCCGTCGCAAAGAGTAGGTGCGTTATGGCCGACATGCTGAGCAAACTTGGGCAATAACTTGCCTTCCCATCTCAAAAGACACCATGGGATTTTTAATGTCTGCAAACAACCAATGTCGGCTGATGGGTCCTCTGGTTTGACATCCTCCCAATGGAAGGCACAAATTGATGCCTCACCCTGAATGAGAAACATCCGGGCTTGATAGAACATAAGACTTTTGCACTCGTCAATACACCCTCAGTGATGGTGAAGCTGGGCGGTGTGTACAAAAGGCAGGGATACTTTCAGCGCATGCTGGTGACTGCGCTCAACTGGAATTCCTTTTTTATGAGAATATTTAAACAAATCTCCAAACAGAAATTAATACAGTATGCTGTTCTACAAAAAATAGTAAATAATAACCATTCCTTTCACACTATGAGGTACATCGGAGCTTCCAAGGCAATTTCATTGGCTTAGGTGGGGAATCCTGGAGGGGTCGCCACTCCGACACAACATACACAGATGGCTTATTACCCAGTAAGCCAGCGCTCATTTTTCCAACCTCGGAGGATGACAGGCTGAGTCAACCCAACTGGTGTTATTTTAATGGGATGACAGTGGCTCAAACTCAAGACCCTAAGATCTTAAGCCTGCCACCTTAACCATTAAGCCAACAATAGCCTTTCAAAAAAAATAAAAAAAACAGTGCAGCATGTTAATTCGCATGTAAACTGTATGACTCAATTAATATGGAGAAATGTTAGTGATCCATTAGATTTCTCACATTACCAAGGCAAAGTTTCACAGAAAAGTTGTGCAACATCATATTCGGCCTGTTAAACCTCCACCTATCATGCTAAATCTGGTAAATAGTCTCAGAAGTCAGGGCCCATAAGGCTTTATAAGGTGATAAATCTAAGAATACCCCTAGACTGGGTAACATATTCGGCCCCTGCCCTGGAACAGCTAAAGCATAAGCCTAAACCTAACTATTAACTGTATTTTAATGTTTGTTCAATCTCAAATCTACTTGAATGCCATGGATATAGTGGTTAAATTTATTACGATTGTTTTTAAAGGCCTGACCTTATACTTCTTTTATGAACAAATGCCTCTGCATGGGAGGCATTTTTTTATCAGCTTATAGACCTATCCAATAAGCATTTCACTTACTTGTGAAATGATTTCTCGCTACGGCTTATTTCCATGTTTAAATGTAACACGACTTGGCATTTTAAAATGCTCCATTGGGTCAAAACAAAGCCTTTTCTGAGGAGCCCAAACATGTCTGAAACTGCACTTCCAGTGGCTTCAAAATACTGAGTCAACTAATATCCAATTTTATATAAATATCCACAACTGCAAGGATATAGTTAGTACAGGTGTAGTGAACTTTGAGCTGCCTAGTCAGGTTAGATTCATGACCCGACTATAAACTGTCAGATTGGTGGTTCGCAAGGCAGGGTTTGCAACACAAAATACACCATCTCTCGGATGGACGTTAAGCTGAGCGTCCCATCTGTTGGCATTAGTTGGTGTTTGTTAAAGACCCCACGGAGTCCTTTGGAAAGAGTCAGTAAGTTATCTCCTGCAACCCAAACAAATTACAAATTCCTGGCCAAATACATTCAATCGAGAGCCTGGCAGGTTTGGCTGGCTGAAATGTATACATCGCACTGATGCTTACACACCTGAATCTTTCCCCTTTATGCACAAGGTAAACACAGATTGCCCCAAAAATCTCTAGACAATGAAAAAAAAAGTTTTTGGTTTTTCAATGAAAGTTTTTCACTTCAAACAACTATTAACCTGGGAAGGTAATAACGTTGAGTTCTGCATGCATAGATACTTGAAGAATTATGATACCATACATGAGTTAAAGCCATTACTGAAATAACTGAATGACTTATTACAGGATGTCATGCCACAAAGAGTAAAGCTGCTTTCAAAATGGCATCAAAGTATCCCTGGAACCCTCTTGGGCCTAGTAAAGAGATATGGTGTACACGGACATTGTTAAAATGGATGACAAGATCGCAGATGTCATGGTCACAATGAGTCCTTCTCCTTTTCACCTCAGGAAGGGTGGCTGTTGGACCTTCCTCTCAACCTTGGGAAAATTATGGGATGGAGTTCACCCCTGGGACTGTTATGGTTTTGCCTGGTCAACTGAGACCTGGAGATTCCTGAAAGGCAAAAAAAAAAGAAGCTTTCCTGGTACTGCTCGCTCACCCAGTTAAACATCCCAGCTGCAACCATGTGCCAATTTTTTGAGAGACCGATTAGTCGTGTTTGGTGGTCAGGGCTATAAAATTGTTTTTTTGCTACAAAATCCAAGAAATTAAATGTGCTTGCCCCTCTGAGATTGCTGACTTTGATCTCCATCACAATCAGATCCAACTTCAAAGTGCAGTCCCGGCACAGCGCCGTCAGGGGGTGATGGATCCGAGAGCACACCTTAATTGAGTGGGAACATTAAGCACTGGCTGTACAGCCTGGTTTTTGATTAAAAAGAATGCTTAGATGTTAGAGGCAATAAAAAAGAAAAATTGAAAAGCGTCGTCGGTGCCCAATGAGAGCCTAGGGAAGCACTCCTCGTAAAATCTTGATTTTTATTCCTGCAGTTGTATTCTGAGCTGTTATGAACTCAACGAGGATTTAAATTAGCAGTGACAATACAAGCGAAAAACAACTTGTGTGAGAACATATGAATGCGTGCGTTCACACCGCAAGCAACTACTCCAATGCATCCAATGTGCAGACATGATAAGTATAAGCTTTATACACTTGATGAAGTGGATTGTGGTTGCATTCCGTAAGCATCTAAATAATGCAATTAAATCAAGAATTAGTGATTCGAATAAGCACTTTATTTAAAAGTTTACAGCAATCATAATTTTTTTATGTAAATATAGCAAAGGTTGCAAAATAAGAGGCGGGAGAGGCGGGTGTTAGCGTTGCCGAGCAACAAGTTCAATTGTAAGCTCCATTGTCTTGGGTCACGCAACCCAAAGTGAGAAGACCAAGCCTGCACCGGCCGACCTTTATTCGTGGACATTTTAGTTCATGGAAATTTTTTGACGGTTTTGTGATCCCCCCCCCCCCCCCCCCCAAACCCACAATGGGATATTGGCTTTGAGTTGCAGCAGTGTGCAAAATTTCAGCTTTCTCGTCAATCTAAAAGGTACTAAACATTTATATTAGTGAGTGAGTCAATGGTTAAAAAGAGCTTTATATATTACATGAGATTGAAAGTAATTGTGCATGAAATCCATTTACTACAACCGCTGTGACCCTGTTCTCACCTATCTCCTACACTTCCTCTCCTTGTGCTATGGTGGCATCCCTTTATTGTTCTCCCACTGCATTCCAGTCACCCCATTTTGACTATTGATCCATTCCATCTGTTGTCCTGCTCTTTCATGAGCCTCGCCAACTGTATGAAAGAAAATCACTAATGCAAAAATCCTTCCAAAAGGGTAGCAATAACTTCCAAGATAAATATATATGAGTTATCTTACAAGGATATTCAACAAAGGAGGCCAAATGTGCCTGTACAATGGTTGACAACATGGTTGTTTATCCGTGTTCTGTCGTTTTTAAATGTTGAGCGTCAAGCAAGAAGCAGCACGTACCATTTTTTAAAATGTTTTAAAGTATTTTCGTTTTAAAGCATTTGATATGACTCAGCTGGGGGCAGGTTCGAACATCTGACCTCCCAGACGCAGAGTGGTGGCTCTACCATTACACTATCGACTACCCAATGAACCAATAAATATGTTAGAGTACATCTAACAATTACAGAGAATGTACATCTAATGGCTAAGAAAGCAAAAGACTGTCGTCAATGTAACACGAATATTTTGCGCACGCACACAGTTTCTTTTAACCACCCTTCCTTAACAAGCAAATCATTTTCTAACGAGTTAGTTGTTTTATGAAGGGGGATGAAAAAAACTTATGAAGGGATTCTAAAATAATGCTAAAAAGTAACAAAATGCAGTTGGGATGATTGCGTAGTGACACGATTCAACACAATTTGTCTGACATCACCAACATAAGTAGCAGCACCGTGTGAGACATCCACACACTGAATTTTCATTTTGAACAAATACTTGTTTTTTTACTTTTAATGAATGCTTGTTCCCATCGCCGGAAGAGAGGGAATTGCATTTGAGTCTGTTTGTTACTTGGCAAGTTTTATTTTATTTTTGACAAGTATGTTGATTGCCTCCGTTTGTTTGTTTGTGTTTATTTGTCTGTCCGCTCGCCTCCAACCCAAACTGCTCAACCGATCTTTCTGAAATTTTCAGAGATTAATGTCACTGACCCTGCGACGGCCTCGCATTGAAGTTTCGTAAAATTCGGTCGACCAAAAAGGTCTACATAGGCTCAAATAGGCCAATTTGTGTCAAATTTTCTAAAATCCTCAATTTTAATCTGATTGACTTTAAATTTGAAGAGCATTTTCATGTCAGGTCACTGAATTCAACTACCAATTAATTTTAAGGAGAAAAGGTCAACACAGGCCTGATTTCTAAAATTGATAGATAGGGCCAAACACTAAATATATCACAAAATCTCAAAATGTTGTGGACGAGTTGTGACAAAACAAGGTGGATGAGTTGGATGGGTGATAAGAACAAGCGGATTGGATTTTGGTTCGGATCCAGCCCATCAGTGGGATACAAAATGTGAACTGTTCCACCTGGCAGAGGTATGCGCTCTACCGAGTGCCATTCTACTTTGTGCTGTTTTGCCAAGTTATCACTCCATGAGTGGTTTTTCATTTGTTTGTTCATCTAGTTGTCTGTTGTTTGTCCGCACAGAATTTTAGTGATATTCTCCGCAACCTCTTGTCGGATTGAGATGAAATTTTCACCATAGGAGCGACTACTCATGTAGAATGTTTTATTGATAATTATGATGTAATAGGTCACATGGTGTGGCAGCCATGTTGGAAAATGGAAAAACTTTGGACCTCTATCTCTGAAACTGCACCAAGGATAAAATTGAAACTTTGCACATGGAAAGTACTCCTCATGGGGAATGTGATTTTTTAATGATGTTAGAGGTGTCTTCGTTATGACATCATAATTGCATATGTGGAATGTTACATGTGATCAGTATGAAAATTTTTGAGGGTCCTCTCAGGATAAAATGCTCTGCATAAAAAAAAGATGTCATCAGTCACGTGATTCGGCAGCCATATTGTTTTTTTGTTTTAATTAAACCTTCAAAATCTTCTCTGAAGTGGCTGAACAAATGGAGATGAAACTTTACACGTATGACTGCCTATCCATGAGGAACAAAAGGTTCACACATATGACATCACCGGTCACATGGTTTGGAAGTCATATTGGATTTACCCTAAAACCTATAATATCTTCTCCAGAATGACCGGACAGATCAAGGGGAAACATCACATAAGTGTTCCCCAATCCTTAGGCATACAAGTTTGTAAAGGAATAATTGATAGGTCACATGGTTTTGCAGGCATATTAGATTGAAGAAAAATATTAAATAATATTTTCTCTGGAACCACTTCATTAAATTGACGTGAAACTTCACAATTGTGATCTGGTAGTGATGGGGAATACAAGTTTTAAATTTCAACTTGATCGGACACATGGTCTGGCAGCCAGAAAAAAAAATTTTTTTAATCTAGATTCTTTTTTATTTTTGAATAAGGCTCACTTAGGGGAGAGGAGTCGCAGCTGAAATGTGAATCCTATCCAGGTTCCTCCTGATGACTTAATCTTTGCTTTTTGCTTGTCCGGGTTCCTTGTGATTATTCCAATATAGTACTGTACCAGTTTGGTCTTTCGTTTGATTTGAATTTAATTTATTTTAATCCAATTCTAAATTCAATTGAATAATAATGAAAAAAGTCATGGGTCAAGGTCAGGCGTCCAACCAAAGCGGGGTTGCATTAAAGTGGGATGTCTTGGTGCCTGGTCATCACTGCCAGCAGTTATAAAGTGGTAGTTCTAATTATATCTCTTATTAATTATGTAACACACCAGTACACAAACACCGCACAAAACTCCACAAACTCCACACAAAACAAGTCCTGGCAAGGGTCTGCAATCTTTAATTGCTCTTTTTATTGTTGGATATGATTCACAGCACTTACCCTCGCACTGGATACGTTTGTGATCAGACTGGGTTGTGGGGGAGGGGAGGGGCCTTTGTGTTGGTCTTAAACAGCAAGCCAGCAGGGAGCCTTAAAAGAGACAAAAGGATATTGGGATGGTTCACAAGGTGCTGTGGGTGATGCAGACATTGTTACAGAGAAATGGTTTTAAATTCTGTCGTTATGAGATAATTCCAACTGCATTTCATTATTTAATATTGGCATTACAAGCTGTTAGGTCATGATAAGGTCATCATAAGGTTTAAAAGGTCCCAAAAGTACTTTAATTTCGATCTAGTTTAGTTGCCATTTTGGATTACAGCAAAAGATGTAATGGATCTTTTCTCAAACTGCTTTCCTGATAAATGCAAAACTTTAAATTTGTAATCAACTACCCAAGATAAATACAGCTTTTTAACAATGATGTCAACAGTTACGTGATATGGCAGTCATATTGGATCATAAGAAAACCTTTAAAATTCACCTTCTCTGAAACTGCTGTACTGATGAATGCGAAACCTAAAATATATGACCGACTTCCGGTGGGAATGTTTCATTAAAAGAAGCTGGGCAAAACAATATGGCCAACAGTGATGTCATAATACAGAAAGTTGGCAATATCTTGAAAAATGTGAACTATAGACACCTTTGAGTTGCACCTTATTAAATAGGGCTAATTTTGACACAACAATAAGTGACATCATACTAGAAATGGGAAATATCTTGAAAACTAAGGCTCAGAGACAGCAGGGAGTTGCACTACTGTGAACATCATGTCAATACTTCTCCTCCTCCTCCTCCTCCTCCTCTTCCCTTTACAAGGGGTGAGGTCCGATGGCACAAGGCTTCTGCCCTGCCTTGACCACAATACTCCTCCACCTCCCTCTGTCCTCAGCCAACTCTCTCCACTCTCCAACCACCCCTTCCTAACTGATATCCTTCCTCACACAATCCTCCCATCTCAACGGCAGTGTACCTCTTTTCCTACTACCTCGCTCCCTCAACCTATCCAGTCTTTTTGCCATTCTCTCTTCCCCCATCCGCACAAAGTGTCCAGCCCATCTCAGCTGGCATTTCACCAATCTCCCCGTCAAACCCATCTGCACACCAATCTCCTCCCTCAGTTCATCCATCCTCCTTCTATCCTCCCTCTTCACTCCAGAAATCCTCCTGACACAGTTGTTCTCAGATACCCACAGTGTCAGTTGTTATCCATCAGTGCCACCGTTGCAAGACCATAAATGTCAGCAGGCATTTCACTTGACATCAGAACCTTCCCTTTCAATTTCCTTGATATCTATCTGTCTGCCATTACTCCCTCCACCCTTGTCCATGCAGTCATACCCAACTGAATGCTCCTCCGCACCTCTGCCTTCGACTTGACTTACCATCCCCAGTCACTATTCCTCCAGGATATTCAAGCCTATTACTCTGTTTGATCTCCTTCCCCTCTAACCGTGTATTCATTTATTTTCTCTGCTGCCCAACCCACATCACCTCAGTCTTCTCCATAGTCATCTTCAGCCCATGTTTCTCAAATACCTCCTTCCACTCCCCCAGTACTTCCCACATCTCCCGCCCACTCACCACCACAACAGCAAGATTGTCCGTATACAGTATCCTCCCCATACTCTTATGGATCTGGAAGCCATGAGCACTCAACATACAGGTCCTATAGAACAGTTATATCGGTATGTGTTTCTAGTTAGGGTCCCGTCCCTGGTCTAATGGGAATTAAATGTTCATGCGCTGCGGAGTTATTTTGATAGTCAAGGTTTTCTTTTATTTTTACATCAACGATAACTACAACACGCCTTCACCTCGCTTCCTCACACCGACGCCATTGCCTACGTGCGTGTCAGCATGTACGTGGGTGGAGTTCACGAGGACCTGATGTCTCTCTCGCCTAATCAGGGAGATGCGAGCGAGTTCCCCAGCGGTCGGCCAATGAGCACAGCCCACGCAGGATAATATTCCTCTCCTTGTCTGAGGGGCGGTCCATCGTGACTGCCTCACAATCCTTCACCCTCCACAACTGATGCTTCCTTACCCATACCAAATCCAGTTCTGTTCTATGTTGTCCACTCTAGGTAAACTTGTGGCTTTCTCGCTTTTGAAAGAATGAACCGATTATGGCCATCCCATTCCTCGCCACCACCTCCACCAGCTCTTGACCCTCTCTCATCCTCGTTCCCCAACCAAATTTACCAAAACATTCCTCTTCACCCAGCTCCGTTACTCCCGCATACACGTTACCCCTGTCTGGGCTGGACTATTTTGAGGCGGTGTGAAAGTTACCATGAAAATCGATGGGGGAGGGCACTTTGTCCATTCCAGCCCAGATAGGGTTAAAGTCCCCTGCAGTGCAAGCATCATGTCCACCTCAATCACTCCCATCATCCTCTCCAGTGTGTCCCTGAATAATTCCTGCTTCTCCACCCCAGTCCTTCCTGTTTGTGGCCCATATACCGACATAACACAAACCATTTGTCTCTGTACCACCAACCATGCCAAAACTATCCGGCCCTCCCATCATTCCACTCTGACCACTTGCTTGCTGATCTCTTCTGATACTATTATTCTCACACCATTATTCCTTCCATCCCTACCCACATGCAACAGCTTGTATCCTCCTACCAACCTCCTCACCCTATCTCCTTTCCATCTGGTCTCCAGCACACACAACACTTCCAAACTCCTTCTGTGCATAATCTCCACCACTTTGACTCCTCTCCGCCACAGTAATCCCACATACAAACTACCTAGCCTGTCCTCGCTTCTGAACCAGTGCCCACCTGGCAGAGCAAGTACTATCTTGATTAGTTTGGAATACTCAGGTCATCAGGTTTGGAATGGAATGCTCAGGGAATGCTTTTGAACCTGGTGTTGGCTTAGCGGTTAGGGTGATGGCTTGGGATCCTAGGGTCCTGATTTCAAGCCTGGTTGGCTACTGAATTAACACCAGGGGGTTGACTCAGCCCGTCATCCTTCTGAGGTCGGCGAAATGAGGACGAGTGCAGCAACCAAAAGCCTGCACACAAAGGGAAGGGGTGTTGACGGATTTACTAAATCTGGTATTGGTGTGGTGCAGGCATGATGGGCCGAATGGCCTCCTCCTGTGCATAATTTTCCTTGTAATCCTTGTAATCAATCAGCAGTGCTGCCCTGGCTGACTGCTGGACCGATGACCCCAGCTTATCATAATCCTGTGTGCGCACAAGCACACACGTCGCTCTTTCTCCACTCACTCCCCCTTCTCCCCCCTGCCGATCCCTCAACCTCCACACTTGACTCCTCGCCCCCACCCTCATGGCACTCCTTCCTACCCCCACCCCATTCACTCCTCTTCTCTTCCTCTCCCTCACCCATCCCCTTCCTTTGTCCCACTCTTCCCACTCTCCTTAATACAGGACATTAAATTTGTGCATATTCAGCTTACAACAAGTAAATGTTTTCACAAAAATCACGGTTCAAAAGTCACTCAGGTTGATCCTCATATGCATGCATAAATACGCTCCTCAATTCCCACACTCAGACCTCCTCGACTCCATGGGCCAAAGACCAACCACAGCTTGATCCACTCCACCATACGACGTGCTGAAGCAAGTCCACAGGCACAAAGATAGATCAACTGCTGCTCAATCGGCTGATTCACTCCACCGTAAAGTGGGCCAAAGCAAGTCGATGGGCACAAAGAACAACCACAGCTCAAACAGCCAACCAACTCCACTGTACTGTGGGCCAAAGCAAGTCCATGGTCACAAAGATCTACCTCCGCTCAAATGGCTGATCCACTCCACCGTACAGAGGCCGAATCAAAATAAAGACCAATTACTGCACCGTAGCCTCAAGAAAGAAACCAGACATAACACACACACACACACACACTTCCCCACACCCAATAAAGAATGGGGTCGGGGATCATTTAATATTACCTTTCAGACAGCTACAGAGGCTTAGGCACGAGAGAGCAATTTAAAAAGAAAAAAAAATCCAACGTTTTTATAAAAAAATTATTTTTTTGCCTAAAACACTCATTGACAAACCTCTGAAAGATTTATGAAGATCTGTTTCGTCATCTTTGAGAAAAATGGTGACACACACACACACACACACTGGTAAGTACTTACAAAAGCGATTATATTTGAAGTTATAACCTTAACTTACAAGCAATTTACTGATTTCCCAACTGCCCGGATCATCCGCTGCACTGCAAGTCTGAACAACCACCAATAAATTATATTAATGCTTATTTATGATGCATTTTTAAAATAATATTTATTTATTGTATTTTTATCTAAATACCTCCCTTAATTAAAGCCCATAAATATATATATATTTTAATGAATAATGTTAATTAAGGAATTTACTTCGCTAAAATAATTAATTCATTATTATTATATCAAATGCAATGCAATAGGAACTTGTTGACATGAAAAACAACCAAACCTAAATAAAAGGTGACGATGGAGTCCAAAGACATTCTCACAAGACCTGATCAAACAATCAGCCAAATATCCTCTGTTTCACATGATGGAAAAAAACCTTCTCAGCACATTCTACAAATTCAGTGCCTTTACTGAACAAATTCTTGTAAATCTAAGTAGCTGAGATGAAAAGACATTGTAACCCATTTCAATTGGTACATTGCTACCTGGAAAGGTAAACAAGACTACATGGAAACTGAAATCATCAACGTTATGATATACACTTGTACGAAAACCATTCTGTCCAACTCTAACCAACACATCCAGATATGCAGCAACTGTACAATCATTACCACTCCTGTTTGCAATCAGGCTCTGGATAAATCTTGTGAAGCTGCCTATCAATAAAATTATCGTTAACCACACAAATATCATCTATATAACGACATGTATGAGATAATATTTTCACTAATCCTAATTTTTTTTTTCTTTCATTAGTTTCTGCATGATACATGAACAAAGCAAGTCCACGAGCACAATGATCAACCGCAGCTTGAACAGCCAATCTAAAATGTGGATACTACCTGACCTAAAATGTGGATTATAAATCCAGCCCTATTTTTACTCTGATCCATCCATCACTCCACTTTTTTGTTACCATTCAAGTGAGCTACAGGAGCATTGGTCCTCTATTTTTTAATTTTTGGAAATGTTCATTTTTTTAAATTTGTTCTTTATTTTGTGAACCAATTGTTCAATTCAATGAGATGAAACTATTTTTATGGATGGAATCACTTTGTAAAGGATAAAGTTTCTCACAATGTGCATAATTTAATAAATATTATGGTGCATGATAATTCCAGCCAATTACATGATGTACAGATAATTGTGTTTACATGATTTACACACATTGCAGAGCTCTTCTATCTTTGACAAATTCCCACATTATCATGGAATTAAATCACCTTGCAAGTAGTCATGAAGTACTTGATAGAAATATCACATACATAAAACTAGAAGGGCACTCGGTTGAGCCCATACCTCTACCACACAATTCCTGATCCACGAGAACATATTCTGGCCCATTTTTGAAATATCATGCCATACACAGTACTACATCGTTTTGGGCCCTATCTCTCAATGGTGAAGAATCACTTTGAATATTAAATAATTCTCGTATCCAGATCCGGATGCGTTTCTTCACCAAAATCAAATCAATTCATCCTTGTCAAACAACCAACCTGTCCACCAAGTTTCATCCGGATCTTTTTGAGATGTCGTTTTTGGCCCCCATCTCTCAATGGTGAAGAATCACTGAAAAAATAATAGTAGCCGGATCCGGATCTGGGTCTTCACTAAAATCTAAACAGTTCGTCCTTGTCACACACCCAACCTATCCACAAACTTTCATCCGGATCAGTCAACAACTTTTTGAGATATCCTGCACACAAAGAAACAAACAAAGAAAGAAACAAACAGACAAACAAGAAAAAGACGTTTTGCAGAGCATGATACTTGCAGAATCA
>CM068960.1:20810651-20823151 GCA_035128595.1 Eptatretus atami
AAAGCGGGGGTTAGCCTTGCGGGCCCCATGACAATG
This sequence comes from Eptatretus atami, assembly GCA_035128595.1. Lineage (NCBI taxonomy): Eukaryota > Metazoa > Chordata > Myxini > Myxiniformes > Myxinidae > Eptatretus > Eptatretus atami. Next base: position 20,810,688 of record CM068960.1, read on the forward strand.
TTCTCCACTTTACCCTATTTTCTGCATCTCCCCTTCTTAATCTGCTTGCCCACATTTCCTCTTCCACCACCTTTAGCCAAGTTTTTCTCGGTCTTCCCCGTCCTCTACTTCCGATACACTCATCATAACACTCCTCTCACCCAGTCACTTCATCCTTCTCAACACATGACCCAACCATCTCACTGTTTCTCTTCACAACATCCATCATGACTCTATTCCATCATTTGTCTTCCTCTCTCTCTCAACGATACTCCACACATCCACCGAACCATTTGCATTTCCACCCTTTCCAGCATTTGTTGCTGCTCCATGTTCAGGACCAATGTCTCACTCCCATAAATCATCGTACTCCTCACACATGTAGCATACACCTTTCCCTTCAGCTTCAACGACACTCCCCTCTTCGTCAGCACGCCACTCAGTTCCCGAAACTTCTTCCATGACATCTCACTCTATCAACCGTCGAAGAGTCTGATCCACCTTCTCCATTCAGCATGTCTCCAAGATAGCAAAATGTTTTCACACCTTCCAGCTTCACACCATCTCCAAGATCCAATCAACAATTCCTTCATCTGCAGCTCCCTCTATGCACACCTTACACTTGAATGTAGCTGCCACACTGGTTAATGACCTCTCACACCACACGACATTTTCGATGAACCCATTCAGCACACATTGTACACTGATGGAGTTCACTCCGACACCCTTCCGCAAACAGCACACGGCACTCCCAGTCCTTTCCACCTCACCACATGCTTTACCACTTGCCATCACCTTCGTCTTTCCGATATTCACCTTCAAACCTTTTGCCTCCATACATTCCTTCCACTTGTTCATCTTCTCCTTCAGTCCATCCATACTCTCTGCAATCAACACCAGATCATCTGCATACAGCAGCTCCACGGTAAACCCTCCTTTACCCTCCGAGCCAGCACCTCCATCACAACTACAAATAGAAGTGGACTTAGTCCGACCCCTGGTGCACTCCTACCCTCACTCAAACTCACCACTGTTCCCGTCCTTCGTCCTTACAGTTGTGCGCGCTCTCTCGTACATTGCCATCACTACTCTGATCAACCATTCCTCCACTCCTAACGTCCTCAATGCCATGTCATTACTTCACGTGGAACCCTATCAAATGCTTTCTCCAGATCAACAAACCCAAAAACAACTTCTTCCTCTTCTCCATGTACTTCTCCTGCAACTACCTTACAATAAAAATTGCATCTGTCGTCCTCTTCCTGGCATAAATCAAACTGCATTTCGTCAATCTTTACCTTCTTCCTTATCCTCTTCTCCAACACCATTTCCAATACCTTCATTCCATGCTCCAATAACTTTATTGCTCTATAGGAGCCACAGTCCAGAGGGTCACCTTTCCCTTGTACAGAGGGACTAGGGTACTCAGTTCCCAATCCACTGGAATGCGGCCTTCTTTCACCACCAGATTACAGATCTCTGTCATTCCTTCACACCCCAACTTCCGCTGCCTTCAACATATCTCCCACAACTCCGTCGGCCCTCCTGCTTTTCTCCTCTTCATTGCTCTTATAGCTTCCTCAACTTCCTTCTCAGTTATCTTCTCTGCTGGTCCTAAAACTGGGTTACTCTCGATGTTGCTATCCCATTCATTTTCCACATTCAACAGCCTTTCCATATATCTCTTCCATCTTCCTTTAATTCCATCTGAGTCCACAACGATTTGTCCACTTCATCCTTCAAGCAACTCACCCTCATCACATCAAACCTCTCTCTCGCTATCTGCTTTACAATCCTGAATACCGCTCCCTGACCTCTTCCGAATCCAAGCGTTCTCCGAACATTTTCTATAAGCCTCCTGCGCCTTTGCTACCTCTTTCTTTGCAGCCTTCCTGGCTACCTTAAACTTTCATGCGCTGCCTCTTCTACACCGTACCCTTCGCCTTTTCCATTCCTTGAACTTCTTCCTCTTCTCTTCAATCGTCTTTCCAACTTCATCACCCACCACCATGTTTCCAAGTGCCTCGGTGGTCCTTTTGTCCATCCACATACCTCACCAACAGCTCCAATAGACTATCTTTCATTGACATCCAACCACTTTCAAGTCAACCACATCATCCTCAACCATACTCAGCTCTCTCTTAATGCTTCCTTCACTGTCGCCTCTTTCAACTCCACACCTTCATCCTCGGTGGTACTTCACCCGCTGAATTCTCCGCGCACCTTTCACCCTTATATCACAGACAATCAGGCGGTGCTGAAACAGTCTCCTCCCTGGATCACCTTTGTGTCCCGGAGGTTTCCCCTATCTCGCCGACGCACCATCAGGTAGTCAATGGTTGTTGTCGACCCACCTGACGTGTAGTAATAAGCCTATTATCCGCTTTCTGGAATTGAGTATTACAAATCAACAAATCAGCTCCATCAGCAAACTCCAAGATCCTTTCACCTTCTCCATTTCTCACACCATATCCATAACCCCATGGACTCCCTCAAAACCATCTGGACTCCTTCCACATGTCCATTCAAGTCTCCTCCAACCACAACAACGTTCCTCATCTTTCACATTCTCCATCAACTTCTCTATCGCACACCAGAACATGTTCTTCTCTTCATCACTTCGACCGACCTGTGGGGCATATCCCGAGATGACGTTCACCAAGAGCTTTCCAATCACGATTCTCACCATCATCAACACTGCAGCACAGTACATTTATTTATGTGCAATGCAAATTAGTTATTTTGGCAATTTTTGTGATCTCCTGATTTGGTACAGTACCGGTACTTCAACGATACATTCTGGCGTCTTTATCAATCTTATAAGTTCTGAAAACGCTTGAGAATAAAAGGTATGGCCCTAAAAACAACATAAGTGTGAGTTAAGGCAACGCATATTGAGTGGTGGTATTAATAACAGGACTACGTAACAAGGGGAGACGTAAATCGGTGTTTCTCTGCACGCGTAGCGCAAAGTGGAGTTAAGCAATTGGTTCACTCTGTCTGTCTTCAGGCATCAGTCGATGATCGAGGAACTACTTAATTCAAATTGAATGTTATATTTTGAACACGATAGAACATGAATCAGTACACGAACCTGCAGTTTAGCAGTACTTTGGCTCTGAATTTGGCAAATTGTATGGAATCTCGTCCTGATCGCACATGAGCACAGAGTAAGGTAAATGTGTTTTTACTCTGCCTGTCTGGTGGTCAAACAATATTGAAAATCTTTCCAAACAGGAAACATTCTGTTGTTAAGGACATTGACACAAACAACAGGCATGAACTAATTAAATGTGTGAAATAAGGTGGTGTGAAAGACGCTGCATCAACAGCGGTAAACTTCCGAAAAAAAAATTTTTGTGTTGTTTACTTTCTACAGCCTTTAAAACTTTATTTCATTTCAATTTAACTATACACTTGCACACCACAGAACACAAATCGCCATGTTGGCAATTCAAAAAAGTTCCAGTTTGGCACTCCTTCAACAAAATATTATGCCATTTGAACCAATCAAATTTGCCACTCACTCGCTCAGCATTGGCGAATATCGAGATTCAGACAAAATGGTGACTCCTAGGAAATATATATCATGCTCTGAAACATAAAGCAAGAGTTAAAAAGACCCTTGCCATATCTATTTTCGCCAGACTGCGTGGGGTAAGGTTAATACATCGCTCTATGAACTCTCCGGATTTACATGTTCTATAATAAATAAATTAAAAAGTCCACATCAATCTTGAACAGCCTTCATAGCAATTTTAGCCAAGTGAGGTTCCAATAACAGTGCAAATCTCTTCCAGAAGATCTGGATAAAGCAAAGGAATTGTCGGATGTCTGGCACTTAAAATTTGATGACAATGAATGCAAAATCCTGTACATTGGAAGAACTAACATCAAGGAAAGCCACAACATGAATGAAGTTGAGCTAAAAGAGGTCGAACATGAGAAAGACTTGGTGTTGTGATGGACAATGAACTCAATTTCCGCAAACACATCTTGGCAGTCATACTTTAAGTTAACCAAATGCTTGGAATTATTAAAAGACCATTTTCCCACGTTACAAGAGAAGTACTAACAATTGGCTTCACAACCCTGCAGTCAGACCCCACATTGAATCTGGGAACATCATCTGACATACAAGACATAAAGTTGATGGAGGAAGGATTGAGAAAGTCTAGTACATGAACTGCGAGGACTCCCATATGAACGTTCGTTAGAAACTCCAAATCTCCCCTCGATGTACTACACGCACCGCAGGGGTGATGTGATCACAGCAGTGTACAAGCTGCACCATGTGAAAACTACAAGTACCAACAAACCTCTTTTTCTCAACTACAAAAAGCACTACAACACAGGGCCACCCCAGAAAATTGTACAAGAAGAGATCCAGGCTTGATGCCAGGAGCAAGTTTTTATTAGCCAGAGGATGATCCAGGAATTGAACAACCAATGTTGTGGAAGCAGTGACAGTGGAAGACTTTAAGACAAGGCTTCATAGGCACTGGTGGAACCAAAGGTTCCAACTTCCTTGAATGTAGAACATGTGCAGTGAAGTTCAAGTTGTGTACTCAATCTATGTTGTGAAGAGCGGGAAATCTATAGAAATACCAACTGTCCCATACACCGATGTGATGTCATGAGATATGATGTGATAACGGAATTCATTAGCCCAGCCATCCACTTGGGCTTTCGTCCCCAAACGTACATCTCCGATTGGAAACGTTTTTTGGAATTCGCATTTTATATAATTTTTTTTTTTTTAATGGGACGTGGGAAAAAAAAAGACTAAAACGAGAACAGCAGAACGAGATTGCAAAGGAAACATGAAAATCAATAATACAAATCGACAGCCCAGGAAGGCTTTTGTAGGATCTCTTATTGAAAGTTAAGGAAGTATGAAATGCTCGGCAGAATGAACTGTATGTGCAGCTGTGGAAGCTACAACGAAGGGCCTGGCCTTGCCAAGCCTGACTTGCGCCCTGGCTAACGCGTAAGGTGCCAGCAGGTCTCCGAGTTACCCAGGCAGCTGTGGATCGGGGGAATTAACGCCGTCGGCAGTTCTTCACGCGTGTAATCCCGGGAGGGACTGGGGTAGAGGGGGGCGAGACACAAGGGCTCAAAGGGTGGAATGCAGTGCCCTCTGCTATCATCTCTCTAAATGATAAATGGTGCCAGCAGATGTGAGGAGCCAAGGCCTAAAGGGAATTTGGCAATGCTCAGCCAAGTGCAGACTGCAAGATTATCACAAACAATTGCAGGTTTTAACGAGAAGGCAACATAGTTTACCATAGGCCGATAGATCGAGCCACTTGTCAAGTTAAACATTATTGTTAAGTCCAGTGGAACAGATTGGGGGGAATTCACTGCAGACATGTGAGGCCAGAAGCTGTGTTTAAGCTTTCACATGGCTAAAAAATTATGGCACCAAGTTCTAAATTTCGACACTTCCAAGAAGCAATGAAATTTGGCTGCATTACGCAGGTGGTTGCACGATTGAGGGTCTACGAATAAGTACATCAAGTAAATGAAGTTAATTACAATCCTGGCCAGCTGAGACTCACTCCGAGATCAAAAGTTCTGATCCAAAGAACTCAAGTCCCAAGTCTTGAATGAACCGAAATATATTATATTTTGATGGTGGATTGATTCCATCACACCATTTTTACTGAGCTCGATGTACTAGTGGTGAAACATACTTTGTATTTAATTCATGGAATAGGGAAGAAGTACATTTGTCAGACAGCAACTAAAATAAGCAAAATGCAATGAATGACTACTGCTAAAGAAGAAGACAAGAGGGAGAGGATGAAGATACATATATATGGGGGTGAACACAGCTCAAGTAATGAGTAGATGCACCTGAAAAATTATATTTCATGTGTGTGTATATATATATATATGTATATATCATAATTATGGCACATGAGGTGCTTTTATGAGATTTAGGCTTTCTGGACATACTGAGACCATAAAAGTTCCATATACTTCACATGTGCGGCCGTTTTTGCAACTCAGGTTTCCACATGATCTAGGTTTATTTATTTATTTGGAAAACATTTTATGCAATGGAAAATGTTTTGCATAGTGCAGGTGGCCCCGAATGATCATGATGCCACATAATACAGATCACTAACTCAATAATGACCAGAAGTGGCTTTCATCATATCAGGATGCTTAAAGCCAATTGATTAGTCCTCGGGATTAGTCCTGCATTTAGATTGGTCCTCCGATTGCAATGCATGTCGAGAGTCAATGCTTGGATTGAAGAATTGCTAAATGACCAATTGTATCAGCCATAAATGCAGTTTATATGAGTGAGTCACCCTCTCTTGCCCCTACCTCTCAGCCGCTCCCCTCACTGCCTGCAACAAACTGGCCGGGCTAACCGTCAGTCAACTAACCTTCGACCCAGGCCATGCCCTAGGCCATGTGGCCTAGGGAGAGGCAAACATGTGTTTTGAATCTTCCATTTTATCAATTTGTAATGGGGTTTAGAAAGCCCTTAGGCTGTGTGTCACAGTGGGAATAAATAACCCAGCTAACGGTTATATGAACCAGTGCAAAATGTTTAAAATGAGTGTCAACAAGTAAACCACGCATGGTTCTAGCTATCGGATTCAATGTTCGTGTCAAAGTTCAGCAAAAGGAGCAAAAAGGTAATACAATAAATGATGTCGGAGAGAAAAAAAGAACATTGTAAATGGATAACCTACAAATTGTCATCTCAATAGGACCGAATAAGAGGTACAAATTGATGATGCAGGGAGCCTGCCCGAAAATGTCCATGTCAATAAGTATCAACAGTCAAAAAAACAAAAAAAACTTTCTAAATTGGCAGGTGATTACTGGTATCGATGGGAATTTCGCATAAAGGCGTGAGTGAGAACAATTTACATTGAGAGAGGGGGAGAGAGGTTGGGGTAGAGAGAGAGGAATACAAGTGGGAGAGAGAGAGAGATGGAAAAGAGAGAGAGGTGCGACAGTTGTGAGAGGTGGGGGGAGGAGAGAGAGAGAGGTGGGAGAGAGGAATAGAAGTGGGAGAGAGGGAGAGAGAGAGGTAAGGAGAAAATGGCAGATGGGTCGAGGGGTCAAGGGGGTTTGCTATAGGCGCCAAGAAGACAAAGGCAGCGAGGACTAAACACAGGAGGTAAATCTCCTGAGATTCCGGGGAACACGAGACAAAGAGATGCAGCACAAGTCAAATGACGACGGAGAAAGAGTGCTGGTGTATGGAATTTACGGAGCAAGGGAATGCATTGTACAGAGGTACAAAAAAACAGCTGTGTTTGTACATGTTGCGATTCCAGAAAATGTTTATAACTTTGATGGTGCAACATTACTCTTGTTATGAAAAAATAATGGAAGTCTGCCACTGGACCCTTCTGCTCCCAAGTGACGCTTCATTTGTTTAAAGTCACTTGGGTGTATCATTTTGGAATACTTTCTTTTTCTAAAAATTTCAATATTTCTGCAACTACGAAAACAGAAGTTGTAAAACGGCCAAAACGGTGTTGTAATCGCCTCTGATGTAAACATAAGCATGACTGTTATGAATAAGAGATGGAAAAAGGTTAATGCAGACCCTTGAAGGGCTGTATCCTGAAACCCTATGGTTAACCCTATGAGATCAATATTGTTTTGAAGTTTTGGCAAGCTGAAAACATGCAAAAACTGAAAAATCAACGAGGCGATTAAAAAAAACAAAAAATCCAAAATAAAGGCCACTAATACATCAGCAAACATGATGCATTGTGTTTGAAGTGTTCATAAGGGCAGAATGATAAATACAAAGTTACATTTGTGTTCTTATGCCGACTCTAAGAGACACCGTTTTGTCAAACACGAGGCCCCTGAAGTCTGCACTGCCCCTGATAATGACTACAGGTTTTAATCCACCTTTGAGCGCACCCAGGAAGAAAAAAATGATTGTCCATAATGTTAAAAAGAGCATTAAGCTCAGTCTGGAGTACAATCTAATGGAGGAATTAGAACAGCACTCAGTAGAGTGCGTGTACCTCCGCCAAGCTGAGCAGTTTACATTTTGTATCCCACTCGTAGGTCGGATCTGCATCCGGAACAGAACCAAAATCTAATTGGCTTGTTCGTGTCACCTACCTAACTCATCCACCAAGTTTTGTCTGAATCCGTCGATAACTTTTTGAGATATCCTGCTCAAAGACAAACAGACAGACATTAAACAAACAAGGATGAAAACATAACTTCCATCCACCTTCAGTGGCAGAGGTAATTACACCTTGTGTGACAAAAGGAAACATACAATGGCATCTTGCCCTCCCATTCATGTGCCATGTTACCATTTTCTATCGATTTACTAATCTTCGATGCATTAACCACATTCATACCATAAACATCATACGACTTAGCATCTACATCCTTCTTGTGATTGAGTTTAAACTCTAGACAAGTTATTATGATGGGGTACCAGCACAAAATGGACGACTCTTTCTTCAGTATGAAAGGTGCTAACTTTAACCTCGACAACCTCAGGTCAGATGGAACCTCCTCATCTGAAGAGCGGCTTTGCTCTGAGATGCAACCCGCAATGCGGGTATTGTACCATGGGGGCAGTTTGAATCGGATTCAACGAGCTGACGAGATAGCTTAGGGGTTGCGTACAATTAGCTCTTCTGTAGCGGACATCATGTCTCACATAAAGGTTCTTTTCAAAGAATGTTCCAAAATCCTGTCACTCCTTCGATATCTTATCTTCAACATAGACAAAGCCTGGCTCCTGCACGGGTGGCAGTGTCATCACTGTTTATGTCGGAAATCAATCTCCCACAGTCAATGCTCTGCACTAACCCTAATAATCCCTCGCAATACCTCTGACTTTGCATTCCTCTGCATAACCACCTGATGATCTTTTTCTTCTTCCTCTTCTTTTATATGCAGCACATGGCTGTGGGTAGCATAATCTGCTGCGGGTCGGAGCTGTACTTTCCCACCAATTGCAAGGAAATTAGGAGACAGCAATGGAATTTTGCAGGGATCATAAAGAAACTATATGTGCTGTAAAATTGGTACTCATGGCATCTTGAGGTTAGTGCTTAGTTGGGAAAATGAAACAGACCAACCCACAAGCAGGTATAATTAATTGAAATGAGATTAAAATCTGCCAACTTCGCTCCAAACAGGTAAAACAAACACAGGACAAATGTCTGCGTAAATGTTGATAATCTGCAAATATAATCTAAAATGCAATAAATTAATTTTTCTGTAGACCGTAGTTTTGTTTTCCTAACCCATTAAAACCTCTCCCTTGAATTTGGCAAAAGCATAAAAGAAAATGAAGTTTCTCTTAAGCCAATGCCACAAGTCCCTCCCTACTCCCCCCTCCTTGATGCCCAAGTTGATCCAAACCTTTGCACGGCTCTTTGATTCGGTCATTTCGAAACACAAGTGTATAAGCAACGTCCAATCTGGGCAGAAGGATCCCATTTGCGGCTTCAAGTCAAACAAAACATAAGAAAGTGATAAAAAACGAAAATGTTATGAATCTCAGGGCTGCTAGCATGTTTCATATCGATGCAATATTGCCCAAAACAGTGTGGAAATAATTTGTTTACACCATTAATCAATTGCGAGTGAGCTTCGTCCTTCCTCTGCTTTCCTTGGCACTTTTTGCTCAAAGGATAATGACGAAGAGTCAGTAGATTTTAATACAGAAGCGGCAAAACAGTTTAGTGATAGCAAGCTACCCAAGCAGCTGCCTCGTGTGGGTTTCAAATGAAGTTCGGTTTTCTATTCTGCGTTGAATGATCTTTAGTGATATCTTGCTATCATGTGAAATTAAGGCAATGGGTCAGTTATTTGAACATTCTCTTGGATCCCCTTTCCTTGGTATGTAGACTGACTGCTTACACATTTTAGGCCTTAACATCTGTGGGGAAGTGTTTTAGGTCCCAACAAAAAAAAACATCGGAAAAAAAAAACATAAAACCCAAAATTTCAACAGGATTAGAACAGCACCGGGCAACCCTGGGTACCCCTGCTAGCACCCTATAAATAAATAAGAATGGTCATATATCTCATTATTCCAGCCATACAGTGTACACCTGTGAAAGATACAATAAGGTGTATTTAACATTCATATGATAGCAAACGACATGGCCACCGTTACCTTCTCTATGAAGGACAGAGCGCTCCGAGATGCAATATGAACTGTCAGCTACACAATGAACATGACTTTAGGTCGGACATGGTGATGATAGGAGTCAAACCCATCGAGAAATAGGCCTTTCCTGGATGAATGGGTGTTCAACCAAAGTAAAAATTGCTCATGATTTATGGTTTTTAAAAAAAGAATGAATAAATGACTGTCAAAGAAAATAAATTAGACAGTGTCCTATGGTGAAACTGCAAAAAAAAAAATCCGTGCAAGATAATTATTTTCCATGCGATTGGGAGCCAGAGGCCAAACCTCAACTTATAATTATTCAAATTTGTTTTTTCTCCTTTTGCAACCTCAACCACCTTTGCATTCACCAACACCACAGGGGAATTCCATGGTAAGGGACGTGCAATTAGCACAGATGCTTTAACTTTGTGAAGTCAACATTCTCTCAATTTCTGATGAAACAATTCATAATGGTGCTCCGCATTGAACATATCGTTAGCTCGGCTACACGGGTCAAAGTGGTAGTGAAAAACAACCCGAGCAGAGATGGCCTTATCACCATTCTAAACCTCATATCTGTTATCGTTTTGACGTTTAGGGATATATTTATAAGCATGATGACAAAGGAACTGCCGGAATGAGACGTGTAAGAGTGACAATAGATACCCCGACAGACCGGAGATGGCAGATGTTGTTTTCTTGAAGTTCACCAAACCAAAAATACAGAGTGAAAAAATGTTAAATGTGTGTGTACAAACCCACAAGCCAGACTTTCAACAACAACATTTTTGGAAGTTTGCTATTTTAAAATTAATGTAATTTCTCTGAGCTAAATCCTCCTTTTCCAGTGCCTTGGATCGTGCAACTGCTTTTTACCTGGCCACATCCCCACACCTTTCTCCTGAAGGACTTAAGGTTGCCGGCACAAAACACCATTCGTTTCGCCACACTCTTCCAAAAACAATGTTACTTCTTTTCGCACTTGATGCACTCATTCGCAAATATCCGCTTGCCTACCAGATTGCTGATGATGACTGTTCCCCATCATGTTACAAATCATTAATGATCAGCCAGGTATCTTTTGAAGGTGATTTACTTTTGCTTCCAAAATCTCTTGGTGGAAATGAAACAAAACTTTCCATTTCCTTATTAGCTCGCCTGTTCGAAGAACAGAGAGCTATAGCGATACCCCGGCGTGAGCGTCAGCGTGAGCGTGAGCATGAAAATGTTAAATTTTTTGTATTACCGGAAAAACTCCTCGACGGATTTCGACGAAACTTGGTGGGGGGTTAGGTATGGTCCAAGGATCATGCCATTAGATTTTGGACTTGGTCCCCCCCCCCCCCAAAAAAAATTGTTAGAGAAAAAAAATTTATTTTTTTGCATTTCTACAGTTTTTAAGTGATCTCCAACCCCCCCAAAAAAAAAGTTAAGAGAATTTTTTTATTTTTTTTGCATTTCTACATGTTTTAAGTGATTTCCAACCCCCCCCCAAAGTTAGAGAAAAAGAAATTTTTTTTTTGCATTTCTACATGTTTAAGTGATTTCAACCCCCCCCCCCCCCAAAAAAAAAATTGGTAGAGAAAAAAAAAATTTTTGCAACTTTTTTTCAACAAAATTTCGATTTCTTTTTTTTGCATTTCTACATGTTTTAAGTGATTTCCAACCCCCCCCACAAAAAATGTTGGAGAAAAGAACTATAACTCTGTCAGCACTGTTGACATCATATTTAATGAATAAGATATAAGGTTCACTTGAGTGACCCAGCAGTATTGGCGGCGGAGGTTTTGCACTCTCCCGAGTGCTCCCCTCTAGTTTCCTTTCTAATGTTTTTATCTACCACACTATTTTTTATACGCGCGATATATAGATATATCGGGGCGTATTATGTGATACCGGTCGTCCGTCCGTCTGTCTGTCTGTCTGTCCGTCCGTCCTGTCCGCACTCTAACTCCCAAAGTTTTCAACTTTCACGTTTCATATTTGGTACATAGGTACAGACTGGAGACGGTGTCATGACATACGTTCGTCATCTAAAGTGGTTGCCATGGCAACCAGGATGCTGTTTTCCATGTAGTAGCACAATTCTGTATATACCTTCTTGTTAGGCGTATATTGTGCTCACTTGCGCTCTTGTTACTGATTACAATATACAAATACATATATTGCTTTATAATTATACTTCACTGCAATGCTTTATAAAAATATTATTTATTAGACTCGTCTTTTAAAAACGATAAATGTATAAACAGGCGAGCATTGGGTGGCTTTGACACCAACTCTGGTTTACTTTCTAGTCATCATACTTTTAAACAGAGTCCAGTCTCCAACATTCTGACATGTTCAG
>CM068960.1:20859033-20878538 GCA_035128595.1 Eptatretus atami
TTTTCGATTGTTCTAGCTCTTCATGAGCCTTGCCTCTGTATCCAAAAAAAACTCAAATTTAAACATATTAATCGTTTCTCCTGCAACTACCTTTCGATTTCCAGGGAAACTATTCCATGCATTTCACCACTTCTTGAGTGAAATACCCCTGCCTTACTACCATCCTAACTCTCCTCTTTATTCTGAAACCGTGGCCCCTAGTCCTGTTACTATACATTCTGCTGAAAACTCTCCTGCATTTATTTTAATCTGTACTCATCATCTTAAACATTCCATCAGATCCTTTCGCACATCACCCTTTGTAATGTGAAAAGTCCCTCTCCGCCATCTCGCTAATCCCCGAATCAATCTCGTTGCTCTAACTGAACCGTCTCCATGGGAACTATGTCCTTCCTCAAAATAGTGACCAAAACTTTACACAGTATTTCCAGAAGAGGACTAACTAAATTCCTGTGCATGGTTAACTCTACCTCTTTTTGATTTATAATTTCTCCCTCTATGAATAGAACCTAAAAAAATGTTACCCGAGACTTACAGCTACTTACCCTGTGCTGTATTGCTTACCCCCCCCCCTCCCCAATACCTATTACCACTCCCAGATCCTTCTCCTGTGTGACATGCTCCAAGATTTCCCTTGCATCATGTAGTCACAATTTTCATTTTTCTTACCTACCCCAACACCTTACATTTCTTTATGTGAAACTGCATCTGCCATTTCCAAAATCTATTGAACTAATTAAAGTTTCTCGACTTTCCTAAATTTCTGAATTCATTTCATTCTTCTCTCTCACTTCTCTCTCTCTCTCTCTCTCTCTCTCTCTCTCTCTCTCTCTCTCTCTCTCTCTCTCTCTCTCTCTCTCTCTGCTCTCTCTCTCTCTCTCTCTCTCTCTCTCTCTCTCTTCCCCCCCCCCAGCCTCACTTACCGCCAAGCTTTGTGTCATCTGCAAATTTGGAATCCTACTCTTAGCCTCAATGTCCAAACCATTGATGTAAATTATGAATAATAACGGTCCTAGATTGATCCCTGGGGGTACACCACAACTTAAATCCTCACGGCCAGATATCGTCCATTCACAGCCATTCTTTGCTTCTATCACCAAGACAGTTTCCAATCCAGTTTCCAATCCAGTTGGCTACTGTACCAGTCATCCATAAGCCTCACCTTACCCAACAGCCTTCGATGTGGTATGGGAGCCTTCGATGTAAGAGTGCCATTCTTGTGTGCTCAATGTCTCAAACAATATATAAATTACTAGACGACCGTGAACCGGTTATGACAGCAGTTGGTGAAAAAAATCATTTCAGAGAAAAAAAAAATAAAGATAGCTCCAGCGAACTATACCGCTGAGGTTGTTTGCAGAGATTAAATACTCCCGAAGAGTACTTGACTGATCGGGAATTGATTTTTTTAATAATTTTTTTCGTTGCCCGATTTGACGAAACTTGATATTTGCGCGTCAATGTGAAAAAAAAACGGAGAAAAGAAAGTCGAATAAATTATTGTGCATAATCTTCTCAACACAATTTTATTTATTAATGAACACGGAAAGTATTAGATCAAAATGGCGATGTTTATTTTATGCTTATAAGTAAATCGTTCTTTGTCGTACTAAAGGTTTGCGATTTTTAAATTAATCATTTCAAGAAAAAAAAAAAAAAAGATAGCTCCAGTGAACTATACCGCTGAGGTTGTTCGCATTGATCGAACTAGTACGTGGCCGTATTGTCGTGCCGTAAGTGAAAAAAAAAAAAACAACTTTCAAACGCGTGCCAGAAACAACAACCACACAGGCTGTTCCTTCGCTCTCGCGTGGCCGTACGTGCAAACCGCAAAAAAATAAAAACTAAAAAAAAAATACTTTCAAACAACCACACAGGCCGTTCCTTCGCTCTCGTAAACGACGACTGGATTGGGCATTGTGTTTATCTATAAATGCGCATAGAAGTCGAGAAATTATTAGAATACACGAAGTCATCACTATCCGTAGTCCTACATTGTAACCCGTAATGGGGAACGCGCCTGAGGATCTCTTCCCCAACGGCCACGCCTACGCGAGCAACGTGTCCTGTCATTGGTTGGTAAATAAATGGCCATACTTGTGGAAGCACTTGTCCGATTAATATCCAAACCTTGAAAAGGCACATACTCCGGTTCCCAGCATATACCTGGCAAGTTTCAATTAGATCGGACCAGTGGTTGTCGAGAAACAGCGGTCACAGACACACACACACACACACACACACACTCAGATTGCTGGAATTATAGATAGACTAGTACGTGCCCGTACGTGCATGCCCGTATGTGCATTGCCGTACGTGCAAAAAAAAAAAAGAAGAAGAATTGTGACGTCAATCATGAGGTCATAGCACCGTGTCCTGTCATTGGTTTTGTAAATAAATGGCCATAACTTGGGAACCACTTGTCCAATTAATATAAAAACTTGAAAAGCACATACTCAGGTCCCCAGCATATATCTGGCAAGTTTCAATGAGATCGGACCAGTGGTTGTCGAGAACAGCGGTCACAGACACACACACACACACACACACACACACACACACACACACACACACTCAGATTGCTGGAATTATAGATAGATACTCCCGAAGAGTATTTGGCTGAATCGGGAAATGATTTTTTAATATTTTTCGTTGCCCGATTTGAACGAAACTTGATACTGCACACCGCAAGAGAATGGTGAGTAAGGTGGCCCTAAAATGTTTGCGCTATCGTGTACCGTTTGGCTATATTTCGGGAACATACATACATACATACCTACATACATACATACATACATATGAGAGTTTTAGTAATATATAAATAATACCATTTCTTTCACGCAGAAAGGCACGGAGGGTTGCCAAGGCAGTTTCATTGACAAGTACAGTCCTGGACAGGTTGCCACTTCCCTGAACTTACCCCGAATGGTTATTACCCCAGTCAGCTGGTACACATTTTGCCAACCTCAGAAGGATGACAAGCTGAACCAACACATCTGGTGTTAATTAAACAGCTTGACAGGGGTTTTGCCTCAAAACCATATGATCTTAAGCCAGCCACCTTAACTGTTAAGCCAACACCAGGCCTCTCCCAAACAATACAAACCATTAATATTTTATCCCCACCTATTTCGTGACTCTGATGTTAATGGCGTGTCAATGTTAGGACTGAGATGCCAGAGCATCTGCTTCAGTGGTTGTAACTGAGTTGCAGCTGATTTCTCTCATAGCACTGTTTAAACAGCTGGCCAAAAACATTTCCCAAAGAATAATGGAAAAATGGTATTTCCCACATTTTAAGCTTGATTACCTTCCAGAAACTGCACAGCAAAATCCAGGCAAAAGACAACAAGGACAATACAAGACAATAGTGCTTTTGATTTCACCCAGCAGGAAAAAAAAAAATGCAATGGTCTAAATTATTTGTGTCTGCATTCTACTAGGTACAACATATGTTAAGCCGGCTGTCATGCCTGCAAGCATTTGATACTAACATTTGGACAATTAACACCCTAAAATGTACAGTCAAAAAAGAGCAATGATCCCTGGGGTACGCCACTTGTTACATCCTCCCAGTCAGATATCGTTAGTTCACAGTCGTTCAAGCCAGTTTCCAATTCAGTTGGCTACCTCTACCAGTCATCCATTATGAGCATGCAGGAGAAAGAGCATGCCAATGTGAACAGGCACTCTGGCTAAATTACATATTCCTTCCCAAGTTACACCAGGACACAGGATGGGCATCTCCAGGTTGCGACGCCTACCGACAAGTCATCGTGTCTGCTATCCGTATAACCCAACAACTGTCAGAGTCAGGAGAGCAACAGAGAGAGGAGTAGATATAACTTTCCTCATCAAGTAAATATTTAAGTTAATAGGAATCAATTAAACTTTTGCACGAATTACAAGAAAAATAGTACACAATGGACAAATCAACGCTGTATAATGGGATTTGAATAAGGGATCCCAGCATCATGGGCTAAGTGTTCAGATGGGACCGGCAAGCAAACAGGACAAAGCAGACAAAACACATTTGCTTACACTCTCAAAGTCGAAGGGATGATTTGATTAAAATCTAATAAATCGTGTATTGTGTCTGGGAAGGCAACGGCAAACCACCCCAGTATAATCCTTGCCAAGAGACTGTTTGGCAGTATTGAAGCTCCATCAAGACGATGATGATGATGACGACGACGACGACAACGACGACGACGACAGATAAAAAAAACTTAAGTTGGTTATAGAATATTAATTCACTTATTGTGAACTTTAAATTTAAAAAATTCATGCATCTCTAATGAATACTTAAACAAGTTAAATACAAATAGGGAACCATGTAGCCAGTGTTTAAGGGAAACAAGCATGATAAGCAAGTCTTCCAGCAGACTACAGTCCAGCCTGAGGTCATTTCGAATGATGGGAGTGGCAGACTCAGAGTTGTGGCTCAAATTACACAAGCTGTCTGTCTCTGCGGCCCAAATGGTCTCAGCCACCCAACAGCCAGCCATACAATAACTCACGTCTTTGTCCCACAGCTCCGAGAGAACAGAGCCAGGCCAAAGTCTAAAAAAAAAAGAAGAAAAAAAAACCACAGAACTGTACATCTACTAAAGTGAAAACAATGACGATGAGAGAGGCACACTTTCCTGAAAGGTTAATCTACTTATTACATTCGCAAATATGATGCAGTTTTCTCTCTCCAGTAATCCTCCCTTTCTTCCTATTTTTTTCTGCTGTTCATGGTTATTCTTTGTATCCAAAGAAGGCCGTTCATATGAAACATGCAAACCACATGAAACAAAAAAACAAAACATGAAACATCAATTTGTTTATGGTGCAAAAGCTGCTGCTCCCTCACCAACAGCACTCCAAGTTAGCAAGTAGTGTAACCTGGTTTCAAGGAACCTCAAAGAAGACCAGACTAATTGCTACCCACAGTCCAGGCATTCATTTGTAAATTGTTCAGGGTGCCAGGGACACCATGTGATCTTCAACATCCACCAACTAATGCTGGTAGACGGGAGGCCCAGTTTGACATCTACCCGAGGGATGGCACACACATTGATGCCTCATCCTACCTGCAAAACACCAGTTGAGATTTAAACCCAGGATAGGACACCTCAGAGGGGTGCACATACCTCTAGGGTGTCTCGGCTATTCTTCCAGCCCTGCTCTGCTGTTAAACCCACTGAAGCAGAACGAGGACACAAGGATTAATGTTAATGCAAACTGTGAACAGATTATTGCATAGTGCCCTTTTTAGGTGGTGAACCACCACCCAAAAGGGGGAGTGTGTATTATTTTGTAATGCCCTGCGTTCTCTTCCATTTCTTAACTTGTGTTTTCTCAATTTTCCAGCTTTCCATACGTACATAATAAGTACAAGGTAGCCCCTCATGATTATGGACAATGTCCCAGCAATAGCAGCAAATGCAAGCTAACTGCCACAGAACAACGGTCTTCAATTTCCATGAGAACTCCCATGAGCCAAGCTTTTGTATACAAAAACATTGTTTTTAAAAAATGGGTTTAATAATTAATTTTATACATCTTTAATCACAACTGTGCAGATCAGGACCAGCAACAAACTCAAAATCACAAATGAAAAGGGATGAGAAAGCTTAGGGGGTCATATTTGAAAGAAAATTTCCAAGGGGGATGAAAGAGAAAAATAATATATGCATTCACATGGCTCAAACTCTTCATTTTTATTCTGTGGGCATTTGTTGTTGGCTTATTCCCCACACATTTGATTAAATGCATTTCTTGCCACAAGAGGGACTGTGTATGACGGCATTTCTAAAGCCGTATTAGTTGCGTTTACAAGCAAATTTAATTTGTCCTCCCAGATCTTCCGTGAAGGATGATGTTACACAAACATAGCGGGGTTTTTTTCCGGGCTATAAAGCAGGTACAATATTGTAGAAAGGCGACAGATGGTCCATGAAGCCATTACCAAGCAGACACGATATGAAATTCATAGCACTATATGTTCCATGCCGTACGTGTTGCAAAAGCCGAGTTTGTTATGGAGATTTCTGTTTTTGTTTCCGCATTCTGACAATTCAAGGAGGCTCGGTCTGGAGTAATCAAATGGGATCCGCAGTTACACCGGATTTTCAAGAGGAAGAGGAAATATGCAATGCTACTCTACATGACAGCAGGAATTAACATCTACATCAGGGTAGGATGATCACACCAGTTTACTCGTGAGTGAGACAGGAAAAATTATGGGAGTAGGGTTCTTTATAAGATTGATGCTCATGTAAGAGTGAGGTATCAACTGGCAGTGGGGTAACAATAAGGCGCAATAAGTAAAGGAATTACAAAACAGGAAAGAAGAGATGGGGGAGAGAAGGGAAGAGGAGAGAAAAGGAGACGAGGTGAAGGCGAGAGAGAGTGAGAGAGACTGTTTCTTCCTTTTATTACAAAAGTATAAAGATAAAATATATAAGGATTGACCGATCAACAAATCATGGCAGGAGACAGTGAATTACAAGGAAATAACTAGGGAGTCATCAACAAGCTTACAGATGGTATCTTTAATCCCCCATTTTTCTTCAAACAGTGCTTAATTGTTATTCATTTTATAAAGATAGTGTTCAAGTTGTAATCTTGCATAGATACACAACACCTTGAAAGGTAAGCAGCATATTATCCAAATTGGCAGCATCAAGCTTCATTTTTGCTTTCCTTGATTTATAAACTGCAAACTTAGCTTGACCAATGATATCATTTGCTGAACACATTTTCTTTGAAGAAGAGCACCTGGAAACAACAACGACAAAAAAAACCCTTATAATTAAAAAGAGTCTAATTTCTGGAATATTTCTTGTAAAAGACAAAAACAGAGGCTATAAACATCTACATTCAATGGATAAGGTTTCAAATTATTCACAAAAGGGACATTGACTGTAGTTCGAAATAGAAAAATCGGTTCAATAAAACACTACAAGGTAAAATCCAGTGTGATCATTTCCAATGAATGTCCCCAATATAGTTATGGGTGGCTAAAGAACAAAACCCTTGACAATTAGACTGAGTCGGTGAGACTAGTGAGAAGAAATTCCTCCATCATAACCTCCAATGCTCCAATAGTATAACAGCAAATGAAAGTTTTACACAGACGTTGTACCAGAGTTTTTTTATTAAAGGAAGTAAAGGACAGCAGATTATTGTCAGGATTGTTCAGGCCAGGTAAAGGACCTCCTGACAAAGAATATACAAGGAGATTGGGAGCTTGAGGAAGGAACCATTGAGGCCTCTGTGGTTTCATTTGCTGAAAATCCAGCGATTTGCCAAATCTTACAATAAGTACAGTTTTTCTTGGAGAAAGAAAAACATTCCAACAGATCATATTTCAGTTTTATCAGCCAGGGCTGGGACACTGAGTCACTCGTTTACTGATTCAGTCCTAAAGCCGTTTACCCGTATTAGTCCAATATCAACAAAATATTGAACAAATACCATTTCCTTCATGCTTTTTTCAGGAAAGGATTACAAAATAATGGCTCATTGAAAAACATTTTCATACAATATGTAATATGTTGCCGTGTCATGGGAAGAAGAAAAAGCCTGCCAAGCATTTATCAAGCTTTTGGTAGAAAGCAGACAGTGGAGATCGGTCAAACATTCTAAAAATCCATTAAAAAACATTCCTAGGGATAGCAAGTTACAACATGCAGTGAGTCAGTGGCTTGCACAAGATGGTACTTCCATAAAGGAATTGGTGGACAAAGTGGAGTCAGAAACACATTATCCGACTACAGATGTGGATAAGGCCATGACCACCTTCAGCAAACGGCAGATGAATCAGCAGTTCATAGCCAAACCTTCCCATTCCAGAAGAAATCAATAATACTTTTCAGGATTGTAGTTAGAAGATTTTCAGATGGTTGCAGACAAGTTGTTTTGTGCCACAGTATCAAAGAAATGAAATTACTGATTTCCAAGGCTCTTGCATGCTTAGAGAGTTGAAAAAGAAGATCTTTCCAGTGTTCCAACTTTTGGGTTATTTTAGCCAGTAATCTGACCGAGTTCTGTGCTTCTGTTTATGGACTCGTAAAAAAAAATCCCAAGATCTGTAACACCATTGTGTTGCCAACTCTTTCTCCCTGGCGAGGAAATTTATGACCATATTCCAGTCCCTACCCAAAAGGCTTCACTTTTAACGCAGTTTACTTGACCTGAACAAGTCCGACAATTAATGCGCTTCCAGCTTCCGGATCCTTATGTTACATCAGCTTCATTATTGACAAAAGTATGCGCATCATCCGCATATACACAAACTTTAAGTGGTGTAGTAAGAATAGACTCGATAAACCCAGAAATATGAAAGCACAACTAGAGCAGAAGAACTTCGTGAGCACAGCATCTGATTAATTCTAAAAACAATGGAAATATTACAATATAAATGTTTAACTTATGAAATAACTAGAGTTCATGGAACACCTTTCTCCACACTGTCTTGAGAAACAAGGACTTGGCCATGGTCTACAAGCGGAAAGTTTGATTGGTCGAGATGATGTAAAATGACGTAATATTTCGTCCAAGCACTACTAAACGGAAGGGTTTTGAAAGTGTCAAAAACGTGATTTGTGTTCTCCATTGTTCAAGTATATAATTAAATTTAATATAAATAAAGATTTTAAAGGTTGTAGAAAATAAAATTCCTGAAGTTTACCACCGTTGATGCAGCATCTTTCACACCACCTTACTTAACGTGTTACATTAGTTATTCGTGCCTGTTGTTTGTGACCTTTATAATGTCCTTAAAAACAGTAAGTTTTCTATTTGGAATGATTATTATCAATGTTGTTTGACTGCCAGGCAGGCAGACAGAGTAAAGAAATTATCTCACTCCTCTCTGTGCATGTGCAATTGGGACAAATTCAGAGATATAGTACTTACTGCTAAACTACAGGTTCGTTTTCTGATTCATGTTCCGATTCATGTTCAAAATAAAACAATCAATAGAAATGAAGTTGTTCCTTGATCATAAACTGACATTTACAGAGAGACAGACAGACAGACAGACAGACAGAAGTTAACCAACTGCTTAACCCCACTTTTAGCTTTGCTTGTACAGGGTAATAATGGAGACAAAGCCAAATCCTTCTAAAACCTTATAAAGATATCTATGGTTTAAACAATCAAATGTTTTACCCTTTGTGAAAAACCCAACCGACGAGCTTATCAAAGTTCTCATTCAGGAAGTCGTAAATTCAGATACAATTTCAAAGTATAATATGACAATGTGCAAATAATTCTTCTTTTAAATCCCTTAGGGGGCTGTCACACCTTGACGTTTTAGCCAGCGTATGGGAAGGTATCAAAATGTATGTAAAACGCTGGCATACGCTGAACTATTGATGGGTTTTTTAAGTTTTGGGCATATAATAACGTGTTGGATGTATGCATAACGTATTAGTAACGTACACAGAACGTTTCAATCACATATAGATAACTTATACCAACGAATGCTGAGCGTGTTGTCGGCGTTCACAACCTATGCCCAACGATAGTCTAACTTATGCATAGCACGCGGCAGCGTATCGCCGACGATCACGTGGCGTAGGCTATTAATAGGCTGCGGCTCGACGATTCAAATCATAACCGCACTAGACATCGAAGTGTGAAGCCGCTGTCACACCTTGACGTTTTAGCCAGCATATGCCGACGTATGAAAAATTTGCCGAACCAATCTGGCACACGTCGAAGACGTTATGGGTAAGTTTTGTATATGTTAAGAGCACGCTGGCATACGTCATAGTACGCTGGCATACGTCGTCATATGCCGAGTACCTCGAGAAATTTTCAGCATGTTGAAAATTTCTCGACGTACTCGGCGTATGACACACGTTCCGCATACGCTGGCCATAAGTTGTAGGCACGTTACGCGATCGTTGACACACGTCGACACACCTTACTTGTACGTTACTCATAAGTTGAAACACGTCGAGGTAATGGTTAGCGTCAGTGTTCCAGACACTGTGATGGGTTTTTTAACAACCACAAATGCAATCTTAAATGTTTAATTTAATGGGGTCCAGCATCAAAATCCTGCTTTACCTTCCCAGCAAATGAAACCCCCCAGATAGGGAACTGTGCTTTCCAACACACAACTGATCCCAGGATACTGCCGAGCTTTACTGTAAGTTTACGCATTGGCTCTTGACTATCCACGATGAATCAGCTCAGGTGAACTCTCTAATTGCAGCATGCTATGTCTAATCAATGGAAACTGACAATCAGACTATTTGGAAAGCATTATTATTAAAACAAAGGCACATATGTCCAGGCCAAACAGTTACAAATAGAAAAACCTTATCTGTGCACATAAGCCCCTTTTGAACAAATAATGCAAGCACTATTCTCATCCCAGGAAAAACAAGACAAGCAAGAGGGATAGACAGATAGAGAGGTGATGGGGCGTATTGTTAGCTCCGCCCTTACCCAAACGTAAACCAGCAGGTTCATGTGTTACCGAACGGGGTGGGGCGATATTGTGTGCGTGAAAAGGTGTGAAACGAGAAATGCAAGAGTGGGAAGTACGAAGTGTTAGGTGTGGGAGCGTGAGGTGTGAAATATCAGGTGGGTCCTGAAAAGGACCGTTGGTGCTTCTGCTAATTGCTCTGATGCTCAAAGGGAATGAGGTAGCGTACTACGGGAATGAGGAAGATTGTCTTTAGCTGCATGCCCAGGTGGTAACCGAGTCCAGGGCACTTTCTTTGTTGGTCCCCCACTCTGCCTCGGACTGCTCCTATCTCACTGTAGGCTCTATTCCACTCCAGGCTCCTCCGATGTCCTTCTGGCTGCTCCCAAATGCAGCTACACACAGCTCCGATCACCGCACCACACTTTGGAGCTGCACAGCCAGTTGGCAACCAGGTCTGTGTGCCCCCATGATCCAGCAGCTCTCATTGGCTGTCTCTGGTGATCCGCCGGCTCCCAATGGTGGTTGTGTCCAGTGATTCATCAGCTCCCATTGATGGTTGTGTCATGTGATCCATCGGTTTGGTAGCGCATCAACGACCCCTTCGAATGACATTGCCGATTACGTCGTGGATTTCTGCTAATGGCATCGCCATGTTCTCCCAGTGCGTGCTTGCTTTCTTTGCAGTGGTGTGGAGTTGTTGGTTTTGTGTGAGTTGGATCGTGTAAAGTATGTTGGAATGGAAAGCGAATCATGTAAAGTGTTTTGTAATGGAAAGTGACTCATGTAGAGTGTTTTACAAAGCTGTTTGATGTTTCAAATAGAGGAGATAGAGATGAGAGAAGAGAAAGAGAGAGAGAGAGAGAGAGAGAAGAGAGAGAGAGAGAGAGAAGAGAGAGAGAGAGATATAGAGATAGAATAGAGGAGAGAGAGAGAGAGAAGAGAGAGAGAAGAGAGAGGAGAAGAGAGAGAGAGATAGAGATAGAGATAGATAGAGATAGAGATAGAGATAGAGTAGAATAGAATAGAGAGAAGATAGAGATAGAGATAGAGATAGAGATAGAGATAGAGATAGAAGAGAGAGATAGATAGAGATAGAGATAGAGATAGAGATAGAGATAGAGATAGAGATAGAGGATAGAGAGAGAGAGAGAGAGATAGAGATAGAGATAGAAGAGAGAGAGAGAGAGAGAGAGGAGAGAGAGAGAGAGAGAAGAGAGAGAGAGAGATAGAGATAGAGATAGAGATAGAGATAGAGATAGAGATAGAGGTAGAGGTAGAGGTAGAGATAGAGAAAAGAAATAAAAAACGAAGAACGAACAAGTCGGTGTGCAGCCTTTTAACACTTAACCTGCGGCCACGCATCACACAACATTCTTTGCTTATGCCCCGGCACCGGCTAATGAGGTGGCAAATATCACAGACGCTGTACCGACGTCATGTCAACGGGATGATGCCACTGGACCGCCAAACCCAATACCAAGACACATTGCAGTACACCAATAGCAGCATGCCCTGAGCGGTCCTTGTTATGGCCAGTGCTGCACCGGATGTCTTATCGTATACTGTGAGGGCTATGAGGGGGGTTTATCGGTTCAAACATGAACCACCAACAAATCCAAATGCACCCTTCTCCAAACTTGCCTGAATTTCTTGTCTGGCTTTATAGAGAGGACATGTATGAATTACACTTTCTATCTACACCCTATTTCAACAATGCCGCCTCGAACGGCACACATAACAACAGGACAACTTCACGCTAATGGATCCCTGGTTACAGGAAATGTTCTAACTGACAAGAACACATGGACCACGTTAACTTAACATACGAGCTAATCGTACACACTTCAACGGAACTAATATACAGTATATACATATATATACAATGTTGTTCTCCAACCTGAGGCGAACGCTGTGCATCACCGCCACGACACCACCATACCTAAGGTTGGAAAACGGCAGTATTTATCATTGCCTCCAACCGCATCCAATGATGTCTCCTGTTTGTGCTTGGTGAAGCGGATAATAATGTTCCACGTGGCAGGCGGCAGTCATCGCTCCCACTGCCATGCAGCAATGGCTGTATGGGACTCGATTCCGGTACTATCACCACTCACAGTTTGGAGTTTGGAGTCACACTGTAACTGATTTTATATATATATATATATATATATATATATATATATATATATATATATATATATATATCTACACACAGTATATCGTAACATGTGGAGTGTGACAAGCACTCCCCCGATCTCCATTGGACATATTCCGACACCAAAGCATCACCTACAACTCGGAGGCCTCGGCTAGGTGACTCTGTCAAACAGACGAAGATTACATGGTCAACATCAGTTAAACATCAAATGGAGCTGCCAATCTAGATTTCTGGCATGTTTGCCCTCATCAGGAGGACATACCGATAAATATCTAACCAATGATGACCACGTTTGTTGTTAAAACATCAGATGCACCTCCTGACTGTTATGGTGAGCATCACTGCAGAGTATGGCTCACACGGTAAAACCGCATAATCCGCAAAGAACAACCATCTGTCTGCCACCCAGATGATTGTTCCTGCTACTGCAAACCATTCAACCAGAAGGCACGTGATGTGATCGGCGAGTAAATCGAAACATGTGGATTGTGATGAGCACTCCCCCGATCTCCAATGGACATCGTCCTACACCAAAGCGTCACCTCCAACCCGGAGGCTTCGACCCGGCGACTCTGTCAAACAGACAAAGATTACATGGTCAACATCATATAGACATCAAACGGAGCCGCCTATCTGGATTTTGGGCTTATTTGCCCTACATGGAGAAGTTTCTTCCATGACATAACGGTCTTTGTGGCAGAATCCCATCTCAACGACTGTCCTTGTTTAGCACATCCATGCAAGTGGACCAACATGTCTTCCTCATCAATATCCTTTGCCAAATTAGTAAGGCATTTCCTGTGTTTTCTTCTGGTCATGTCTCTCATCAGCATTTGGATTTTCCTGTAGCTGAATCCTGCTCGGTCAATTTAACCTCTGCACATCTAATTCAGGATAAGGTGTCGCTCCTTTTGTTCCAACTCTTTCAAACCATTCCACCTCCCCTTATTTTTCTTTGTTTCTAAACACTCTCTATGCAGTATTTGGGTCTTTCCATCCTTGGAGTGTTTGTGAAGGTGGTTTGTTAAGGTGGACTTGGTGACCTGCATACATTTCACAGATGTGGTAATTCTTTTCAGTTGTAGGCCACATATTTTTCTGGTCCTGTACAGGGCACTGTATGAAGTACATCTGCTTACCCCTGCCCATCTTTTCAGGTACTTAGTGCAGGTTGCCTCTTGACTCTCATTGTAAGATATTGGGAAGTTATAGATGGTGAACTCCCAGGTCATTTTTGGCACAATTGCATTATTGTATAATCGACATCTTCATGATTCCAGTCAGATTGCTTTTCTCAGTTGCTTGTAGCATTGCTACAAACTTCATCTTGATCATTTATCTGATGTTATCATCTTTCAAATCTTCGTAAATCAGCTTTCCCAAGAATCTTATGGGTTGATTGTGGATATACATAATCTGCTTCCCATCAATTTCTAGTTGGAGATCGTAGGCTATATACTTAGTCTTGTGTCCTCCTCTCTTCTGCTCTCTTCTGCTCTGCATTTGCGACAACTTTCTTCATAGCATGAGATTTGCACTTAGCAGGCTTAGCTTTCATGGTCCGTGTCCACTGAAGGAAGATTTTCACCTTGTTGATGAGTTGTTGATATCCTTCTGGGCTTTTTGCTACCAAAGTCAGGTCATCTGCAGATGCTTTGGCAGATGTTGTGATGTCTAATCCAATCATACAGTATCAGAAGTGATGATTGGACTGGTCGAAGGCAAACTATTTGGCTTGCTTCATAAAGTTTTTTTGTCACGTGTATTCTAACAGTCTTGTGTTGTGTCACATGTATTTATCTGTATGGGTATGAGATGTGTGTGTGGCGGATCCTCTACAAGCCTTAGATCTTGTAAAAAATAAATAAATAAATAAATAAAAACCTTTTTGCAATTCTTTAAAAACTAGAACAGCACTCCGTATAGCACATACCTCCGCCAAGCTGAACAGTTTACATTTTGTATCCCACCGATAGACCGGATCTGCATTCGGACCTGAACCAAAATGGAATCGACTTGTTCTTGTCACCTACCCACCTCATCTGCTAAGTTTTGTCATAATCTGTCCACAATGTCTTGAAATATCATGTTATATCTTGTTTTTTCTCTATCTCTCAATTGTGAAGAATCACTTTTGAAGAAAAACTCGATTATCTGGATCTGGATCCTTGTCACACACCTAACATGTCCACCAAGTTTTGTTCGAATCCATCCATAACTTTTTGAGATATCGTGCTTAGCAGAGCATCGTAAAGACCTACCCTGGTGGGTTTGACAGACAGACAAACAAACAGGGGTGAATACAAAACCTCCGTCCACCGTCAGTGTCGGAGGTAATCAGTGACGATACAGAAAAGGAGGCAACCAGAATTATTGCTATACCTCCTTTACAGAATCTACTGTTACTAAAAAAATAATAATAATAATAATTGTCCTGGAAGAATCTTACACCTTTCAGCGACACAGGAGCCGTTTGCACAAGTCTCTTGTAAAAGAGCTATTTCTATTTTTTTATTTAACAAAAAATCCTTTCCTGGAATCCTCTGTAAAAAGGTGCATCCTCCATTTATATTTAAACTGCAAATGAGAAAACTCAAATAAGTCGCTATCGGATGGAAACAAACATAACTCAAAGCTGTGCCATTAACTCATTCTCAACTTTTTGCACGAACTTTTCAGCCGATGACGCTATACATTAAAGTCCTGTTCATCAGGGTGACAAATTATTTTTTTTGCCACTATATGAATTCAGGCAAATATGGAAAAAAAGGACTGCAAAATAACATTCCTTTTGCTGAAGGTATCATTAAGAAATGGTTTTATCTCAAAAGGAGACATTTTGGGAGAGGTCCCGCGGGGTACCTTCTTTCTTACTACCATATTAACTGAACGTATCTTCTAGATCGGATGAGCCTGATGCAGCGTCGCATCGATCTTCATCCATTCTTCCATCACCAGCCTCAACACACCTTTCCACATTGTCAGTTGAGGCTGGATCAAGGGGCAGGTACGTCTACTGCTTATTGCTGTGGTGCAATGGTGGTAACAATTTCTGGTTCATTAAGTGCCGGTGGGGAACATTAGCAATGGCTTCTTCCAAAACTGAGAAACGTTTTTAAGTAGTGAGAACTTGAGCCGGATTCGGAGGGAGGGCTATCAGAAATAAGTTGCCGATTTTAGCCAGCGGATTTCTTAATAAGTTGTTCATCTTTGTCTCTTACAGCCAAATGCCTATCCTCTCTTGATGAAACAATTTGGAACTCATCTGAATCAATAAGACATGATTGTGGTGAAGGAAGGGGGGGGGCAATGGGTTGCATGGAAGGGTTATGATCGGTTACCGTAGGGGGAGCATCATGATCAGCTGATGAGGAGGGATGTTTTTAATCAGTTTCATCGAAGAGGGAAAAGGATCGGTGGTCGGAGGAGGATGATCACGATTATTTGGAGGGAGCAGGACCCGATTAGGTTCGGGAAGATTTTCCTTTTGGGGATAGTCCTGTTGAACATGTCTGAGATTGCCATATCCAAAACATTTAAACACATTGACACCAAGGATTTGAGGCTGGGCTTTTTGGTCCTGAGCTCTCTTGACAATCTGATGGAAAGGTGCCAAAGAACTGAAAATACTCACCAGCATGTATATATATATATATATATATATATATATATATATATATATATATATATATATATATATATATATATATATATATATATATATATATCTCCTGCCGTACAACTTTTGATACGGAGGACACAGCGAGAGCTTCTTGCTCAAAGTCTCGTGATTCCATGGCCTCCTTCAGCATTTCCAGTATCCCCTCATTGAAAATGAAGAGCGCTTCTTCCATCAGAATGCTTCTGACATCAGAAAGTGTGCTCAGAGCCTTTTCTTGAGCTTAGACTTGATGACGATTTTCGTAAATCCCAAAAATGGCAAGTCATTGTTCATATAGATCATGTAGTTCAGATAGTTTGAAGATGTAGGTGCTGTCTTCTACACTGCTTTCAATAGAGAAAACTAGCTCAGCAAAAACCCAAGATTCAACCATTTCCTCACAAGTATCGGTTGGCTCGGGTCGTCTCTTTCTCTCCATACTTCTTAAGTGATTATTGGAGGCTGTGAGACATCCGTTGAGATATTTAACTTCAATGGCTACTAAATCCCTGCCAGAAATTCGGGATGACAGTTCTGTGTCTTGCAGTTGGGTTGCCATTTCCCTTTGACTCTTCTCCAGCATCAGAGCTGAACAATTGTGAAGCACACCATGAGTTTCAATGCAGAAGATACATTGTTCATTGTGAGTACTTGTAGCACAGCCTCCAAATGATTGGTGTTTAGACATTCTTTTGCCTAAATTGGCCTCATTTTTTTTTTTTCACTCGTTTTGCTGTCCCACCCTCGTCCGTGATGCGAGTCAGACAAGTACATAGTTGCTAACCAAGATGAGCACCGGTCACGTGGCGGCTTCACTTTTCAGGCTTATGAGCATTCTATATATTTTCAGTTCATGAACATGTTGGAACATGAAGAGACCACACAAAATTGTTGGCACACCTCGAACTGCGGTGTTTCACATTACAGAAAGAGGAGGGGGGCACAACTTAACATAACACACCAAGGGTAAGTAGTCCCTACATTGACCCACGTCCTTGTAGTATACAAGTAGTGCCGTCACCACACAAAATGTATACCACCAAACACAAGTACACCAGGACATAAGACTATTTTTGATCTTAGGTTAAGAGAGGAGAACATACCTATCAGCACCCACAGGCTCACAGACCCACCCACAGGTCCCTGTAAACATGGTATACTATGGAGAAGATGATCAGTCGACTGCAGGCTTAGACTGCTCACAAGGAAAACGTTTGTGAACACTTGCCAATAGAAATGCTAAGGTTGCCCTTTGAAAACACCATCATTTTATATTTGTTTATATGCCCCTAAAAACAACATGTTTTATCATTCTGCTTCTTCAGTACACCCTCGGTGCCCCCATGGCACTAAATAACTCCAATTTATGACCCTGACTCATTAGATCTGATCGAAAACATGTGAACTTTATATTACCTCTAAACTCCTCGAGTTTGATGTGTCATTGGTAATATAATAAATATAAGAACAAGATCACCCCCACCCTCTCCCCACCCCACCATCTCTACTCCAACACAGATAGCTATTGTTCAGAGTATTAAAATATTAATCTGTAACTTTTTCTCCAATGAGGAGACGGTGACTTCAAGATAGAAAAGGTAAATTGTTTCATTCTCATATTCGACTGACTTACAAGTGCCTCTTGTGGTCGAAAGAGAGATCCGACCAGGGATGGGTGGCAGGATCTTTTCAAACAAACTCCTTTTTTTCCATGAGCTAGGGCTGGCAGGATAGCCTCGAGTAGAGGTACGTGCACTCACGTCTGAGCTGTCTCGCCTTGGGTTTGAACCTTGGCCCAGCTGGAACTATCATCCTGGTTTATTGATTGCATGGATGACGAGGATTCAATTTGTGCGCCATCCCTCAGATGGACGTTAAGCTGGGGGACTCACCTGTCAGCACTGGATGTTGGCGGACATTAAAGACCCCAGTGTTTTTTTGCAAAGAGGAGGCGAGTTGTCACCGGCATCTTGAACAAATTACAAATTCCTGCCCAAATCACCCTCAGTCGAACAACAGGCCAGGCTGCCTGCCTAGCCAACCGGTTCGTGATTAACTTCGGCCCAAAACGCTTGCACAAGGCAAGCAAGCAATATAGTAGTAGTAGTAGTAGTAGTAGTAGTAGTGGTAGTAGTAGTAGTAGTGGTAGTAGTAGGAGGTTTTATTGCCATAGCTCTCAAATATTCTTCCAAAATTATTCTCCTTGATAACAAAGGGAACCTTTACTTTGCAGATAATATGCACCTGAGCATATTGAAGGAGTTGACTGCAGCAGGTAAGTGAGATGTTAACGGATATCTTCAATAGTTCACTGTAGTCAGGACAGGTACTTAGGATTGGAGAGTAGCAAGTGTAATACCACTATTTAAGAAAGGATCCAGAGAAGAACTGGGAAATTATAGACCTGTTAGTTTGACTTCAGTTGTGGGGAAGGTGTTAGAGACATTAATTAAGGACCGGATGAGGAACCATTTAAACAAATACAAACTAATTAAAGGTAGTCAGCATGGGTTTACCAAAGGTAGTTCCTGTTTTACAAATCTTTTAGAGTTCTTTAAAGCAGTGTCTGATTGGGTGATGAGGGAAGGCAGTGGACATAGTATATCTAGACTTAAGAAGGCATTTGATAAGGTCCCACATCGGAGGTTGTTAACCAAAGTGAGGGTTGTGGAGTGGCTGGTTAAGAGCTAATTGGATTGCAAACTGGCTTAGTGATAGGAAGCAGAGAGTGGCTGTGAGTTGTGAGGATGTCTTGCTGGGAGGATGTAAGTAGTGGGTACCCCAGGGATCAGTACTCGGACCATACTATTCATCATTTACATCAACGATTTGGATAATGGGGTGAAGAGTAGACTTTCCAAATTTGCGGATGAACACAAAAGCTTGGAGGTAAGGTGGATAGGAGAGGGGTTGGTGATCAGATTCAGGAAAGTATTGATACTTGTATGGATTGGGCAAAAGGCTGGTAGATGTAATTTAACCTGAGCAAGTGTAAGGTGTTGGGGATGGGAAAGAACAATGAAAATGAGAATTAACATGATGCAAGGGTAATTTTTGGAGCGTGTCACACAGGAGAAGGATCTGGGGGTGGTAATAGATATGGAGGTAAACAGGCAGCACAGTGCCAGGCAGCTATAGGTAAAGCAAAGGGGGTTTCAGGTTGTATTCGGAGGGGGATCAATTATAAATCAAAAGAGGAGGTGTTAACATTGGACAGGAATTTAGTGAGGGCCACATCTAGAATATTG
>CM068960.1:20879192-20890606 GCA_035128595.1 Eptatretus atami
GGGGGGGTTGGTCTGGTGTTGATAAATTGGTGTGGTGTTGGTGTGGCGCAGGCAAGGTGGGTATTCCTTGTGTGAAATTTCCTTGCGTCTTCCTTGTGTGAACTTCTGGAACGGTCAAAGCAACAGCTAGCTTTGGATCTGGCACATTCTCTCACGTATCTCCTTCCATCCCACCCTCTGCCCTTGGTTACCTGTAAATATCTAAAAAAAATATTTTTACAAGACATCCCATTACTGTACTTCCTTTATATTTTTTAAAGATTAATGATTCCATTCTCCAAACTTTCAGAGCAAGAACCTTGTGTGTGTCCTTCATTTGCATAGAAATCGATGCAGGTTGTTGTGTCGTACAATATTTCATCGTTTTAAGATTTAAAGTATTCATATAAAAGGAAGTGCTAATTGAAGATGTTAATTTTTATGAATTTGGAAACCTTTTCATTTGAAGGTCGTGCCATCCAAAGGGATTGTTCTTGATAAATAATGCATTACATGGACATAAACTGTGATTGTAATGAGTGTAACAGATGGAATAGTTAGGTACTCGTATAAATTTCCTCGTATGTATTTAAAATATTGATTTATCATTACTGGAGAATCGGTGACATTCTGACATATCACGAATAAAACGGGCACCTGACCTTTGGTGTTCTGATCTGTCAGGTGAGGATGGTGTCAGGTCTTTGTCATGTAATAAGAGTGACGTAATGAGTTCCTTCAAACATGACATGCACTTTCCAACGTCAGCGGTACAAACTCACACCGGTAACCATGTCAATCGTCTCACACTGGTAACCATGTCAATCGTCTCACACCGGTAACCATGGACGATTGACATGGTACCGGTGTGAGACGATTGACATGGTTACCGGTGTGAGACGATTGACATGGTTTACGCGGTGTGAGACGATTGACATGTTACCGGTGTGAGACGATTGACATGGATTACCGTGTGAGACGATTGACATGGTTACCGGTGTGAGACGATGACATGGTTACCGGTGTGAGACGATTGACATGGTTACCGGTGTGAGACGATTGACATGGTTACTACGGTGTGAGACGATTGACATGGTTACGTGGTGTGAGACGATTGACATGGTTACCGGTGTGGACGATTGACATGGTTACCGGTGTGAGACGATTGACATGGTTACCGTGTGAGACGATTGACATGGTTACCGTGTGAGACGATTGACATGGTTACCTGTGTGAGACGATTGACATGGTTACCGGTGTGAGACGATTGACATGGTTACGGTGTGAGACGATTGACAGGGTTACCGGTGTGAGACGATTGACATGGTTACCTGTGAGACGATTGACATGGTTACCTGTGTGAGACGATGACATGGTTACCTGTGTGAGACGATTGACATGGTTACCGTGTGAGACGATTGACATGATTACCTGTGTGAGACGATTGACATGGTTACCTGTTGGTGAGACGATTGAACATGGTTACCTGTGTGAGACGATTGACATGGTTACCTGTGTGAGACGATTGACATGGTTACCTGTGGAGACGATTGACATGGTTACCGGTGTGAGACGATTGACATGATTACCGGTGTGAGCGATTGACATGATTACCTGTGTGAGACGATTGACATGGTTACCGGTGTGAGACGATTGACATGATTACCTGTGTGAGACGATTGACATGGTTACCTGTGTGAGACGATTGACATGGTTACCGGTGTGAGACGATTGACATGATTGCAGGTGTGAGACGATTGACATGATTACCTGTGCGAGACGATTGACATGATACCTGTTGTGAACGATTGACATGATTACCGGTGTGAGACGAATGACATGATTACCGGTGTAGACGATTGACATGGTTACCGGTGTGAGACGAATGACATGATTACCTGTGTGAGACGATTGACATGGTTACCTGTGTGAGACGATTGACATGATTACCGGTGTGAGACGATGACATGATTACCGGTGTGAGAAGATGACATGGTTATTGGTTAATGTGTAGACGAAGACATGATTACCTGTGTGAGACGATTGACATGGTTACCGTGTGTGAGACGATTGACATGATTACCGGTGTGAGACGAATGACATGATACCTGTGTGAGACGATTGACATGGTTACCGGTGTGAGACGATTGACATGGTTACCTGTTGAGACGAATGACATGATTACCGTGTGGGAGACGAATGACATGATTACCGGTGTGAGAAGATTGACATGGTTATTGGTTACTGGTGTGAGACGATTGACATGTTTACCGGTGTGAGACGATTGACATGTTTACCGTGTAGATGATTGACATGGTTTCCGGTGTGAGACGATTGACATGGTTACCGGTGTGAGATGATTGAATGTTACCGTGTGAGATGATTGACATGGTTACCGGTGTGAGATGATTGACATGTTACGCGGTGTGAGATGATTGACATGGTTACCGGTGTGAGATGATTGACATGGTTACCGGTGTGGAGATATTGACATGTTACCGGTGTGAGATGATTGACATGGTTACGTGTGAAATGATGTCATGTTACCGGTGTGAGATGATTGACATGATACCGGTGTGAGACGATTGACATGTTACCTGTGTGAGACGATTGACATGGTTACCGGTGTGAGACGATTGACATGTTACCGGTGTGAGATGATTGACATGGTTTCCGTGTGAGACGATTGACATGGTTACCGGTGTGAGATGATTGACATGGTTACCGGTGTGAGATGATGACTGATGTTAGTGATTGATGGCATGGTGATAGATGATTGACATGGTTACCGGTGTAGATGATTGACATGGTTACCGGTGTAGATGATTGACATGGTTACCGGTGTGAGATGATTGACATGGTTACCGGTGTGAGACGATTGACATGTTACCGGTGGACGATTGACATGGTTACCGTGTGAGACGATTGACATGGTTACCGTGTGAGATGATTGACATGGTTACCGGTGTGAGACTATTGACATGGTTACCGTGTGAGATGATTGACATGGTTACCGGTGTGAGATGATTGACATGGTTACCGGTGTGAGACGATTGACATGGTTACCGGTGTGAGACGATTGACATGGTTACCGTGTGAGACGATTGACATGGTTACCGGTGTGAGTTTGTACCGCTGACGTTGGAAAGTGCATGTCATGTTTGAAGGAACTCATTACGTCACTCTTATTACATGACAAAGACCTGACACCATCCTCACCTGACAGATCAGAACACCAAAGGTCAGGTGCCCGTTTTATTCGTGATATGTCAGAATGTCACCGATTCTCCAGTAATGATAAATCAATATTTTAAATACATACGAGGAAATTTATACGAGTACCTAACTATTCCATCTGTTACACTCATTACAATCACAGTTTATGTCCATGTAATGCATTATTTATCAAGAACAATCCCTTTGGATGGCACGACCTTCAAATGAAAAGGTTTCCAAATTCATAAAAATTAACATCTTCAATTAGCACTTCCTTTTATATGAATACTTTAAATCTTAAAACGATGAAATATTGTACGACACAACACACCTGCATCGATTTCTATGCAAATGAAGGACACACACAAGGTTCTTGCTCTGAAAGTTTGGAGAATGGAATCATTAATCTTTAAAAAATATAAAGGAAGTACAGTAATGGGATGTCTTGTAAAAATATTTTTTTAGATATTTACAGGTAACCAAGGGCAGAGGGTGGGATGGAAGGAGATACGTGAGAGAATGTGCCAGATCCAAAGCTAGCTGTTGCTTTGACCGTTCCAGAAGTTCACACAAGGAAGACGCAAGGAAATTTCACACAAGGAATACCCACCTTGCCTGCGCCACACCAACACCACACCAATTTATCAACACCAGACCAACCCCCCCCCTCGCCCCCGCCCCCAAAAAAGAAGAAGAAAATAGGTTAAAAAATTTTTGTAGTTGTTTTTTCTTCTTTCCAGGTGAGGGGCATGGGCAAAGATGTTCTTGAGTAAAA
The DNA here is from genome assembly GCA_035128595.1 of Eptatretus atami. NCBI lineage: Eukaryota > Metazoa > Chordata > Myxini > Myxiniformes > Myxinidae > Eptatretus > Eptatretus atami. The sequence continues at coordinate 20,883,163 of CM068960.1, forward strand.
ACCACTCAACATCAACCACACGGCACCCCTTGAAGAGACCCTCCACCAACAACACTCCGTACACATGCACACAATCACCCATCAATACTCAAACTACCTAAAGGTCCTGTCAACATCCCCATACCCCTCTATCTCCATAACTTCCAGGTATCTATCTAATTCTAATTTAAACTTATCTACTTTTTCTGCTGCCACTATCTTTCCAGGGAGACCATTCCATGCATTAACTACTCACTGAGTGAAAGTCCCCAACCTTACTACCATCTAACTCTCCTCTTCTTTACTCTCAGGATATGGCCCTAGTCCTATTACTGTCTACTCTGTTGAATAATTCATCTGCACTTATTTTATCTGAACCTTTCATTATCTTAAACATCTCTATCATATCTCCTCGTAACCGCTTCCTTTCTAGTGTATAAAGCCCTGTCTCCTTCAGCCGCTCTTCATAGCTGAGTCCAGCTAGGCCCGGAATCGATCTAGTAGCCCTGCGCTGAACCCTCTCGATGGCATCTATGTCCTTCTGGAACTGTGGTGACCAAAACTGCAACACAATATTCTAGATGTGGCCCTCACTAAATTCCTGTCCAATGTTAACACCTCCTCTTTTGATTTATAATTGATCCCCTCCGAATACAACCTGAAACCCCCTTTGCTTTACCTATAGCTGCCTGGCACTGTGCTGCCTGTTTACCTCCATATCTATTACCACCCCAGATCCTTCTCCTGTGTGACACGCTCCAAAATTACCCCTTGCATCATGTAATCTCTATTTTCATTGTTCTTTCCCATCCCCAACACCTTACACTTGCTCAGGTTAAATTACATTCTACCAGCCTTTTGCCCAATCCATACAAGTATCAATACTTTCCTGAATCTGATCACCAACCCCTCTCCTATCCACCTTACCTCCAAGCTTTGTGTCATCCACAAATTTGGAAAGTCTACTCTTCACCCCATTATCCAAATCGTTGATGTAAATGATGAATAGTAATGGTCCGAGTACTGATCCCTGGGGTACCCCACTACTTACATCCTCCCAGCAAGACATCCTCACAACTCACAGCCACTCTCTGCTTCCTATCACTAAGCCAGTTTGCAATCCAATTAGCTGCTTAACAGCCACTCCACAAGCCCTCACTTTGGTTAACAACCTCCGATGTGGGACCTTATCAAATGCCTTCTTAAAGTCTAGATATACTATGTCCACTGCCTTTCCCTCATCCACCCAATCAGACACTGCTTTAAGAACTCTAAAAGATTGTAAAACAGGAACTACCTTTGGTAAACCCATGCTGACTACCTTTAATTAGTTTGTATTTGTTTAAATGGTTCCTCATCCGGTCCTTAATTAATGTCTCTAACACCTTCCCCACAACTGAAGTCAAACTAACAGGTCTATAATTTCCCAGTTCTTCTCTGGATCCTTTCTTAAATAGTGGTATTACACTTGCTACTCTCCAATCCTAAGTACCTGTCCTGACTACAGTGAACTATTGAAGATATCCGTTAACATCTCACTTACCTGCTGCAGTCAACTCCTTCAATATGCTCAGGTGCATATTATCTTCAAAGTAAAGGTTCCCTTTGTTATCAAGGAGAATAATTTTGGAAGAATATTTGAGAGCTATGGCAATAAAACCTCTACTACTACCACTACTACTACTACCACCACTACTACTACTACTACTACTACTACTACTATATTGCTTGCTTGCCTTGTGCAAGCGTTTTGGGCCGAAGTTAATCACGAACCGGTTGGCTGGCAGGCAGCCTGGCCTGTTGTTCGACTGAGGGTGATTTGGGCAGGAATTTGTAATTTGTTCAAGATGCCGGTGACAACTCGCCTCCTCTTTGCAAAAAACACTGGGGTCTTTAATGTCCGCCAACATCCAGTGCTGACAGGTGAGTCCCCCAGCTTAACGTCCATCTGAGGGATGGCGCACAAATTGAATCCTCGTCATCCATGCAATCAATAAACCAGGATGATAGTTCCAGCTGGGCCAAGGTTCAAACCCAAGGCGAGACAGCTCAGAACGTGAGTGCACGTACCTCTACTCGAGGCTATCCTGCCAGCCCTAGCTCATGGAAAAAAAGGAGTTTGTTTGAAAAGATCCTGCCACCCATCCCTGGTCGGATCTCTCTTTCGACCACAAGAGGCACTTGTAAGTCAGTCGAATATGAGAATGAAACATTTACCTTTTCTATCTTGAAGTCACCGTCTCCTCATTGGAGAAAAAGTTACAGATTAATATTTAATACTCTGAACAATAGCTATCTGTGTTGGAGTAGAGATGGGGTGGGTGGGGAGAGGGTGGGGGTGATCTTGTTCTTATATTTATTATATTACCAATGACACATCAAACTCGAGGAGTTTAGAGGTAATATAAAAGTTCACATGTTTTCGATCAGATCTAATGAGTCAGGGTCATAAATTGGAGTTATTTAGTGCCATGGGGCACCGAGGGTGTACTGAAGAAGCAGAATGATAAAACATGTTGTTTTTAGGGGCATATAAACAAATATAAAATGATGGTGTTTAAAGGGCAACCTTAGCATTTCTATTGGCAAGTGTTCACAAACGTTTTCCTTGTGAGCAGTCTAAGCCTGCAGTCGACTGATCATCTTCTCCATAGTATACCATGTTACAGGGACCTGTGGGTGGGTCTGTGAGCCTGTGGGTGCTGATAGGTATGTTCTCTCTCTTAACCTAAGATCAAAAATAGTCTTATGTCCTGGTGTACTTGTGTTTGGTGGTATACTTTGTGTGGTGACGGCACTACTTGTATACTACAAGGACGTGGGTCAATGTAGGGACTACTTACCCTTGGTGTGTTATGTTAAGTTGTGCCCCTCCTCTTTTCTGTAATGTGAAACACCGCAGTCGAGGTGTGCCAACAATTTTGTGTGGTCTCTTCATGTTCCAACATGTTCATGAACTGAAAATATATAGAATGCTCATAAGCCTGAAAAGTGAAGCCGCCACGTGACCGGTGCTCATCTTGGTTAGCAGCTATGTACTTGTCTGACTCGCATCACGGACGAGGGTGGGACAGCAAAACGAGGAAAAAAAAAAATGAGGCCAATTTAGGCAAAAGAATGTCTAAACACCAATCATTTGGAGCTGTGCTACAAGTACTCACAATGAAAATGTATCTTCTGCATTGAAACTCATGGTGTGCTTCACAATTGTTCAGCTCTGATGCTGGAGAAGAGTCAAAGGGAAATGGAACCCAACTGCAAGACACAAACTGTCATCCGAATTTCTGGCAGGGATTTAGTAGCCATTGAAGTTAAATATCTCAACGGATGTTCTCACAGCTCCAATAATCACTTAAGAAGTATGGAGAGAAAGAGACGACCCGAGCCAACCGATACTTGTGAGGAAATGTTAATCTTGGGTTTTTGCTGAGCTAGTTTCTCTATTGAAAGCAGTGTAGAAGACAGCACCACATCTTCAAACTATCTGAATACATGATCTATATGAACAATGACTTGCCATTTTTGGGATTTACGAAATCGTCATCAAGTCTAAGCTCAAGAAAAGGCTCTGAGCACACTTTCTGATGTCAGAAGCATTCTGATGGAAGAAGCCTCTTCATTTTCAATGAGGGATACTGGAAATGCTGAAGGAGGCCATGGAATCACGAGACTTTGAGCAAGAAGCTCTCGCTGTGTCCTCCGTATCAAAAGTTGTACGGCAGGAGAATATATATATATATATATATATAATATATATATTCTGCTGGTGAGTATTTTCAGTTCTTTGGCACCTTTCCATCAGATTGTCAAGAGAGCTCAGGACAAAAAGCCCAGCTCAAATCCTTGGTGTCAATGTGTTTAAATGTTTTGGATATGGCAATCTCAGACATGTTCAACAGGACTACCCCAAAAGGAAAATCTTCCGAACCTAATCGGGTCCGCTCCCCTCCAAATAATCGTGATCATCCTCCTCCGACCACCGATCCTTTTCCCTCTTCGATGAAACTGATTAAAAAACATCCCTCCTCATCAGCTGATCATGATGCTCCCCTACGGTAACCGATCAATAACCCTTCCATGCAACCCATTGCCCCCCCTCCTTCACCACAATCATGTCTTATTGATTCAGATGAGTTCCAAATTGTTTCATCAAGAGAGGATAGGCATTTGGCTGTAAGAGACAAAGATGAACAACTTATTAAGAAATCCGCTGGCTAAAATCGGCAACTTATTTCTGATAGCCCTCCTCCGAATCCGGCTCAAGTTCTCACTACTTAAAAACGTTTTCAGTTTTGGAAGAAGCCATTGCTATGTTCCCCACCGGCACTTAATGAACCAGAAATTGTTACCACCATTGCACCACAGCAATAAGCAGTAGACGTACCTGCCCCTTGATCCAGCCTCAACTGACAATGTGGAAAGGTGTGTTGAGGCTGGTGAAGGAATGGATGAAGATCGATGCGACGCTGCATCAGGCTCATCCGATCTAGAAGATACGTTCAGTTAATATGGTAGTAAGAAAGAAGGTACCCCGCGGACCTCTCCCAAAATGTCTCCTTTTGAGATAAAACCATTTCTTAATGATACCTTCAGCAAAAGGAATGTTATTTTGCAGTCTTTTTTTCCATATTTGCCTGAATTCATATAGTGGCAAAAAAAATAATTTGTCACCCTGATGAACAGGACTTTAATGTATAGCGTCATCGGCTGAAAAGTTCGTGCAAAAAGTTGAGAATGAGTTAATGGCACAGCTTTGAGTTATGTTTGTTTCCATCCAATAGCGACTTATTGAGTTTTCTCATTTGCAGTTTAAATATAAATGGAGGATGCACCTTTTTACAGAGGATTCCAGGAAAGGATTTTTTGTTAAATAAAAAAATAGAATAGCTCTTTTACAAGAGACTTGTGCAAACGGCTCCTGTGTCGCTGAAAGGTGTAAGATTCTTCCAGGACAATTATTATTATTATTATTTTTTAGTAACAGTAGATTCTGTAAAGGAGGTATAGCAATAATTCTGGTTGCCTCCTTTTCTGTATCGCCTGATCTCCGACTGAGGTGGACGGAGGTTTTGTATCACCCTGTTTGTTGTCTGTCTGTCAAACCCACCAGGTAGGTCTTTACGATGCTCGCTAAGCACGATATCTCAAAAAGTTAGGATGGATTCGAACAAAACTTGGGGACATGTTAGGGTGTGGACAAGGATCCAGATCCAGATAATCGAGTTTTTCTTCAAAAGTGATTCTTCACAATTGAGAGATAGAGAAAAACAAGATATAACATGATATTTCAAGACATTGTGGACAGATTATGACAAAACTTAGCAGATGAGGTGGGTAGGTGACAAGAACAAGTCGATTCCATTTTGGTTCAGGTCCGAATGCAGATCCGGTCTATCGGTGGATACAAAATGTAAACTGTTCAGCTTGGCGGAGGTATGTGCTATACGGAGTGCTGTTCTAGTTTTTAAAGAATTGCAAAAAGGTTTTATTTAATTTATTTATTTTTTTTACAAGATCTAAGGCTTGTAGAGGATCCGCCACACACACATCTCATACCCATACAGATAAATACATGTGACACAACACAAGACTGTTAGAATACACGTGACAAAAAACTTTATGAAGCAAGCCAAATAGTTTGCCTTCGACCAGTCCAATCATCACTTCTGATACTGTATGATTGGATTAGACATCACAAACATCTGCCAAAGCATCTGCAGATGACCTGACTTTGTAGCAAAAAGCCCAGAAGGATATCAACAACTCATCAACAAGGTGAAAATCTTCCTTCAGTGGACACGACCATGAAAGCTAAGCCTGCTAAGTGCAAATCTCATGCTATGAAGAAAGTTGTCGCAAATGCAGAGCAGAAGAGAGCAGAAGAGAGGAGGACACAAGACTAAGTATATAGCCTACGATCTCCAACTAGAAATTGATGGGAAGCAGATTATGTATATCCACAATCAACCCATAAGATTCTTGGGAAAGCTGATTACGAAGATTTGAAAGATGATAACATCAGATAAATGATCAAGATGAAGTTTGTAGCAATGCTACAAGCAACTGAGAAAAGCAATCTGACTGGAATCATGAAGATGTCGATTATACAATAATGCAATTGTGCCAAAAATGACCTGGGAGTTCACCATCTATAACTTCCCAATATCTTACAATGAGAGTCAAGAGCAACCTGCACTAAGTACCTGAAAAGATGGGCAGGGGTAAGCAGATGTACTTCATACAGTGCCCTTACAGGACCAGAAAAATATGTGCCTACAACTGAAAAGAATTACCACATCTGTGAAATGTATGCAGGTCACCAAGTCCACCTTAACAAACCACCTTCACAAACACTCCAAGGATGGAAAGACCCAAATACTGCATAGAGAGTGTTTAGAAACAAGAAAAATAAGGGAGGTGGAATGGTTTGAAAGAGTTGGAAACAAAAGGAGCGACACCTTATCCTGAATTAGATGTGCAGAGGTTAAATTGACCGAGCAGGATTCAGCTACAGGAAAATCCAAATGCTGATGAGAGACATGACCAGAAGAAAACACAGGAAATGCCTTACTAATTTGGCAAAGGATATTGATGAGGAAGACATGTGGTCCACTTGCATGGATGTGCTCACAGGACAGTCGTTGAGATGGGATTCTGCCACAAAGACCGTTATGTCATGGAAGAAACTTCTCCATGTAGGGCAAATAAGCCCAAAAATCCAGATAGGCGGCTCCGTTTGATGTTCTATATGATGTACCATGTAATCTTTGTCTGTTTGACAGAGTCGCCGGGTCGAAGCCTCCGGGTTGGAGGTGACGCTTTGTGTGTAGGAGGATGTCCATTGGAATCGGGGGAGTGCTCATCACAATCCACATGTTTCGATTACTCGCCGATCACATCACGTGCCTTCTGGTTGAATGGTTTGCAGTAGCAGAACAATCATTGGGTGGCAGACAGATGGTTGTTCTTTGCGATTATGCGGTTTTACCGTGTGAGCCATACTCTGCAGTGATGCTCACCATAACAGTCAGGAGGTGCATCTGATGTTTACAACAAACGTGGTCATCATTGTTAGATATTTATCGGTATGTCCTCCTGATGAGGGCAAACATGCCAGAAATCTAGATTGGCAGCTCATTTGATGTTTAACTGATGTTGACCATGTAACTTCGTCTGTTTGACAGAGTCACCTAGCCGAGGCTCCGGTTGTAGGTGATGCTTGTGTCGGAATATGTCCAATGGAGATCGGGGAGTGCTTGTCACACTCCACATGTTCGATATCTGTGTGTAGATATATATATATATATATATATATATATATATATATATATATATATATATATATATATATAAAAATCAGTTACAGTGTGACTCCAAACTCCAAACTGTGAGTGGTGATAGTACCGGAATCGAGTCCATACAGCCATTGCTGCATGGCAGTGGGAGCGATGACTGCCGCCTGCCA
>CM068960.1:20907938-20919614 GCA_035128595.1 Eptatretus atami
CTGTCTGTCTGTCTGTCTGTCTGCCAGTCTGGTTGGTTGTCTGAGAGCAGGATATTTCAAAACGTTGTGGACGGATTAGGACAAAACTTGGTGGAAGAGTTGGTTGGATGACCAGAACAAGCCGATTCGATTTTTGTTCAGATTGGGATTCAGACCCGGCCTATTCATTTTCTTATTCTTCTTCTTTTTCGTCTTGCATATGGCAGCTTGTTGGGGTGTGACTATGCCGTTAATGCTGTGCCCCTCTACCAGTACACTGTTACTCATTTTGCCAACCTCAGAAGGATGACAAACTGAGTCAACCCCGCCTGGTGTTAATTCAGTAGGAAACGGGACTCAAATTCAGGACCCTAAGATCCGAAGCCAGCCACCCTAGCCACGAAGTCAACACCGGGCTTACGACCTGGCCTATCAGTGGGACGCAAAAAGTAAACTGTCCAGCCTGGCGGAGGTTCATTATGGTCCAGCCTGTGGAGGTACATTATGTCAGCCTGGTTGGAGGTACATTACGTCCAGCTGGCGGAGGTTCATTAATGTCCAGCCTGGCGGAGGTTACATTATGTCCAGCCTGCGGAGGTTCATTATGTCCAGCCGCGAGGTTCATTTGTCCAGCCTGGCGGAGGTTCATTATGTCCAGCCTGGCGGAGGTACATTATGTCCAGCCTGGCGGAGGTTCATTATGTCCAGCCTGGCGGAGGTTTCATTATGTCCAGCCTGGGGAGCTACATTACGTCCAGCCTGGTGGAGGTACAGTATGTCCAGCCTGGTGGAGTTCATTATTCCAGCCTCACGGATGTACATTCTGTCCAGCCTGGTGGAGGACATTCTGTCCAGCGTGGTGGAGGTTCGTTATGTCCAGCATGGTGGAGGTACATTCGGTCCAGCCTGGCAGAGGTTCATTATGTCCAGCCTGCGGAGGTTCATTCTGTCCAGCCTGGCGGAGGTTCTTCTGTCCAGCCTGGCAGAGGTTCATTATGTCCAGCCTTGGTGAGGTACATTATGTCCAGCCTGGTGGAGGTACAGTTTGTCCAGCTGGTGGAGGTACATTCTGTCCAGCCTGGTGGGGTACATTATGTACAGCCTGGTGGGGTTCATTATGTCCAGCAAGGTGAGGTACTTTGTCAGCCTGGCGGAGTTCATTATGTCCGCCTGGCGGAGCTAATTACGTCCAGCCTGGTGGAGGTACAGTTTGTCCAGCGTGGTGAGGTTCGTTATGTCCAGCCTCGCGGAGGTTACATTTGTCCAGCTTGGTGGAGGTTCGTTATGTCCAGCCTCACGGAGGTACATTCTGTCCAGCCTGGTGGAGGTTCATTATGTCAGCTCCGGAGTACATTCTGTCCAGCCTGTGGAGGTACAGTATGTCCAGCCTGGTGGAGGCGTACAGTATGTCCAGCCTGGTGGAGGTACATTTGTCCAGCCTGGTGGAGGTACAGTTTGTCCAGCCTGGTGGATCATTATGTCCAGCCTGGAGGAGGTTACAGTATGTCCAGCCTGGTGGAGGTACATTCTGTCCAGCCTGTGGAGGTACAGTTTGTCCAGCCTGGTGGAGGTACATTCTGTCCAGCCTGGTGAGGTACATATGTCCAGCCTGGTGAGGTACAGTATGTCCAGCCGGTGGAGGTACAGTATGTCCAGCCTGTCACGGAGGTACATTCTGTCCAGCTGGTGGAGGTACATTCTGTCCACGTGGTGGAGGTCGTTATGTCCAGCATGGGGGGTACATTCTGTCCAGCCTGGCAGAGGTTCATTATGTCCAGCCTGGCGGAGGTCATTCTGTCCAGCCTTGGCAGTTCATTATGTCAGCCTGGTGGACGTACATTATGTCCAGCCTGGTGGAGGTACAGTTTGTCCAGCCTGGTGGAGGTTCGTTATGTCCAGCCTCGTGGAGGTACATTTTGTCCAGCTTGGTGAAGGTTCGTTATGTCCAGCCACGCGGAGGTACATTCTGTCCAGCCTGGTGAAGGTTCATTATGTCCAGCCTCGCGGGAGGTGCATTCTGTCCAGCCTGGTGGAGGTACATTCTGTCTAGCTGGTGGAGGTTCGTTATGTCCAGCCTGGTGGAGGTACATTTCTGTCCAGCCTGGTGGAGGTACATTCTGTCCAGCCTGGTGGAGGTTCGTTATGTCCAGCCTCGTGGAGGTACATTTGTCCAGCTTGGTGGAGGTTCGTTATGTCCAGCTCACGGAGGTACATTCTGTCCAGCCCGGTGGAGGTTCATTATGTCCAGCCTCGCGGAGGTACATTCTGTCCAGCCTGGTGGAGGTACAGTATGTCCAGCCTGTGGGAGGTACAGTATGTCCAGCCTGGTGGAGGTACAGGTTGTCCAGCCTGGTGGAGGTTCATTATGTCCAGCCTGGTGGAGGTACAGTATGTCCAGCCTGTGGAGGTACATTCTGTCCAGCCTGGTGGAGGTACAGTTTGTCCAGCCTGGTGGAGGTACATTCTGTCCAGCCTGGTGGAGGTAGTATGTCCAGCCTGTGGAGGTACAGTATTGTCCAGCCTGGTGGAGGTTCATTATGTCCAGCCTCACGGAGGTACATTCTGTCAGCCTGGTGGAGGTACATTCTGTCCAGCGTGGTGGAGGTTCTTTATGTCCAGCATGGTGGAGGTACATTCTGTCCAGCCTGGGCAGAGGTTCATTATGTCCAGCCTGGCGGAGGTTCATTTCTGTCCAGCCTGGCAGGGTCATTCTGTCCAGCCTGGCAGAGGTTCATTATGTCCAGCCTGGTGGAGTACATTATGTCCAGCCTGGTGCAGGTACAGTTTGTCCAGCCTGGTGGAGGTTCGTTATGTCCAGCCTCGCGGAGGTACATTTTGTCCAGCTTGGTTGAAGGTTCGTTATGTCCAGCACGCGGAGGTACATTCTGTCCAGCCTGGTGAAGGTTCATTATGTCCAGCCTCGCGGAGGTACATTCTGTCCAGCCTGGTGGAGGTACATTCTGTCTGCATGGTGGAGGTTCGTTATGTCCAGCCTGGTGGAGGTACATTCTGTCCAGCCTGGTGGAGGTACATTCTGTCCAGCCTGGTGGAGGTTCGTTATGTCCAGCCTGGCAGAGGTACATTATGTCCAACCTGGCAAGGTTCATTATGTCCAGCCTGGTGGAGGTACATTATGTCCAGCCTGGTGGAGGTTCATTATGTACAGCCTGGTGAGGTACAGTTTGTCCAGCGTGGTGGAGGTTCGTTATGTCCACCTCGCGGAGGTACATTTTGTCCAGCTGGTGGAGGTTCTTATGTCCAGCCTCACGGAGGTACATTCTGTCCAGCATGGTGGAGGTACATTCTGTCCAGCCTGGTGGAGGTTCGTTATCCAGCCTGGTGGAGTCATCGTCCAGCGTGGTGGAGGTACATTCTGTCCAGCCTGGTGGAGGTACATTCTGTCCAGCCTGGTGGAGGTACATTCTGTCCAGCCTGGTGGAGGTTCGTTACTGTCCAGCCTGGTGGAGGTACATTCTGTCCAGCCTGGTGGAGGTACATTCTGTCCCGCCTGGTGGAGGTTCGTTATGTCCAGCCTGGTGGAGGTACATTATGTCCAGCCTGGTGGAGGTTCATTATGTCCAGCCTGGTGGAGGTTCATTATGTAAAGCCTGGTGGAGGTACAATTTTGTCCAGCGTGGTGGAGGTTCATTATATCCAGCCTCACGGAGGTAGATTCTGTTCAGCCTGGTGGAGGTACATTCTGTCCAGCCTGGTGGAGGTTCGTTATGTCCAGCCTGGGCGGAGGTACATTATGTCCAGCCTGGTGGAGGTTCATTATGTCCAGCCTGGTGGAGGTTCATTATGTACAGCCTGGTGGAGGTACAATTTGCCAGCGTGGTGGAGGTTCGTTATGGCAGCCTCGCGAGGTACATTCTGTCCAGCCTGGTGGAGGTACATTCTATCCAGCCTGTGGAGGTTCGTTATGTCCAGCCTGGTGGAGGTACATTCTGTCCAGCCTGGTGGAGGTACATTCTGTCCAGCGTGGTGGAGGTTCGTTATGTCCAGCCTGGTGGAGGTACTTCTGTCCACCTGGTAGAGGTACATTCTGTCCAGCCTGGTGGAGGTTCATTATGTACAGCCTGGTAGAGGTACAGTTTGTCCAGCCTGGTGGAGGTAAATTATTGTCCAGCCTGGTGGAGGGTACATTCTGTCCAGCCTGGTGGAGGTACAGTTTGTCCAGCATGGTGGAGGTACATCTGTCCGCCTGGTGGAGGTACATTATGTACAGGCCTGGTGGAGGTTCATTATGTACAGCCTGGTGGAGGTACAGTTTGTCCAGCGTGGTGGAGGTACGTTATGTCCAGCCTTGCGGAGGTAGTCAATATCCAAGCGCCATTCTCGTTTGAGGTTGCGACTCTCCTCGAGGATAGTCACACAACATCTACTGTGTACTCGGACTACATATAAACCCAACAATGTCACTGTGGTTTCTCGAGTATGAAGTCTGCACTGTTATCCCGAAAGGGAGTTGGGGTTATCGGTTAATCTATTTAATATGATGACTGATTTGGCATTAATAAAATGGGTTTACTTTCGTATTCTACAACTTTCACTGATTTTGCTTTCTACACAAGGAATATATTTTATGTGCAGTTCTTCTAAGTAAGGTGCGTGCGTGCGTGTGTGTGTGTTGTTGTGTGGGGTGGTGTGTGTGTGTGTGTGTGTTACATATATATATATATATATATATTATATATTATATATATATATTATATATATATATTGTTGCGAATTCGCGCCCGCCGGCGTGCGACGGGCCACGTGACTCGAATCGCAGCACGTCGCCCACCGACGGACAATTCTGTCGTGACCTCTCGGACTAACGCCGGGAGCTAGTCACGGTGTGGCCTTTCGGCCTCACCGATCGTGCCAATCGGCCACCGCGTGGGATGGGTTGTTCGCCAAACTCGACCTACCTAAGTACCCACGCGGATGGTAAACCGGGCGATCGCACCTCGCCGCCGGACTCGGACACGGGCCGCTTAGCGGTCCGTTCCGTGCTATCGGGATAACGAGCGGTTTATCGTCGGCCTCGACGTTCCAATTAATTATTGGGCGTATCAAGCCCACTACGAACCCTTTTAACGTGAAGCAAGATGGAGATTCAACAAAGAAAGGACGCAGCGAAATGGGGAACAAGTTCAACACAAAGCACATTTATTTCCAACAGACCAGCACGGAAGGCACGTATATTACAGTCACAATAAAAATGCACAATACAGCCAAACAAAACAATCACAATGACATATATAGTCAACAAAGAAACAATGACGCAGAGATACTACCGAATACGCGAACACACGGCAACACTTATCAGTTTCTTTACAGACGGCGCCGACAACATTTACTCAAAAGCAAAGAAAAGGCCACCTCAAAGACAAGGGGGCAGACGGGGCCCGTGGCCAATATGTGCGCGTGACCTGAAGGAGCGGCCAGGCCTGCGAGACCGGGGGGTCCTACCGCGTCCTCGTGACGAGCCGCAAATGTCGCTGCGCGGCGGTGCCCCAACTTCGTGCTCCTTCGCGGGCCTTGGCACCGCTAGGAGTGGGGTGGAACGGGCCCCCTTTTTGCACTTCTCAGCGCGGGGGAAAAGGGGGATTGTTGATGCCTGCTGGGGGAGGAGAATGGCTGGCTGCTTGGGTCCCGCGACGAGCGATTCCACCGCGACCTCGTCGCCGAGCGCCGTCTTCCCTGCCTCGGACCCGAGCTCCTTGGCCTCTTCCCCCAAACGGCTATCTCAGAAAAACGGCTATCTCAAAGCGTCGCAGTCCGAATGAATCACATAAAATTCCCTTTAGACAACGGGTTTGGGCTAACTACACATGTACTTAGAGATATCTCACCTACGGACCTGAATGGTGGTTTGCGAATTTCCACGCCTAACACTATATATATATTATATATATATATATATTATATATATATATTATATATTGTATATATATATATATATAGAAAGAGACAGGAACAGAGACAGAGACAGAGCAGAGACAGAGACAGGACAGAGACAGAGGACAGAGACAGAGACAGAGTGACACAGGTGTGGGAGTTGTTTCATACAATTTATATATATATATTATATATATATAATATATATATATTATATATAAATATATATATATATACTGGTGGGGTATGTTTACACATTGTAAGCAATAATGAGCATTGCTTCCCATTGTGTGACGTCGTCCACTGCATTTCATTTTCATTTTCATTTACTGATGCTTTCCGATGTTCTGTGATTTTTCCTGTTGGATAGCTTTGATTTCATCGGAATGCAAAAATTACTTTGCTTCTCAATCGTCTCGGGTCCCTCCCTACATTTTTCCATTAACAGATGCTTTCTGACAGTTCTGTGATTGTTCCTGGTTGTATCAGGCTTCGATGTCCATTCGCACACAAAATTTAAGCTTTTTACATCACCCAGAGGGTGCTGATCTTTAATATCAGTCAGTCAGGGTTTAGAAAGAACTTTATGTATTAGATGTAAATGTGAGAAAATTACACACACATACCAGGAATCAAACCCAGGTCCTCTGGTGAATTGTACCAGTGAACTATACCAGTATACCAGTGTTCTGCCATTTGCACTATCTGGGTGACCCACAGGCTAAGCACACAATTCCTCCACATCTAGAGATGCCACTCTCTTCCCCCTGCTTCCAAGACACAATGACAACCATAAGGGCAGTGACTGCCTATCCACGAGAAGGTCACGACCACAAAGCACCTATGGTTGGCAGTGAGTGTCCCGGAAGCAGTGGGGGAAAGAGAGTGGCGCATCTCTATATGTGGAAGAATTTTGCATGCTCAACCAGTGGGGTGGCCAGATAGCTCAGATAGCAGAGCACTAATATAGTTAATGAGAGAACCTAGGTTCAATTCCTGATTTGGGTGTGTAATAATCCCCCCATGTGCATGTTTGTTTGCCTGTGCATTTATAGTTTTTGTATATATGTGTTTGTGTGTTACTCTTTCACGGCTGAACTGCAGCACCTGGAGGCCCAAAATTATGAGTGAAGGCACTTCAGAATCTGGGAAAGGTTTTTAGCTACCACACATTGGCATTGACGTTCATTTTGGAGGTCACCAAAGGCTGCTGTCAAGTGTATACTGGGATGGACGGTCAGGCAGTGCTGCCACCAGACCACAGGCAAAAGGTAACCACCATGAGGCCAATAACTTCATTGCTCTTCACTGTCCAACAAGTCCCAAAACCACCACCAAGAAAAGGTCACCCGACTGGGCAGCACCAGATACCCCTAATATGCATATATCATTGACGCAATGAGAGCAAGGTGGAAGTTAAAGTATGGCAGATATAGATCCTCGAACATTTGAAACTTGAGGGAAAATTATCAAGCTCAGTAGAACCACTGCTTCATTTGATCTTTCACTTTATACCTGCCATGGTTGTGCCACATCACAGAGCATATACGTTGGGGCATTCAAAATGTACTCAGAATGAGATTACTCAATTGTCAAAGGGGTGCCGACTCAAATTTATTTCAATATGCAAGTACAGTACATGCAATTAGTAAATATGTATACAATAATTATATACTTGGAGATAAGAATCTCATAAATAAATTGTCATTTTCTGTCTGTCTGTGTGGTCATTACCAATCATGCCAAAACTACTGGGCCAATTGCCACCAAACTTGGCACGTGGACCAAGTTCAACCTCGTGATGAACATGGACTGCTTGTTTTCATTTGTAGTTGCGGGAGTTCAGGAGAAAAGGTCGACGAAAATTCTCTATGTAAATGTGTATTGTGTAGCACCACCTGGTGGTGGTGGCAGAGGGTATTATGAGTCATCTGTGGAGATAACTTGCATTTTTGCATTGTGCACATCCCGAGAGAGTGGGAAGCCCCAAAGTAAACTTCCACTAATCAAAGGGGGCGGTGGGAGTCCAGAGGGAGAGGAAGGGGTGGGGTGGGGAGTCCAGAGGGAGGGAGGAGGCAGGGGGAAGGATGGGAGGGAGGGGTTTGGGAGGGAGGAGGGACTCGGCATTGCCAGGCAACGCCAGGCACCCCTGCTAGTAAATCAATAAATTGCGTTTCCTGGACTATTGTGAGTACCATCTCATTCGAAGAGCATTTTGAACGCCCTCCATGTGTCGGCCACATGTGTCAGAGAATGATACAAAGACACAATCTTGTTCGTTTTCTGGCAAATAATCATTGATCAACAAAAAAATAATAAATAAATAAATAAATCACCACGATTCTCAGGTTTTATTGTTATTATTATTATTAATTATTATTTCATCAGCAGGGTGGGAAGGAGGAAGCAGCATTCTCTCCTCTGGCCTGGTTGTTTTAACTTAAACAACAACACAATCTCGTTGATCTTCAACAAAGGAAGAGTCAGTGGTGGCGCTGCATTGCGGAGCATACTCTTACAGGGAGCATGAAACTTTCCGGCCAAAGTTGCGTGGCTGTAAAAGCAATCGATTTCTTGTCCGTAAAAATCGATCATCGGGCAAAGAGAATAGGACTAATGCAGAAAAAAGTCCTCGCTAATAAATATACTTAAATTGAGGCCATTTATTTATCATGTATGCAAGACATTGAGTGGGGGGGGGAAAGGTTGAATCCAAGCGTTCAAGGTAGGGAGGGGGAGGGCTGAATCCAAGCACACAGGTTGCACACAAGCTGGGGATGAAGGAGTAAAGGGGTTTGAATGTTTGCCCTAATCATAAAAGGTGAGGAGGGGATCTTCATATTTGCGTACATAAGTTTCATGATCGATTTAAAGCCGATCAGTCATATTTCCAATTTTCCTGAAAAAAATTTAACCTATTTTTGTCTTTATAAAGAAAGAAAGACCTTCAATAGAGGATTTGGAAGTGGAGGATGTGGAAAAGATGAGTTGATAAGAAAAGCAACAATCTCACACTTAACAAGGCAGTGAGAGGGCATGCTGGTTAGTGGCACGTGAACACCTGGAGCTTCTCAGCAAACCCTCTGTTACTAAAGTGAGGAAGGAGCCAAAATAAGAAGAGCATCACATACCATAACTTGATCCGCAAAGGAAACTCATATCACAGGGTGTGGGCACAACGGTAACTTGGATCGATTTATTTTTATTGAAGTCAATGCTTTACTGGCTATCAGAAAGCCTCTCAGACTGTCTGTCTGTCTGTCCATTCATATGTTTGCCTGTCCATCTATGTCAGGATCATGTTCCCACAGGGTGCTGGAGTAGATGATACTCGACAAAACAAGAGCAGATCGACACAGAGATCATGAAGTCAGGGAAAAATATATCGTCACTCTATTCCCAAAAACTTGCTGCCAGGATGGCCGAAAGGTATGCACACCCGCCAATGAGCTGTCGAGCCTGGGTTTGAATCCCCACCCAGCCATAAACTGTCATCTCGGTGTTTCACAGGCAGGGTCGTTCATCAATGTGTGTTGACATCCCTCGGATGGACATGCTGCCATTATTAGTTGGTGGACGTTAAAGATCCCGCACGGTGTCCTTCACGAAGAGTAGCCGAGCTATCGCCGGCACCATGAATTAATTCCAAATTCCTGCCCGAACCAAAGTCGAACATCAGGCCTGGCCAGGTGGTTCATGAAACACTTGCGCCAAGCTTTCCCTGGCCACCCCACAAGAACGTGAAGATAATTGTGGCCATAAAGGAAAAAGAAGAAGATTATTCCCCCAAAAACTTCCATAGCAGATCCACAATTAGAATATCCAACAAAACTTGAAGCAAACTGCAAAGAAAGCTCAGCACAGGTAGCTTACCTTCAACACCGAAGTCATAAGCGTGAGATCGAAATTAGTTTTCTAACACTTGGGCAAAAATTCTGGGAATTAAAAAAAGGCAGAATGAGGCCGGCCTAAAGCTTCCATGATTGGTCATTTTCAGTGAATATGTCAGAGACTGGTGACTCGTGCTTTGGTATACACGTCTGTACAATGTGACTCAAGGCAGACGCCCACATTGTGATGTGACTCACAGCTCACGAGCTTGTGACTAATGTCTTCATTCTGCTGTGTTGGGCCTAGGACTAGATTCCTAACAATTTTGGCCTGATCAGTGTGACCACTGGCATGCTTTGTAACAACAGTCGGGCAGATGTGTCTGTGCAATTTGGTTTTCTCTAAAACAGCGAGGTTCATGGAAGAGCAATTATGATAATTATTGTATTATTGTATTAACTCTATAATGCCATTGTGAGAGGTTCAGTGATGGAGTGGGTAATGGTAAAGGCTTGTTGTATTGCCCTCAGTGTTGTGGGTTTTTTTATTACCAATGGCTGCTCAGTGTAGAGATATCCATATTCTGCGATGGGGTGGCCACCTGTGCATGATTGGTCCTTATCGTCTTAGAAATGTTCACGACATGTCTTGAGTGCCATAACTCCCTTCAAGAGAGTGGACTCAGACACCAACACCACCACCACCACTAGGGTTATTAACTGATATCATGAAAAAGCAGTGATATTACGGTAGGGTAACAAATATAAGACACGATTTAATCTTTGAAAGAATAGCAGGATTTCTTCCTTAACCATAGTATCCGCAAGTAAGACAAAGCAGATGGCGAATGCGGGCTTACCGTCACCTCTGCAGGGCATCAGTCCATGATGCAGTGGTAGGATTAGACAGTTAATAAGTTTGATTCCATTACAACACCTTGCAAAAGTACAAAAATGATTTCTGAGACTTCTAACATCACAAGTCCCGAATGGAATCTCCAGGATTTTCACATCAGTATTTTATCAGGTCAGGTCAGGTGTGGGAGCAGGTGCCAGAGCAGCGCATCGCTGCGCTCATTTCTGCCGGTGTTCCAGAGACCTCCGACTGGCCATCCCCCAGGCAGATGCCTGGCCCATCCCCATCTCCTTGAGATGCCGATAAACCTGCTGCAACCACGAGGCACGTGGTCGGCCAATTGGCCTCCTCCACTCACAAGACTCCCTCACTGAAAGAATCTGGTGAGCAGGATCAGCTCAGGAAATGAGCCACATGGCCGACAGCCACAGCTGACGCTCACGGACTATGCAGGTAACAAATCTCATTTGAGTCTCTCTCAGCAACCGCTCGTTGGACACAAAGTCCAACCAGCATAGCAAGGATTCTCCGAAGAGACCTGGTGCCAAAGGAATTACTCTCTGTCTCAGATTCCTGTCAGAGTCCAAGTCTCACATCCATAGGGCAAGACTGAAGCACCAAGGACCTGAAGACTCGACTTTCGTCTCCCGCACAGGTACCAGCGGCGCCACAGCCCATGCTCCAGTGAATCCAGGACTCCCCAGACCCGACCCAGACATCGATGACCTCTGACTCACAGCCAGCAGAGACATGAATATCACTGCCAAGGTAAGTGAATCTCTCCACGACCTCAACATCCTCACCACAAACAGGTACAGACAGGATAGCAGCATCCAAGATGTAATTGAAAGCTGGATCTTAGTTTTGACCAGGAAACCTGTAATTCCAAGTCTCCAAC
This sequence comes from Eptatretus atami, assembly GCA_035128595.1. NCBI lineage: Eukaryota > Metazoa > Chordata > Myxini > Myxiniformes > Myxinidae > Eptatretus > Eptatretus atami. The sequence goes on from CM068960.1 coordinate 20,919,391, forward strand.
TCCTCATTCAGCACCTCGAGGGCCCCCAAAAGGATATCTAAAGTCTTCGCAAAGATGACTGCATCATCTGCAAAATCAAAAGTCAGAGATCTTGACATTCCCAAATGATGCACCACAGCTCGATCTCTCTGACATCCTCCCCAGAATTCAGTCCAAACAAGTGCTGAAAAGTGTGGGGGTCAGTACACACCCCTGATAAACTCCAGTAACAACTGGAAATAAGT
>CM068960.1:20919889-20930957 GCA_035128595.1 Eptatretus atami
GCAAATGGTGGCAAACCCTATCAAGAATTATCCGAGCAAAGATTTTGCCCGGCACTGAGAGCAGCGTCCCCCCTCGGTAGTTGTTGCAGTCTTGGCGATCACCCTTCCCTTTTCCAGAGAGGGACAAGTTGAAAACAAATAGATAGAAGATACAGGTTAAACTAACACGATACACACAGCACACAATCCATGAGCCCACAGTAACGCACATGAACTACGTACAACAGGTTTAACTGCAGTTTGCGTACTGCAGACTGAATAACGAGTCTTGCTGGTGAAGGCTAGTGTCCATCTGTGTCAGTGGACAGGTAGAACGATGGATGAAACCAACAGGATGTTGATTGTATCTAACCATCGTGGGGGAAAACAGAGAAGAGAAGGCTGTAATTCATGGTGAGGCAAAATCCTCTTTTGCTCCAACGAACGGTTAACACACGAAAGGTCAGGTTCTCCTTGCTTCCCACAGTGGTTAGTATACCCAATACGTCCCCTAGGTTTCATCCATTGTGTACGGATATTTCAACTCAACATCTTGGAACATCAATAAACATTGTAGACTTTATCAGATTACAGGAGCAATGGTTTCTTTGCAGATATCTTCTTCTTTTTTTTTTAAAGGAGAATGTCCAATGAGTCCAAGAGCTTTGTATGCAGGTGTCGAAGCTCGTGAAAGGGCAGAACAGAGGGTAAAGGGTCACAGATAAAGTGCGGCGAAAGGAGGATAAGAACACACAGATGCACCACAGCAGGAGAAAAAGTATTTCAGGTGAAAAGGGGAAAGGGTCTCAGTGTGTCAGTAAAACTCAGAGATAGACAGACACAGGAGAGAGACCGTGGGTGTTGGTGTATGGCAGACTTGAAAGCCGGGAAAAGATCAAGCAACACTCAGGAAGACGGTTATGGGGAGAGAAGAGGGACTCCAAAGAAATGGAGGCCAACGTTAAGGATGGACCTTGGGAGGGTAATTAAATTGATAGTGTGTGTGCCAACTGCCAATATAAGGGAGTTGCATGGTATTCCCTTTTGGTGAGGATCAAAAAGCTGAAAAACAGCAAGCTCATCATTATTTCCCACTCAGCCTTAATGAATCCAGAGCAGGTTCACATGTGCATATTGCAGTAAAATATACATAATAATATTATATATTATATATATATATATATACACATGTATATAACAGGAAGATATATACTGTAAATATATATATAATTTAATCATTGTTTTTCTCTTGAATGAATATCTTGAAACTAAGATTTTAATGTTTTTGTTGGTGTCCTTGTACGCTCAATTGTCCACACCCAAAAAATATGGCGATGTGATTACGTCACATATCACATGACCCGCTACATCACTGCAGGACACTGTTGCTTCTGGACTTGCGTTTGCGTGTGGCTGGCATATGCTCTGAACAACTCTGAACTAAAAATACTGAGAATGCCAGCTAGATGCATTGTTGCTGGTTGTAGCAATGCAACCAAAGACAGTGTGAGTATGCATGTTTTCCCAAAAGATCCAGCTGCAAGGAAAATTTGAACAGCCAAAGTAAAACTGACCAGAGGAAAGAGGCATGGCCCAACTGCTTCAAGCGTCAATTGCAGATGATTTGTACGATACCGCCTGTATTCCCAGTTTGAGATGAGTAAATTGAAGCGATGAAAGCCGACGCAAACCCCACAAAAATTAGACATAATTCTAATCGAAGGAAAGGAAGAAAATGAACAGAACAGCTGCAGAAAGCATGAGAAACTGAAGGAAAGTAGCGGTTTTTTTCACTCAGCATTTCTATGATCGGCCATGATCATCGGCCATGATCGCCACCACTTAAACCATCAATCAGTAACTTTCTACATACGTATCAGACATGCATACAGCCATAAGCAGGGCTAATAGTAATATGTGTGTTGCCTCGATGTGTCAAGCAATAGATCATCCACAGAAACGGAGAAAACCATGAAATGTTGAAATTATGTAATCCTCATGATCATGGTGCATAGTTTGATAACAACAAACAACTTTCACATTTTAATGACTGGTATTTGCGGACGTGTGCTCCACCAGGCTGGCACAGGCCCGACATGCAGGCACGGTGGCACAAATTTCAGCGAAAGAGAAACACTGTGCGTGATGCATGCCGATACACGTGTGACGTCGAAAGGGTTACAAGATAGAAACTGCAATTATTATTGTCTAATTTCTACTTTTGAGTTTTGGCACTTAAGATTACTCACACATTACCCATAGCTTGACTGGAGATGGGGGGGGGGGTTGACACACACTGACACACACACACAAATTACAATTTTACTGTTAAACCACACATGCAATTCTGACAACTCAACAAAAAACCTCACCTTCCCCTCTCCAACCTGAAAGCATTGATCTCCATCACTGCACCCAAGCCTCAAACCCCATGCCCCCTCCCAACAAAAGTCCACCACCTCCTCCTTTCCACCTTCCAATATTGTCCCAGCTTTACTCTTACCTTCCTCCTGCTCATAAAGCAAACAAGGATTCCGACGTCAAAACAGCGGAATATGCAGTGTTTTCTGCTCCCATCATGATATCGCCGACTTCACAGAATAAATTACATATCGCATTTTTTGCCCAAATCTGACACCCCACCCCTTGTAACGCTCCGTAATGCTTCAGTAGTCATCCATAAAATATTACGTAATATCAATGAAGACACCCCCCTCCCCTATTTCATACCTTAATCCTGGGATGCTATTTATCCTGTTGTTTTTTTCAGGAACTACAAAACTACACTTGAAAAAGTAAAGTTACTGTACCACCAATGAGTAGGCAACAGTAGGAATTCCTGTAATGACATCATCAGACTCATCGCTTGAGTGATGCAATCCTTTCTAAATATGTTCCATTGCTTTAATTTGCCAATGTGATTGAGTATGTATGGAAAAAGCAATGATGGAACTTAAATAAAGCGATTTGTTATATCATAATGTATTGAAGACGTGTAATTCTTCACCATTGAGAGGTAGGGTCCAAAACGATGTGCAGCATGATATTTCAAAAGTTGTGGATGGATTATGACAAAACTGGTGGATGAGTTTGGTAGATGAGAAGAACAAGCTGATTAGGTTTTGGTTCAGGTCTGGATGCAGATTCGGCCCATCAGTGGGATACAAACGTAAACTGTTCAGCCTGGTGGAGGTACGCGCTCTACCGAGTGTGTTCTAGTTACTACAACAATTACAGATAAGTATTGCATCAAAATACCACAAAACTCCACATTTTCCCATGTTCTAGCTCCATGATTTACCCCTAAGGCCCTGTCACACTTGACGATTTAGCCAGCGTATGCCGACGTATGAAAAATTTGTCTAAAATGCTGGCACACGTCGAATACGTATGGGTAAGTTTTGTATAGTTAAGAGCACGCTGGCATACGTCGTAGTGCGCTGGCATACGCGAGTACTGTACGTCGAGTACGCCGAGCTGTTAGACAAATTTTCCATGCTTGAAATTTTTCGACGTATGCCAGCGTATGACTCACACGTTCCGCATAACCTGGCCATAAGTTGTAGGCACGTTACGCGATCGTTGACACACGTCGACCACGCTACTTGTAAGTTACTCATAAGTCGAAACACGTCGAGTAATGTTTAGCGTACCCGAAACTTATTTCTAACCTATGAGTAACGTGTTGTGGCACGTTACGCGATCGTTGACACACGTCGACACACGTTACTTGTAAGTTACTCATAAGTCGAAACACGTCGAGGTAATGGTAGCGTCAGTGTTTCCAGACTCCCTGTTTTTTTTTTTTGTTTGTTTGTTTTCTTCGGTATGACGGTGATGTTACACTTCGATTTCTAGTGCGGTTATAATATAAATAATTAATAGGCTGCCGCTCAACGATTTAAACATAACCGCACTAGAAATTGAAGTGTCAACATCACCGTCATACCGAAGAAAGAAAAAACAACAAAAAAAAAAAACAGGAGTCTGGAACACTGACGCTAACCATTACTCGACTTTTCGACTTATGAGTAACTTACAAGTAACGTGTGTCGACGTGTGTCAACGATCGCGTAACGTGCCTACAATATGGCCAGCATGCGAACGGAGTCATAGCAGAGTACGTCGAAAAATTTCAACATGCTGAAATTTGTCGACGACTCGCGATTCGACGTTGCACGTGCTTCAGCGTGCTATTACGTACAAAATTACCTAACGTATCGACGTTGCCAGCGTATTCGGAAATTTTCATACGTCGCATACGTGGCTAAACGTCAAGTGTAACTGTAGCTATGTGCTTAGTCTTGAGAAATGTGTGTCAATCGATCCTCGAGTGGCTTTTTATAGTTGGGGGATCGTGTGGATCTTTGATATTGTCTTGGAATATTGTCGTATGAGTGTACTGCTATTTTATTATTATGTTTACCATGTGCTTAGCGATGGATGTGATTTATTTATGTCGTTGTCTGTGACAGCGGCTTCACACTTCGATGTCTAGTGCGGTTATGATTTGAACGTCTAGCCGCAGCCTATTAATAGCCTACGCACGTGATCATCGGGATACGCTGCCGCGCTATGCATAAGTTAGACTATCGTTGGGCATAGGTTGTGAACGCCACAACACGCTCAGCATTTTTGATATAGTTATCTATATGTTATTGAAACGTTCTGTGTACGTTACTAATTACGTTATGCATATGTCCAACTCGTTATGAATACGTCCAAACTGGAAAAAAAAACATCAATAGTTCAGCGTACGCCAGCGTTTTACATACATTTTGATACCTTGCCATACGCTGGCTAAAACGTCAAGTTGTGACAGGGCCCTTACCAGTTGTTATTGCCATGTCTTTCTTCGACGTCATCCCCAATTTACACCTCGGGTTCATACATGTACGGTCAGACAGCACCTTTTACATCTTGATTTTGACTGTCGTCGTAATCTGAGGATTCTTGATCAGAAATTATTCGTCAAATTCACTTTCTGACGAGTCTGAAGCAGTTGTGCGGCCATTATTACTTTTGCTGCTGAGACAATCATACTCGTGATGACGTCACACAGATGACATGATGATTGTGGAGGTTTTTGGATTTTTTTAGCAGCGGTACCAGCCCCGTTAGGTTTTTAAAAACTTAACACCTCACAAAAATTATTAGAATTTGAAGACCTGGGTGCAAGAAGTACTTAAGTCACATTTTTGCAGAAAAAAAAAATGAGCTGGCACCAGTATATAATCGATAATGGCCAGAGCATCATTTGATACCAAAAAATTCCGAAAATAAGTACTCAAGTCCTGTATATGGTATATGGTCATTGTTGAATTCACTAAAATGTAGTGCAAGAAATACCCAATCCATAATGTTTGAGCCAGAAGTTCCTAAGTCCATGCTGTCCAATCAAAATGCTAGTATGTGTCACGTGACAAGCTGTGAAAATGGCGACCATGGAGCTGGACAGCATGGTGTGATGAGGATAACCCTTGATAACAGGCATGACAGGGGCAAAAAACGTAAAAGAAACCCTGGAGACTGGGCTAGAAAGAGAATGAAGGATGCCAAAGCCTCAGGTATGTAGTTTCTATGCATTATACTTTGCTGGTACTGAAAAAGGCACTACATTCGTCATCAGCTTTTGAGCCCTCAAAAAACTGTGCATGTGGCAGTACAGTGCAATGCCGTGCTGACCCAGATTCCCCGTGTATTGGATGGATGTACACTGTACAGCCCCCATGAGACATAGTAAAAATGACTGTTTGGCAATCACAAATGAGCAATAAAGGGCTTTGTGTGTTAAAAGTACCCAAGTCCAGCCATTTTGTCGCAAAAAGTACCTAGTCCAGGTATTTTAGCCACAAAAAGTACTCAAGTCCAAAATATAATTTCTCGTTTTCTTCGTAATAAAGGATTATTTTTCCACTAAAATGGGTTTGTCTGCTCTATAGCCCCTGGAACCAGCAACAGGCTCATAGTATGCCACCTTTAAAAAAAAGTATCTGCAACATGTTTTTTGAAAACTTTGATCCTCAATATCTCAAAAAGTGGCATTTTGTGACTAAAGTACTTCTTGCACTCAGGTCTTCAATGAAAAACCACGTTCAGCTTCTTTGTTTATTACTTAACAATCAATATCATCACATCAAAAAAAAATTAATCTTTTTTTCTTTACAGAACCGACACTCATTCAAAAGCAACATAGAATCGACAGTGGGACAAACACCAAGGGGATTAACAAACAGGATAAGGGGAAAGGAAGGAGGGAAGGAAACAATGAAACCAGCAAGTAAGATGGTTGGGTTAGGAAAGGTTAATGAAAGGAAATAAGGATGATAAGTCTGAACTTGGGATAACAAGAGAATGCAATACACTGATTGCTTAAACCCTGGAGAGGAAGAGTGAAACACAACAAGCCTCTGGAAGGTGGTTCCATAAACTGGAGTAGTAAGGAATAAATGAGTGAGGTGTGCAGTCAGCCTGATTTCAGACATTTAAGCAGAAAGGGTTACTGGAAGAGCGCATTGATCCTGGAGTAGGTAGGAAGGGTCAGAGGACAGAGTGTAGACGGTAGCAATAATAATCGGAGAATAAAAGGTAGAAACAGGGAAACCACCAACCTGCCTGCGATGTGAGAGCAACAGACGTTGTGCTTCGGCCTTATCAAGGGAGATTACAATAATTCTGAGAGCTTTGGATTCCACGGAAACCAGGAGACAGATATGGGAGAGTGTTTACTCTACTTTGCTATGGACGACGGCCTTGTAGACTGAGTAGCTCTGATTTCCCAAGGAAAGACTTTGATCGACTGAGGGTGCCCCGTCGTGTGGCTGGCTTTGGAGTGCAGCTTATAGATGTGGTTCGTCCAGAAAAGGTCATGGCCGATGGTGAGGCCTAGAGGTTTAAGAGATTGAACCTCTTCCAGTTTTCTTAACAACACAAAAAACGGGTAGGTTTCTAAAAAAACATATCGAGATGCATCACCGTAAGTCATTCCAATCATATCAACCAGTAGTGGGGCAACTGAGCTAAATATAGCATAAACAATTGTGCATTTGTTGGAGGAAAGCACCAAATTTGGCACACTAGTAGCCTATCATATTGTTGCGAATTCGCGGCCCGCCGGCGTGCGAACGGCCACGTGACTCGAATCGCGGCACGTCGCCACCGGACGGACAATTCTGTCGTGACCTCTCGGACTAACGCCGGGAGCCAGTCACGGTGGGCCTTTCGGCATCACCACGATCGTGCCAATCGGCCACCCGTGGTGGGATAGGGTTGTTCGCCAAACCTCGACCTACCTTAGTACCCACGCGGATGGTAAACCGGGCGATCGCACGCTCCGCAGGTCGACTTCGGACACGAACCGCTTAAGCGGTCCGTTCCGTGCTATCAGGATAACGCGAGCGGTGGTTATCGTCGGCCTCTGACGGTTCCTGATTAATTAATTATCGGTGCGTATTAAGCCCACGACAACCCGTTACGGAAGCAAGAGGAGATTCAAACGAAGGAAAGGACGCAGCGAACGGGGAACAATCAACACAAGCACTTTATTTACACGACACAAGGAGAGCACACAATATACAGCCATACAGTCAAAATGGCGCACCTATAGCAATGAAACAAAAGAACAGTGACGCAGAGATACTACCGAATACAGCGAACACTCGGCAACACTTATACAGTTCTACTTTACAGATGACGCGGACAACTTTACTTCAAAAGCAAAAGAAAAGCCACGCTCTCAAAGACAAGGGGGCAGACGGGGCCCTGATGGGCGCAATATGGTGCGCGTGACCTGATAGGAGCGGCCAGGCCCGCGAGACCGGGGGGTCCTCCGCGTCCTCGTGACGAGCCGCAATGTCGGCTGCGCGGCAGTGCCCCACTTCGTGCCCCTTCGCGGGTTTCGTTGGACCGCTTGGAGTGGGGGTGGGAACGCGGCCCCCTTTGTGCACTCTCGGGCAGCGCGAGGGGAAAAAAGGGGGGGGGGTGTTTTGATGCCCTGGGAGGGCAATGGCTGGCGCTTGGTCCCGCGACGAGCGATCCCACCGCTGACCATCGTCGCCGACGCCAGTCTTCCTGCCTCGGACCCGAGCTCCTTGGCCTCTTCCCCAATTCTCCTCAGCCGACTGCAGAACCACCTTGACGCCTTCTCCCAACCCGATCTCGACATCCGTTTCCAACCCGGACTTGATTTCGTTTCTCCAACCCGTTGATTCACTCGCACGAAAACTTCTCTTCTTCAAAATCTCCTCTTGCACCCGACTCGGACTGCTATTCACTGCCCGTGCGCTCGGTGTTTATCGGGCCGGCAGGAGAACCATATATGCAGATTTCCGCGATCAGGTGAGCTCAGGGGCGAGCCACGCTTGCGCCCATTGGAACGGAGCGGTAAAGTGGGCCGTGAACCTCACGCCTGATCCTAGAATTTGCATATATGGATCCACCCAGACGCGACCTGGAGCGGGCCAAGCCGCTCCGCGCTTGCTGATTGGACGGATTTCAGAGTGGGCGTCTGTACATTCCTGATCCGATTCTCTCTCGGAAAGCCGCTATTTGCACTCGCGGCTCGGTGCGATATCGCGGAACGAGCCCCAGACAGCCCGACGACTCAGTGTTCACGGGGGCGGGAATGGGCGCAGAAGGAGAGAGGTGAGGGTGCAGCAGGGTTTTTGGATTGGTGCTTTGATGTTATGGCGGGTGATTCAAAATAAAGATAGAACAAGAAAACGGCTATATCTCAAAGCGTCGGCAGCCCGAATGAATCACATTCCTCAAAACAACGGGTTTGTGCGCTAACTATACATGTACTTAAAGATACCTTACCTACGGGACCTGAATGGTGGTTGCGAATTTCCACAGCCTAACAATTTATGAACAGATTTGGATATTAGGCCATTCTCAAATTCAGCCGCTGTATGGCTTTGTGGCAGCCATTTTTCCACGCCATCAAAAATTTTTAGATGGCCCAATATCCAATCTGTTCATAATATGAATTAGGCCTACTAGTGTCCAAATTTGGTGCTTTCCTCAAAAATGCACAATTGTTATGCTTAAGTTGCCCCACTACAGTGAGATTTCTCGACCTCTGACAATTCTGATGAAATTTATTCCACACCTCATCGCATGCCTTGCTGAGAAAACTTACTGTGGCAAAAGGCCTGCCCGTGAAAATATCTTCTGAGATGATGCATTCTACAGATCACTCAAAACACATTGATTTTATTTTGCCCCTATTGACAGAGAGAGAACATTTTGGTCTCAATAAAGACATCCCATACATTGATATGCATATCATTTCAGTTGGATTATATTATGTTTTAACTCCAATCCCCCTTTTTTTAAATCTATTTTTTTAAAATATATTTGTACTTAAATCCTCTTATCCATGATGTTTAACTCCACCCTCTGCAGTTACCATCCCTTAACCTTCAGACAGCAGGCTGCAGCCTCTTCCCTCTCTTCCGACCTTTGAAAAAAAATCAACAAAACTGGTCAACATTTGGAATATGTCTTTCATCATGACAAATCCACACTCTCACAACCTCTCCGAAAGACCGTCTGGCAACACCCTCCGATTTACTTTTCTTAACAATCCTCTTGAGGAAGTTCAGTTCATTCAAACTCCTGGGTTCAGTTTATCAGAAATGATCTTTTTGGAACCACATTTTCGAAGTTGCCTTCCAAATCAGCCACCAACTGGGCATCTCCACATACAAAGTCCTTCCTTGGCACACTTGAAAGTCCTACCACCTGCAAAGGCCTTCATCCACAGGACTTGTTGGAGAACTGCTCTCCCCTCTGGGCTGGCTTCCCCTGCTTCACATATTGCTCAGCCTGATGCTGTGCGAAACCAAGGCCTTCTTCAAGATCATTGAAATCTCCGACGCTGAAGCTGAGTTATGCTGAGCGAGTCTATATTCTTACCACCTTTTATATCGCAGACAGGTCGATGGTCTCTCTGTCTTATACCGACTCCATTCTGCGTCTTGCCCCCTCTGCTCTTTTCCGTGCTTTTTAACCCATCTCACCCCCACGTCCAGGATTCTGTAGGGCTCACACGGGTCCACCATCAACCCAGTCAGAGTCAGGAATGAGAGTTGGCGCCGGACACACGTCGCTGCTGACCGTTTTCCGCGGTACTCGTGTGGTCGGCCATTGGCCACGTTTGTCTCAAGGGCCTCCCGTCTGTCCATCCCCCAAGCAGATGCCGGCCCATCCCCATCTCCTTGAAGTGATAACTGCTGAACCACGAGGCACGTGGTCGGCCAATTGCCTCCTCCACTCACGAGCTCCCTCCTGAAAGAATCTGTAAACAGGATCAGCTCAGGGAAAAGAGCCACATCGCCAACAGCGCAGCTGAGCTCACGGGCTTGCAGTAACAAATCTCATTTGAGTCTCTCTCAGCAACCCTCGTTGGACACAAAGTCACCAGCATGCCAAGGATTCTCCAAAGAGACCTGGCTACCAAGGAATAATCTCTGTCTCAGATCCCTGGTCAGAGTCCAAGTCTCACATCCATAGGCAAGATGGAAAGCACCAAGACCTGAAGACTCGGATTTCGTCTCCGCCACAGGTACCGACGGCCCACAGCCCCATGTCCAGTGAATCCCAGACTCCCAGCCCGACCCAGACCTCTGATCCCTGAGCTCACAGCCAGCAGGACATGATTCACTGCCAAGGTAAGTGAATCTCTCCACGACCTCAACTTCCTCCAAAACAGGTACAGACAGGATAGCAGCATCCAGATGTATTGAAAGCCTGGATCTTAGTTTTGACCCAGGAAACCGAGTTCCCAAGTCTCCAACTCCATCATCAGCATCGAGCCCCCCCCCCCAACCCCAAAAAAGATGACTGCATCATCCGCAAAATCAAGGTCAGATATCTCGTCCAACTCGATAGCTGGTGGATTAGCCTGGTACAACCGCTCAAAGTAACCGGCCCAGCGGGACTTCACGTCTGACTCCTCTGTCAAGAGCCCACCACCCTCTGCTCTCACTGCAGCACACCGAGGGATGGGCTTGGATGAACGCAATGCGTGAATTCCCCTGTAAGCAGGACGAGGATCACTTGACCACAGGAGATGCCCTACCCCCTC
>CM068960.1:20956879-20971910 GCA_035128595.1 Eptatretus atami
CTCAAAGCGTCGCAGCCCGAATGAATCACATTCCCTCTAAACAACGGGTTTGGGGCTAACTATACATGTACTTAAAAGATACCTTACCTACGGGACCTGAATGGTGGTTTGCGAATTTCCACAGCCGTAACAATATTATGAACAGATTTGGATATTAGGCCATCTCAAATTCAGCCGCTGATGGCTGTGGCAGCCATTTTCCACTGCCATCAAAAATTTTGAGATGGCCCAATATCCAAATCTGTTCATAATATGATAGGCTACTAGTGTGCCAAATTTGGTGCTTTCCTCACAAAATGCACAATTGTTATGCTAAGTTGCCCCACTACAGTGAGATTCTCGACCTCTGACAATTCTGATGAAATTTTCCACACTCATCGCATGCCTTGCTGAGAAACTTACTGTGGCAAAAGGCCTGCCCGTGAAATATCTTCTGAGATGATGCATTCTACAGATCAACTCAAAACACATTTTGATTTTATTTTGCCCCTAATTGACAGAGAGAGAACATTTTGGTCTCAATAAAAGACATCCCCATACATTGATATGCATATCATTTCAGTTGGATTATATTTTGTTTAACTCCAATCCCCCTTTTTTTAATCTATTTTTTAAAATATATTTTGTACTTAAATCCTCTTTATCCATTTGATGGTAACTCCACCCTCTGCAGTTACATCCCTTAACCTTCAGACAGGCAGGCTGCAGCCTCTTCCCTCTCTTCCGACCTTTGAAAAAAATCACAAACTGGTCAAACATTTGGAATATGTCTTTCAATCATGACAAATCCCACACTCTCACACCTCTCCGAAAGGACCGTCTGGCAACCCCTCCGATTTACTTTCTTAACAATCCTCTTGAGGAAGTTCAGTCATTCAAACTCCTGGGTTTCAGTATCAGAAATGATCTTTCTTGGGAAAACCACATTTCGAAGTTGGCCTCCAAAGTCAGCCACCAACTGGGCATCCTCCATCATACAAAGTCCTTCCTTGGCACACTTGAAGTCCTACCACCTGCAAGGCCTTCATCCACAGCTTGTTGGAGAACTGCTCTCCCCTCTGGGCTGGCTCCCCTGCTTCACATATTGCTCAGCCTGATGCTGTGGAAACCAAGGCCTCTTCAAGATCATTGAAATCTCCGACGCTGAAGCTGAGTCTATGCTGAGCCGAGTCTATATCTACCACCTTGATATCGCAGACAGGTCGATGGTCTCTCTGTCTTATACCGACTCCATTCTGGTCTTGCCCCCTCTGCTCTTTCCGTGCTTTTTAACCCTCTCACCCCCCACGTCCAGGATTCTGTAGGGCTCACACGGTCCACCATCAACCCAGGTCAGGTCAGGAATGAGAGTGTGCGCCGGAGCACACGTCGCTGTGACCGTTTTCCGCCGGTACTCGTGGTCGGCCCATTGGCCGTTTTCCAAGGGCCTCCGTCTGTCCATCCCCCAAGCAGATGCCTGACCCATCCCCATCTCCTTGATATGTTGATCAATCTGCTGAAACCACGAAGCACGTGGTCGGCCCATTGGCCTCCTCCACTCACGAGGCTCCCTCGCTAAGAGAATCTGATAAACAGGATCAGCGTCAGGAAAACGAGCCACATGTCCATACAGCGGCAGCTGATGCTCACGGGCTGTGCAGGTAACAAATCTCATTTGAGTCTCTCTCAGCAACCACTCGTTGGACACAAAGTCTGACCAGCCATCGCCAAGGATTCTCCAAAGAGACCTGGTACCAAAGGAATGAAGTCTCTGTCTCAGATCCCTGGTCAGAGTCCAAGTCTCACATCCATAAAGCAAGACTGGAAGCACCAAGTACCTGAAGACTCGGACTTTCGTCATCCTGCACAGGTACCGACAGTGCTACACCCCATGATCCAGTGAATCCATGACTCCTCAGGCCCGACCCAGACGTCTGTTATCCACTGGCTCACAGCCAGCAGCGACATGACTCTCACTAGCAAGGTAAGTGAATCTCTCCATGACCTCAACTTCCTCGCCAAAAACAGGTACAGACAGGATAGGCAGGCATCGAGTGTCATTGAAAGCCTGGATCTTAGTTTTGACCCAGGAAACACGGAGTCCCAGTGGCTCCAACTCCACATTCAGCAGGTCGACCGCCCCCCCCCCCCCCCCCCCCCCAAAAAGATGACTGCATCATCTGCGAAATCAAGGTCAGATATCTTGACATTCCCAATCGATGCACCGCAACTTCATCGCTCCAACACCCACCCCATAATCCAGTCCATACAAGTGCTGAAAAGTGTGGGGGGCAGTATACACCTCTGAAGAACTCCAGTAACAGCTGGAAATAAGTCAGAGATGGTACCACCACATCTCACAGCACTCTCAGTCCCAGAGTACAGTTCAGACATCAGATCGATCAGTTTTGGTGGCACCCCATGAAGACCAAGAATCCTCCAGAGGGAATCCCGATTTACTGAATCAAACACTTTACAGAGATCAACATAGGCTGCAAGCAGCCCCTGCCTAAACTTTCGTCTGTGTTTGGTGAGGACCCAAAGAGCAAGTATACGGTCAATCGTTGACCTCTTTGGTGTAAAGCCTGACTGCTCTGGACGCTAGTGCTCAAGCAGATGGTAGCAAACCCTATCAAGAATTATCCGAGCAAAGACCTTGCCCAGCACTGAGAGCAGCGTCGCCCCTTGGTAGTTGTTGCAGTCTTGGCAATCACACTTCCCTTTCCAGAGGGGGACAACAAGGCCCCTCCTCCAGTCAGTTGGGGTGATGCCTGTGTTCCAGGCAGAGCAAAGAACTGCATGCAACAGCACGAGAACAGCATTTCCACCAGCCTTGAGAAGTTCAGCATTTTTGCCACAAATCCTAGGAGCTTTACTCCATTTCAACCGGTTCACCGCAGTCTGTTTCCACAAATGAAGGTGGACCGCAGTTGATTGGAGGGTCAACATGAGAGATAGTAACATCCCTGACATCCGACTCGACAGCTGGTGGATCAGCCTAGTACAGCCACTCAAAGTAAACGGCCCAGCGGGCCTTCGCTTCGGATTTCTCTGTCAAGAGCCCACCACCTTCTGCTCTAACTGCAGTACACCGAGGAACGGGCTTGGAGGAACGCAATGCGCGAATTCCCCTGTAAGCAGGATGAGAATCACTTGTCCACAGGTGATGCTCTCCCTCCTCACAGGTTCCTAGCACATAGGCCTCCTTGTCCAACCTTAGTGCACGTACAGTTTCACGCCTCAGCTTCCTGAACAGCTCAGCTCTGCCATTCAGCCTTGCCCTGCGAGTCTTATCAATGGAATCCAGTGTCCCTTGAGAGACAAAATTCTTCTTCGCCCCACAGTGAGTTCCAAGACATCCACCGGCAGCATCAAGGACGGTGGTCGTGAAGGCACTCCACAACTCTTCAGGGTCTCCCAAAGCTCCCAGACACCCCAAATCTCCACTCTGCATGTTCACAAACTCCTCAGCTACCCTCTCATCGTTGAGCCTGCCAACATCCAGCCAAGGCTGAGATGGTGTCATTCTCCTGTATTTAAGCTGCAACTTCAGAGTTGCTACAATAAGCCTGTGCTCAGTGTTGAGGAACTGAGCACTCCGGTAAACCCTGCAATTCTGGATTATTCTCCAGTGAACATCAATGAGCACATGGTCAATCTCCTTTGCCACACTACCAGTGTTGGAATACCAAGTCCAGCGATGAGCTTGTGGGTGCTGAAACCATGAACCGGCCACCCTACGTCCATGACTTCTTGTAAAGTCTAGGAACTTAGTGCTATTCAGGTTCACATTTCCAGACCCATGGGGACCAATACACGTCTCGTAACCATCCCTATCAGTTCCAGTCAATGCATTGAAATCCCCCAAGACGAGAAGAGTATCTCGCATGGGGCACTGATCAACTGAAGACTCGAGTGCGGCATAGAATGCATCCTTCACGGTGAGATCACTCGCCTCAGTTGAAGTATATACAGAGACCAGGTAAATGCCACCCAAGGAGTGACGAATCCTTTGTCTCACAGTACGCTCGTTGACCGGTGTAACCTCAATTATCATTGGAGTCAACTTATTGGACACAGCTACAGCAACTCCTTGGGCATGGTAACCATCAGAGTGACCAGTCCAAGAGTAGGTGGAACCACCTGCCATGATCTCGCTGCAATCCAGTCTCCGAAACTCAGAGAGTTCTGCAATACCCATGTCCAAACGCTTGAGCTCAGATGATAACAGAGACAGGTCATCATCCTATATTCGGGATAGGACATTCCAGGCACCCACCCGAAGGGACCGCCTCAGGTTTGCCCAAGGAGACCGCCGTCTGGTGGGTGACGCCTCAGCACCACCCCGACACACACTACAGTACCGCAATCTGACCCTGGAAGGTTACCCCTTGGTTTCCCTCCTATCGTCAAAGATTGGGGGTCCCGAAGGTTCTGCCCCAATCCCGTCATCCGGTGAGCTGCCATGCGAAGGGCAGTTGCACAGGAGGTATTCCCACGGAGTGGGTTTTCAGATTTATTTTTGCTTTTGGTATGTTTTGCGGGATGAAGTGTTTTACAGTGGCCGGAGTGCAAATCCTGCCACCAACCTCCTAATACAAAGTAACCCACCTGCAGGAGGAAGTCCGCAGACACAGTTGGGCACTAGATATGGATGGCCGTTGGCTCACAAGGAGCTCCTCCGCTACTCCGCCTCCACCGTCAACCCCCTTCTGCTGAAACCACCTAAATCCAGGATCACTGCTCACCTCCACTCATTTGTTCCTCTTTTTTCCCCCACCTGTAAAATCATCAAATTCCACATTCTCTTCGATCTCATTCTTCCCTGCAGCTCTTCAAGACAGCTGTTAACCACCATCTCAGATCATCACCAATCCCAGACCATGATCTTTTGTCTACCCTTGTTAATCACACACAAATCCCCCTTCCTTCCAATTTTCCATTTTTCCCTCCTTGGAGTTTCCTTCTGTATCAATCTTGTCCACCCCATGCATGCATGTTTTACATCCTGTTTTTGTCTGTCATGTCCTGATCTGTTCAGTGCAAGATCTCTTCCACGAGCC
Source organism: Eptatretus atami (assembly GCA_035128595.1). Lineage (NCBI taxonomy): Eukaryota > Metazoa > Chordata > Myxini > Myxiniformes > Myxinidae > Eptatretus > Eptatretus atami. The sequence goes on from CM068960.1 coordinate 20,961,922, forward strand.
TCGACTATGTACACAAAAAAATAATGTGTGTCTTGACCTTTGTCCCAAAGTCACAAAAATAAGTCAACTTCCATTATTACCAAATCATGGTACTTACTTATGATTTGTTTGCAAAAAAATCAGAGTGGGTCATCAATAGGGAGACTCATATTAGCCAGACTTGCACCACCTTATCTCAGATTTTAGTGATGAAATTTCTCTCAATGCAACAAATATGTTGATTCGACTTCGGTGGCATCTGCTTCTGCATGATGCATTTCCAGTTTGTAAGAGCTGATGCAATCTTTTTCAGAGCATTACATAAGCCTCATCCACAGCTTTCGGTGTCTATCTCAATTCGCGGTCCAGTATGGGTAGATGTTTTAATGGTCCAGAAGAAGGTGAAATGAACCAGTTTTGCCTTCGCCGATCCTTTTGAAGAATCTTGAATGAAGAGCATGGGTTTGCAGCCGATTTCCAGACAAATGGAAGAGATCTCATCTCTCTGCCTTCACATTGAAAGAATATAAACCTGTTTGATATGAGCTGAAAACGTGTTTAGACACAGGAGGACACAAGCAGATCTTCAGCTGGGACCGAAGATCAAGCACAGGAGGAAGCCAGACATAATAGAGTGTGCGTTGGAGTGATGACAGTGTCAACCAGAAAAGCACTCAGGAGAGCGCATACCTCCGCCAAGCTGAACAGTTTATGTTTTAGATTCCACTGATAGGCCGGATCTGCATCTGGACCTTACCCAAAATCGATTCAATTAGTACTCGTCACACACCAAATCTGTCCTCAAAGTAGAGTCCGAATTCGTCCATAACTTTTTTGAGACATCCTGCTCACAGACAGAGATAAACAGGGATGAATACTTTTACATTTGGTGGTTGAGGTAGCAAATTCCACCCTTTAACAAAGAGAGCGTGAATATGCAAAATATTACTATTCTGTCCAAAAGTTTGACAAGAACCAGAATCAAGGAGTTTGGCATTACAGTGTGTCGTCAGGAGGGCAAAGGAGTTGGTCAAAAAAAAAGGCATCCTGTGAACCGCAAAACAAAATTCAAGGAAAAGCCTGGCTCAATGAGTAGTGGAAAAGGTATTCTACAGGTCTGAAAGGTATTCCACACCATCGAAGTGAGTCAGATGGTGGTGGAAATGAGAGCTTGCATCGTTGAAAATGGAGCATAAGCAGGTTCACGTTGAGAAGTGTCCGATTCTCTGTAATCTCAAAGAGGTGTACCTCTAATTCAAGATGAGGAACACAGAAGTGTGAGGTGGATACTCGACAATCGCAGAACTCCAGCAAAATAGAGAAGTCCCTCATTCTCCCGGATCTTGGAGAAAAATACTCCTTTGGGCTCCAACATGCAACCCGGGATGAAACAATGGACAGATCACTCTCCATCCATTCATGTGCTACTACCAGATTGATGACACTTTGCAGTAGGCCGATATTATTTATGTTGTCATCTCCGACTGCATCAATGCATGATATGGTTGCAGTGCTTGTGATCCAAAAGTGTGTCCTGGATTTCCTCCGTGCTCTTCCAGGGTGCTCCAGCAAATATTTTCTATTTTTTTGGTGGAGCACAAAGAATCAACCGCAGACTAGAGAGCTCAAAGGTGAGCGCACTACCACTGAGCTGTCCAATCTCCCCTTTTACTATTCTCATACGACTTATTTAATGTCCCCAATTATTGATGATGTTGATGATGTATCACACACACATTGATGTATCGCTCTGCATGTGAAACACAAGGATGACATTTTATAGCTGGGTCGAGATTCAAACCCAGGCGAGATCGCTCAGAGGCGAGTGTGCGTAATGCTACCCTCTCCCCTTTTGCTATTACCGTGCGATGTTTACTTGCAAGCATCACTTCATGAATGACAGCAGTGACTAACCCCTCCTTCACGATCCCCCTCATCGAACAAAGATGTGGTTTTTAGTGGGTCAAGGTAACAGTTGTGGTGGAATCTTTCACCACCTATACCACTCCCAGCCCCCACCCACTTTGCATAGTGTGTTGCATACCTCTTCTCTTCTTCACCCACCCCTTTTTCACCCCAATCTCCCAAACCTCTTTTTCCTTCTCTCCCCACACCTCCAATCCTTTCTCTCTTATCACCTTACCTTTTATTTCTCAATTTAATTTCTTTGAATTTCACCACCACCCCTCCATTTTCTACAAATGGATTTTTCTAAACACCATAATTATATATGTCTCCAAAGCTCCAAAACAAATGGATCTCTCATTCCTCTTTTTTCCCCACCTTTGGAACAAACTCCCACACTCTCTTCAATCCCACTCTTCCCTCCAGGTCTTCAAAACAGATGTTCACCACCATCTCTTCTCTTCCCCCATACAAAACCTCGATCTTTTCTACCCCTGCTAATCCACCCCAAACCTCCTTCCAATTCCCTGCTTTCCTTCCTGAAAATCCCTGTCGTGTCCATCTTGTTTACCCTATGTACCCCCACTCCATCCCTCTCCCTTCCACAGATCTCCTCACTAAATTTGACAACTCCTTGCTTTTCTCACGTGTAGCTTTATGTTGGATGCTTCGTGTAGGCAATGACAAACATTTACATTACTCTGCATCAGATGCCAAGACCAGGTGTGGATGTAATCTGCACAGAACTGTAAGAGTGGCACGACGAAACAAACACACACACACACACACACACACACACACACAAAGTGGTCCGTGAATTATCGTAAGGATACAAGTTTTGAAATAAATGTTTTTGTCCTCTTTCCTTGTCGTTGTTAATTCTCTTCCCCCCAGGTACCCCTAATAGTTACAATGAAAGGTGAAAGGAAAGCAATTAAAAGAGAGCATGAAACTTCCGATGCGAGTTCGAGCACAATCCAAAAATTGTAAATTGTAAATTGTGAATAGAGTGAAGTGATGGTCACATGATGCTTTCTATGCATTAAAGAGTTGGACAGTGTATTAATTACACGAGATGTAAGAATTCCTTCTTTCCATATTCACTCTCGGACAATCAAGCAGAACCATGTCGCTGGCGAGGGAAGAGATAAAGCGAAAAGGCTGAAAAGGTTCTCAGAAAGAAAAACGTAAATTCAACACAAAGTCAACAACACCACAGTGGCCTGACAGGTGTCTCTTTTCAGTCTGCTTTGTTAGTCTGCCTCACAATATGTTTCAGCTGTTTAACGGTTGGAATATATATATATATATATATATATATATATATATATATATATATTATTTTATATATATATTATATATATATATGCTATGCCAAAAAAGGCAATGTGTGTGTGTCAGTGTCAGTGTGTCTCCTCCATAACTCCAAAACCATAAAACATAGCAACCTGAAACTTTGCATGCATACTAAGAAAAGTCCAAGGAAGTGCGGAGTGAAAATTGGTGTTTGGGTTAATTAAAACACCCCCTTTTGAAGATAATTAACGGCCTTATTTAATTATATCCTTCATCAAGCGATCCTCGGCCAACTCACTTTTTGGGGTCTTAAGGCGTTTCCTGGGTAACCTTGCTGGGGTCTGAAGCTGCCATGTTTTTTCGCCTGTGCAACCATGCCTTGACATGGAACAGACCGCAACGATTTGTTAACGATAAAATTTGTTTTCCCACTTTCCTCACTCATATCGAATGCCTATTCATCATAGCTACGAATCATTGTGTACATCACTTTTGTAAGTCCTATAGTTTTCAAAGTAGGAGCTTGGAGTGATTTCCTGCATCATATGATTCGATTTTGCACGATCTACTCTCAAGGACTAATTAAAGTATATGATCGAAATATTATTTCAGTTGTGAGGATCGGATATCGTCCGGACTAAATAAGTGCCAAAACCTATTGTGAAATCTGATAATTTAAAGAAATAACAAGTCTTAAAACTAAGCCGATACACCTATTTACTTTAAGGAAGCAAAGCTATGTTCTGTCCTCCATAGATGCACAAGAAAATGTGAATTTTCTAAAGCATTAAACTAATCTTTTTCTACTGTTTGGAGAATTATAATGAGTGAATAAAAAATTTAGGAATGTAACAAAATTAACTAGCTTCATTGCGCTAGATTATTTAATGCCTTGACTGCAAGACCTCACTTCCTGTCCTCCAGAGGGACTGCCTAGCCATCGTGTCTGCCAGATCTGTGTCTATATTTTCGGAGGTTTCGCGAGGTGCTCAAAAGGGAATCAAAGCAAATCTGTTGAAAAATGGACGTTTTAAAAAAAAGTTATAACATTTGCGCGGACCCCAAACCGATGTACCACGTAACGCGTGCACAGACAAGCAGGCAAGATGGCGGATTATCTGCAATGTTTATTTCACAAGCGATTGAAGTTTGCGATGTATCCAGGTTTGTTCTGCATTAAGCTGCAACTCTTTTGTGGATAAAGTTATTATTTGAACGAATTCATTTTATTTCTTGAACTACTGCATACGCGGTGAAGACCGGTCTAAAGTTAAAGGGATCCTGAAATGCAGCGACAGCCTGGCCAACCGTTCCTTATCAACCATTTAATTGGAGTGCTTGCATGAGTGCTTAAGCAACTTTCTGAATACAGTCGATAGTGGTACCACGCTACGTCCTTCTGAGCGAATCGTTCACTCACTGCGGACTAATTTGCCCGTCACGTCGTTAAGAGCGAGTGGTTCATGCTCCATCACCCTGAGCGAGTGGTTCGTGCTTCGTCACCCTGAGTGAGTGGTTCCTGCTCCATCATCCTGAGCAAGTGATTCATGCTCCGTCGCCCTGAGCGAGTGGTTTGTGCTCCTTCCCACTGAGCAAGTGGTTCGTGTTCCATCGCCCAGAGCAAGTGATTTGTGCTTCATCTCCCTGAGTGAGTAGTTCGTGCTCTGTCACCCTTAGTGAGTGGTTTGTGCTCTGTCACCATAAGCAAGCGGTTCGTGCTCTGTCACCCTGCATGAGTGGTTTCGGCTTCGTCACCCTGAGTGAGTGGTTCCTGCTTCAACACCCTGAGCAAGTGATTCATGCTCTGTCACCCTGAGCGATGGTTTGTGCTCCTTCCCACTAAGCAAGTGGTTTCGTGCTCCATCACCCTGAGCAAGTGATTCATGCTCCGTCACCCTGAGCGAGTGGTTCGTGCTCCTCACCCGTGAGTGAGTGCGGTTGTGCTCCATCCCCCTGAGCAAGTGGTTCGTGTTCCGTTGCCCTGAGCGAGTGGTTCATGCTCTGTTGCCCTTAGCAAGTGGTTTGTGCTCCATCCCCCTGAGCAAGTGATTCACTCACTGCGGACTCTTTTGCCCGTCACGTCGTTAAGAGCGAGTGGTTCGTGCTCGGTTCTCCTGAGCAAGTGATTCATGCTCTGTCACCCTGAGCAAGTGGTTCTTGCTCCATCACCCCAAGCGAGTGGTTCGTGCTCCGTCACCCTTAGCGAGTTGTTGTGAAATAACACCCTATTTCTGAGCCATTTGCCGTATTAATATGTTTTCTAAATTACCAAGCCACATATTTTTTCCCCACGAGTCACACGCTGCTGTTTTCAAAATTAAACTCTGTTTCAAATGCTGTATCCTGAAACGTCTATGTAAATGCAACGTTGTTTTTCTGTGAACGCTACTCAAGGGTTTTGGGTTGTTGCTGATATCAGCCGTGTGTGTGTGTGTGTGTGTGTGTGTGGTGTATGGTGTTCAAAATCATAAATGCCTCTCCTCTCCTCTCCTCTCCTCTCCTCTCCCTCTCTCTCGTGTGTTGTCGCTTGTGAATATCTGGAATGGTGTTCGTCTCCGGATTGTCTCGGCAGGCTTTGTCTCCGGACGTGTTCGAGTGGTGTTGTTTCTGGCCAGCTTAGCTCCAGACGCATCCAGGCGGTGTTTCTCTGACGTCCGGATGGATTTGTCTCCGGACGTGTCCGAGCAGTGTTTGTCCCCGGCCAGCTTGACTCCAGACACATCTGGGCTGTATTTGTCTCTGGACACGTCTGGGCGTAATTAACACTCCACTGCACATCTGCCTTCCCCTTCTCTCACCTCACACTGTCTTCCTTCCCCCACCCCTCCTCGCTCCCCTCCTCCTCTCTCCTCTCTCCATGCTCTCTCTTCCCCACCCCTCTTTTGCCTCTTTTTCTCCCTCCCCCATTTCGATTCCCCTCAGGAAGTGAAGGGTGGTATTTGCAAGTATGTATGTTATATCAATATATATATACATAATATATATATATATTATATATATATATATATATATATACACACACACAAACCTGTAAGAATACTGTTACAAGGATGGAACTCCTGCCAATGTGGAACAACAGCTCATGTACAAATCACAAGAAGAAAGTTGACTTTTGGTGCAAGATAAAATGTACAGCGCAGGGTTGCGTTGTAAATGTTTGATTCATAAAAGCATATTTTCCTTTCAAACGTTGATTTTAAGACCCTGGAGTGCAAAACCAACTCATGCCGTATTGTGGGGGGAAATATGAGGTACATTGAGGTCCATGGACATGCAAACTCAATCATTAATACGAAAGTTTAAACATGTGAAAAACATCAGTCTGCTTTGGCTGGAGTGGTTTTGTGTGGTTCATTGATTTTTGGACGGTGCATGTGTGTGTTGGTTGTTATGTGTATATATGCGGCCATATGTTATCCATATGCAGCTTTCAGAAGGTGGAACAGAGCCCTCCATGGTCTCAAAGTAGTATCCACCTGTGTGCGCGTGCGTGCGTGTGTGTGTGCATATAAGTCTGCACGTGCATGCACCTATATGTGTTTAAGTACGTGTGTGTGTGTGTGTGTGTGTTGATCACATATATTTGGCAATAGGAAGGCAGAAAAGGATAATACAGACACATTAAGGTCTTCCATAACCTCAAGCGGTGCTGGGCAAACATCTTATCAATCTAAATGGGTAATTATTGACTCTCACTCCACTCAAAATGAAATACCGTGAATGCAACCCCAATGATAAACTCTAAAATGTCTTTTTATATGGCCACAAATTTATTGGGGGGGGGGATGGAGTGTGGAGGCGAGCGTAATCCCAAATGGCTTATATAACCCCATTCTCCCCCTCCAAACTCGATGAACCCAATTGTTCCTTTGCATTTTCTTCGACTTAAAATCTTGGCAGTTGTAAGTCGTGGACATTTTTTAATTTTCAGACTTTCAACGCAATTTCTTCAGTGGTTAATTTTATGCACAATTCATTAAATGCTGTTCTACAAAACGTTGATTTAGAAGAAGAGGAGGCTAAAAAGTGGAATATATCCATTGTGCTGCATGCAATTAAGGAATTTATGGTAAATGGAGAAGCGTTTTTCACAACCTTGGATTAAATATCACCTTATTAAAATCGCTGACACAATAACACACTGTGCAGTCCTCTGGCTCGGCCATTGTGAGGGATAGAGGTTGTGATGTCATCTTCGATAAACTTGTATCCTCGATAAAACAAACAAGCTCTGATGGGGAAGCTGGGACCAGATGGAAGATAATATACCCTCTCAGATGGCAAAAAAAAAAACCCTGCGATATGATCCTTCTCCATATATAATTGACTTTAAAAGAAGCTGCAATGAGGTCGCGGAGTACAGAATGCACTATCATGATGTAGCGGTTACACTTCCCTGGTTTGTCTTGATAATTCCTTGTTCTTCTTCATTATTTAGTGGGGGTTCTGCTCATATTACGAGCAATGATTTTCAATTAGGCCGACCGGTACCATTACCTACTCCTAAAAGCCATAATGCGCTGTGCCCGATATGCTGTGTAACGCGATACAGGCCTGCTATGAATCCCCAGTGACGAAAACTCCTGAAACACCTGCATCTATTCGTCTCCACAAGGCTGTGCGCTGCACGGTGTTTTAACAATACGTTTTAGTGTGCATCGCTCTGCTCCTGGGCTCACACCCAACCGCTCATAAAGCGCGGTGCTATGAATGCCCCTCGGAATACCTTCACCCCGGAGGAACTCAAGAAATCGGTGCTGCAGCCTGGAGAAGCCATAAAAATCGATATTTGAAATGACGGTGAGTAGAAGGAAAACGCACAGGCAGAGCCGTTATAAAATATAAAAAAAGGTGATTCAAAGGGCATGAAACAATGATGTGCCACGCTGTGGCTAGCTGCTTAACCCCCAGTCAAACAAATAAATTAATTAAATCGATGTCAAATTAAGTTAATGCATCGAGTTAAGTTATAAAGGATGTGTCGCTAAGTCTCATGCAGGATCCTTATTTTATCTCAAAAAGTACCCTGTGCATGAATTGTGGTGTTTGAGAATAAATGTACCAATCTGAAACTTCCAAAAACGTCGTTGTTTACAGTTGTTGTTCAGATGTCTGACCAATGGATTACACGAAGACAAAGCCAGAACATGACCTCCAGTTGATGTGTGTGAATATGTGCTGAAATAATAATAAAACATGACAAGATATTCTGCTGAACTAACAAGGATGTAAGTTCCTTTTCCAAAGAGGTGAAATTCAAAGGATACTAATGTATATGAGACCACCCAGTTTAATTAGGAGCCATCCATCTATTAGGTACTGTACATACATGGGGTGGGGGAGGGGGGCAATTAGCAGGGCAGACAAAGTGAGATATTAAAATTGAGAAAAGAAAGAGAAAAAAGGGGAGGTGAGAGAGTGGGCAAGTAAGGGAAAAGTTTGGGAGGAGGGATGGGGAAAATGAGAGGATGGTGAAGGAGCATGTATAGAGCCTACAAATAGGAGTGGAGGGGGTCAAATCTTCCATATTTGCAGAAGTAATCAACATGTCTGAAACAAAATTTGCCATGCTGTTTCATTCACTCATCATCCTCAACCTCATCATCATGAATGTACCACACTCTTCACATAGCATCGGTTCTGCCGAAGCAGTCTGGGCAGCGGTAATGGGTGGTTTATCTCATGCATGTACCAGTGGACAGTTTGTAGCGGTATCATTTTTTGTTTAATGGAGTTTTGAGAACTTTTACTGTTGTGGTTTAATAAAGAATCGACTCATAATCCGAATGTCTCAGACATCTTTTCTCCATGCTAAAAGCCTAATGTAGCATGGACTTGTACCATACTCTTGACATATAATATTTGAAATAAATGGAAACATGTATTTACACTAAATATCTGTAATAAATAGAATAGTGTATTTACATCATGATATTTGGTAAAATAGAACTATGTATTTACATCATAATATTTGTAATAAATAGAACTATGTTTACATCATAATATTTGTAATAAAAAGAAACTTGATTTACATCATGATATTTGTAAAAAGAACTATTTTACATATGAATTTAAAAATAGAACTATGTATTTACATCATAATATTTGTAATAATAGAACTATTATTTATACATCATGAATATTGACTAATAAACTAACTATGTTTTACATCATGATATTTGTATAAACAAACTATGTATTTACATCATGATATTTGTAATAACAGAACACTTGTATTTACATCATTAATATTTGTAATAAAAGAACTATGTATTTACATCATGATATTTGTAATAAAACAGAACTATGTATTTGCATCATAATATTGCGAATAAATAGAACTATGTATTGACATCATGATATTTTATAATAAGAACTAATGTATTTGTATTCATATATTTGCAATAAATAAACTATGTATTGACATCATGATATTTGTAATAAACAGAACTATGTATTTACATCATTAATATTTGCAATAAATAGAACTATGTATTGACATCATGATATTTGTAATAAATAAACTCTGTATTTATATCAATATTTGCAATAAATATAACTATGTATTGACATCATGATATTTGTAATAAACAGAACTATGCATTTACATCAAATATTGCAATAAATAGAATATGATTGACATCATGATATATTGTAATAAACAGAACTATGTATTTACATCATAATATTTGCAATAAATAGAACTATGTATTGACATCATGATATTTGTAATAAATATAACTATGTATTTATATCATAATATTTGCAATAAATATAACTATGTATTGACATCATGATATTTGTAATAA
>CM068960.1:20971935-20991708 GCA_035128595.1 Eptatretus atami
CTGGTTAATTTTGGCCAACATTCTGAAAATTTTTTGTTCAACTTCAAACATAATCTACTCCAAACAGTAGGAAAATATATGTTTATTGCTTTGGGAAATTTTCAACATTTTCTTTGTATGTATGGGGAGAATGAATGTGGGAACATAACCATGCTGCATAAAGTAAATAGGTACATCGGCTTAGTTATTAAAGACTTCTTTTATTCTTTAAAATATCAGATTTTACAACAGATTTTGACACTTATTTTTCCGGATTATATCCGATCCTGAAAACCGAAATAATATTTCAGGAGCGTTAACACCCACAGTCCCGGGCAACGAACAGGCTCCCGGCAAAACAATTCAGAAGCAGAGGCAGGCAAGAGACCCATCCTCTCCTCAAAGAACGATTCTCTCCACAAATTCCACAGTTCTTTGTTCTCCTCTACCAACTTCCCCGTTTTCCTCAGAACCAGACCTCGACAGTTCCTCATCGTCCCCCATTCCGCAACTGCTTCTGGAATCCTCTCTCTCCAACTGCTCTCGAATGTTCTCTTTCTCTTCTCCCCCAACTGCCGATTTTTACCCTTCCTTCTCATTTTCTTTGTCATGCTCCATCCCTTTTTGAGGCATCTTCGCTCCGCCCTTGGAGGCGATCCACGCTCCCCCCCACCTCTTTCGTGCCAAAAGCCCCTCCCGCCCCCCCCCCCCGGCAAAAGGTTTATATCGGATTTAACACACAACATCCTAACCATAATCCCTCACTAAATTATTACCACCACCTCCCTGTATGTGGGTAACAAGCAAACAAAAGACAATGCTTTCAAGCTTGAGGTTCCCTACTTAAACATTGAGGTGGCTTATTCTGCTTCCGCAATGGACCATGGCCTGTACTAACATTGCTATCTGTTCTATGATATTCTACCCCGGCTCCCCACAAAAACATAACAATACATAGTTTCTATTTATACAAAATACATAATAAATTTACATAAGGTTCCATTTATATGGAAATATTAACAATATAAATTAACATAGTTCCATTTATTTCAAAAAAATATCATATGTCAATAACATAAGTTCTATTATTGGGGGCAAAATATAATTGATATAAATACATAGTTATTTATTACAAAAGATCAATGATGTCAATGGCATAAAGTTCGTAATTTATTGGGCAAAATAATTATTTGATCCTAAAATAACATAGTTCTGCTTTTATTACAAATAATCATGATGTCAATAACATTAGTTCTTCTATTTATTGCAAATAATAGAGTAAATACATAGTTCTGTTTATACAAAATATTCATGATGTTCAATACATAGTCTATTTTATTGCAAATATATGATGTAAATAACATAAAGTTTTCTGTTTATTACAAAATATCATTGATTCCCAATTACATAGTTTCTTATGTTATTGCAGAATATTATTTGATGTAAATGCATAGTTCTGGTTTATGACCAAATTATACTATGTATTTATATCATTATATTTGCAATAAATAGAACTATGTATTGACATCATGATATTTGAAATAAATGGAACTATGTATTTATATTGTGATATTTCAATAAATGGAACTTTGTATTTACATTATGGTATTTGTTATAAATAGAACTATGTATTGTTATGTTTGTGGGGGAGGGGGGGTAGATATTATCATAGAACAGATAGCAATGTATAGTACAGCATGGTCCATGTGCGAGCAGATAGCCACCTCAATGTTTAAGTAGGAACCTCAGCTGAAACATTGTCTTTGTTTGCTTGTACACCCATACAGGGATGGTGGTGGTAATAATTAGTGAGGATTATGGTTAAGGAAATGTGTGGTTAAATCCCGATATAAACCTCTGCCGGGGGGGGGGTGCGGGGGCTTGGCACGAAAGAGGTGGGGCGGAGCGATGGATCGCCTCCCAAGGGCGGAGCGACAGATGCCTCAAAAAGGGATGGAGCATGACAAAGAAAAATGAGAAGAAGGGATAAAAATCGGCAGTTGGGAAAGAGAAGAAAACATTCGAGAGCAGTTGGAGAGAGAGGATTCCAGAAGCAGTTGCGAGCATGGGAGACGATGAGGAAACTGTCGAGGTCTGGTCTGAGGAAAACGGGGAAGTTGGTCAGAGGAGAACAAAGAACTGTGGAATTTGTGAGGAGAATCGTCTTTGAGGAGAGGAGGTCATCTTGCCTGCCTCTGCTTCTGATTGTTGCCGGGAGCCTGTTCGTTGCCCGGGACCTGTGTGTAACGCTCCTGAAATATTATTTCGGTTTTCAGGATCGGATATAATCCGGAAAAAATAAGTGTCAAAATCTGTTGTAAAATCTGATATTTTAAAGAAATAACGAGTCTTATAACTAAGCCGATGTACCTATTTACTTTATGCAAGCATGGCTATGTTCCCTCATTCTCCATACATACAAAAGAAAATGTGAAATTTCCAAAGCAATAAACATATATTTTTCTACTGTTTGGAGAATTATGTTGAGTGAACAAAAAATTTCAGAATGTGCCAAAATTAACCAGCTTCTTTGAGATATATTATTTAATGTATTCACTGTTAGACCCCATGCCTGGTGTTGGCTTAATGGTTAGGGTGGTGGGCTTGGGATTGAACGATTGTAGGATCCTGAGTTCAAATCCCACCTGCTGTTGAATTAATACCAGGTGGGTTTGACTCTGCCTGTCATCCTTCCGAGGTTGGCAAAAATGAGTATCAGTATGCTGGTATACTGTGTCAGAGTGGTGACCTGTCTAGAATTGTGTCCAATAGCCAAGGAGACTGTTTCAGCAGCACCAATGCTCTACATGGAGAATGGTCCGATGGATGGATAGATGGATGTTAGACCTTGCGCTGTGTCCCCCAGAGGGACTGCCTCTCTTTAGCGTCTGCCAGATATGTGTCTATACTTTCTGAGGTTTCATGAGGTGCTCTCCAGGGAATCAAAGCAAATCTGGTTTAAAAAAAAAATGGATGTTTTAAAAAAAAAAGTAATAACGTTTACATGGACCCCGAACTGATGTATCACGTGACGTGCACAGACGAGCAGGCAAAATGGTGGATTTACAGATTCATTTTATTTAATTAACTGCTGTGTGTGCCGTGAAGACTGGCTTTAAAGTTAAAGGGATCCTTTATGGTATGCAACGAAAGCCGGGCCAACCGTTCCTTATTAACCATTGAACTGGAGTGCTTTGCCACTTGCCGAGCGCCTATTTTCGGTAGTAGTGCAGCACTACGTCATTCTGAGCGAATTGTTCACTCCCTATGGACGCTTTTGCCATGCCACGTCACCCTGAGAGAATGGATCATGCTCCGTCACCCTGAGCGAGTGGTTCGTGCTCTGATACACTGAGCGAATGGTTCGTGCTTCATCACCCTGAGCTAGTGATTCATGCTCCATCGCCCTGAGCGAGTGGTTCTTGCTCCGACACCCTGAGCGAGTGGTTCATGCTCTGGCATCCTGAGTGAGTGGCTCGTGCTCTGGCACCCCGAGCGAGTGGCTCGTGCTCTGGCACCCTGAGCGAGTGGCTCGTGCTCTGGCACCCTGAGCGAGTGGCTCATGCTCTGACACCCTGAGCGAGTGGCTCATGCTCTGGCACGCTGAGCAAGTAGTTCGTGCTTGCTGCGTCAACCTGAGTGAGTCGTTTGTGCTCCGTAAATGTGAGCAAGTGGTTTGTGCTCCATCACCCTCAGCAATTGGTTCGTGCTCCGTCACCCTGAGCGAGTGTTTCCTGTTCCATCACCCTGAGCGAGTGTTTCCTGCTCTGTCACCCTGAATGAGTTGTTCGTGCTCCGTCACCCTAAACGAGTGGTTCATGCTTGTTCCGTCACCCTGAGCGAGTCGTTCATGCTCCGTAAACCTGAGCGAGTGAGTGGTTCGTGCTCCATCAACCTGAGCGAGTGGTTTGTGCTCCGTTACCCTGAGCGATTGGTTCGTGCTCCGACAGCCTGAGCGAGTGGTTCATGCTCTATCACCCTGAGCGAGTGGTTCGTGCTGTCATTCTGAGCGAGTTGTTGTGAAATAACACCCAATTTCTGAGCCATTTGCTATATTACCGTGTTTTCTAAATTACGGAGTCAAAATTTTTTTCCACCCTTCACACGCAGCTATTTATCAAAAATAATGTTTGTGAACATATCCTTGAAAAGTCTATGTGAATGCAACGTTGTTTTTGGGTCAAAGCTACTCAAGGTTTCTTATTTGTATACAGTAAGTGCTGTAGGGGGTAATCACACTGACTCCAATCTGCCAATTTCAGAAAAATTGCCAAAATCTAACAGCGTGTGTGTGTAGGTGTTCATAAAGTATAAACATATTCTCTCTGCCAATGCTAACTCATCTACCCAACACCTCCTGCACACAACACTCTCCTCTCTCTCTCTCTCTCCTCTCTCTGGCTTTCAAAAGGAATTAGCCACTGTGGCTAATCCAGGTTTAAATGATTAGCCACAGGAGAAAGGAAATAGCCACATATTTTATTCAAAAGTTTTTTTTAGCAATATGAAATAATAAGTTAATTTTAAGGCGGATGTGTGGTTGATGGGTGAGGTTGGTTGGATGAGTGAGTTGGATTGTTCAGATTGGTGTATGTAGTGAGTTTGACGTGTGAGATGGGTTGAATGAACGATCATCAGGGGAGTGGTGATTGTGAGGGATGGTGGTGGTGGTGGTGGTGATGGTGTGTGTGTGTGGGGGGGGGGGGGGTATGGTCGTGTGGCCTTTAGTAGGTGGTAGTGGGGATGGGGGTGGTTGTGACCAGGATGGACCAACCCATGCCAGTCAAACTCATCATCCAACCAATCTCCCAACAACTTACACATCTAACCAATCTCACATCACAAACACTCATCCAACCAATCTCACACATCAAATCTCACACAACTTCCAACCAATCAATGCACACATAAACCATCATACAACCAATCTCACCCATCAACTTCACTCACCAACCAACCAAAGTCACCCATCAAACTCACTCATCCAAACAAACTCCTCATCCAAACAAACTCGTCCTACTACAGGTACTACTACTGATTGTGTCAAAACTCACCTGGCAACCACTGACCCAACGAAGCATGTAGCGCCGAGTAGCTCCGAATCATGCCAAATCATTCCGGAAAAAAAAAAATGTTTTTTCAAAAAAAGAAAATAAAATTTTAGACGAGAATCATGGGAATCATGCGTAATTTCGGTCGATTTTTTTTAAATATAAAAAAAAATTAATAGAACTGTATTTAACATCATGATATTTGAATAAATATGGACTATGCATTTACATCATGATATTTGTAAATAAATAGAATGATATTTACATCATGATATTTGAAATAAATAGAACTAATGCAATTTACATCATGATATTTGTAATAAATAGAACTGTATTTACATAATGATATTTGAAATAAATAGAACTATGCATTTACATCATGATATTTGTAATAAATAAACTGTATTTACATCATCATGATATTTGAAATAAATAGAACTATGCATTTACATCAATGTATTTGTGAATAATATAGAACTGTATTTACATCATGATATTTTGAAATAAATAGAACTATGGCATTACATCATATATTTGTAAATGAAATAATGATTTGTTTATATATCTATCATGATATAAACTGATATAGAATCTTATGCATTTATGTTCACTGTATTGCTATTTATATAATAGAACTGTATTTACATCATAGATATTTGAATAAATACTATCTGCATTTACATCATGATATTTGTAATAAATAGAACTGTATTTCCATCATGATATTTGATAAATAGAATAGAACTATGCATATAACAATCATGGATTATTGTAATAAATAGAAGTGTAATTTACATCATGATATTGTGAAATAAAATAGAACTATGCATTTACATCATGATATTTGAATAAATAGGACTGAGCAATTTCACTCATGATATTTGATTAGAATAGAACTGTATTTACATCATGATATTTGAAATAAATAGAACTATGGCATTTACATCATGATATTTGTAATAAATAGAACTGTATTTACATCATGATATTTGAAATAAATAGAACTATGCATTTACATCATGATATTTGTAATAAATAAGAACTGTATTTACACCATGTATGATTGAAATAAATAGAAACATGCATTTACATCATGATATTGTAATAAATAGAGAACTGTATTTACACATGATATTTGAAATAAATAGAAACTTGCATTTACATCATTGATTTGAAAATAAATAGGACTAAATGCATTGATCATCATGCATCATTTGTAATAATACGAACGTGTATTTATATCATGTTGCAATAATAATATGAACATTCATACATAGCATATTTGAAACATTGGAGGACAGGAGATTGGGATGAGAAGTGGACTGTAGGTACATCATATATGTTGAAAAATAAATAGAACTATGCATTTACAATCATGATATTTGTAATCAAATTCAGAACTGTATTTACATCATGAGAATTTAAATAAAATAGAAACTAAGAAAAACAATTTTTTACCCATTCATATTTGGATTATTTTTTGGAAAATAAATTAGGACTATGCATTTACATCATTGGATAATTTGTAATAAAATAGAAACTGTATTTACAATCATGATATTATGAGAATAAATAGGCACTATGCAGTTTACATGCATGGAGTTTATTGTAATAAATAGAACTATTGCATATTCACACTCATGATATTTGAAATAGAATAGAACTATGCATTTACACATTCATGATATTGTGTAATAAATAGAGACTGTATTTACATCAATGAAACTTTGAAATAAATAGAAACTATGCGATCGTGTACATCATCGATATTGTGAAAAAGATAAATAGACTGATGGCATTACATCATGGATATTTGAATGAAAAAGAACTGTATTACTTCATGATATGTTGAATAAATATAACCTATGGACATTTACAATCATGGATCATTTGTAATAATAGAGACTGTAATTTAGCTTATGATATTGATGAAATAAATAGAGACTAGTGCAGCTTTCACATCAGGATGATTTAGGCAAAAACGAAAACTGGTCAAATAGAAACAAATATTTCATGAATTAGCTTAGCTTTCCATATCCGCTCATCATTCATCAAATATTTTACTTAAAGGGCACATCTGCTGGACTAATGTTGTCAAACTAAAAAAGCACAAGAGGTCAAGGCTCATGAAAGAGTTGAAATTTTTATATCAGACTAGATGACCCGTGAACCCGTTGGGTTCCCGTTGTGACAGTGGTTTATGAGAAAAAATAGACACAAAATTTTATATTATTTAGTGGTCAAATCTAACTTAAAAATTTGACCATTTCCTCAGAGTCATCATTCAGCCAACCGGTTTCTCGAGTATATCAACACATTTCTCCATGGTTTTGTCCTTGTGCTTTATGGATCGTCATACCAAAAATTGACTGAATCGGGAATTGATTTTTAACATTTTTTTCGTTGCCCGATGAACGAAACTTGATACTGCACACCCGCAGGCGAATGGTAAGTAAGGTGGCCCTAAGTTTTTGCGCTATCGTGTACCGTTTACGCTGAATTTGGGGAACAACATACATATAATATTGTTCGCAGAAATTCGCGCCCGTACGGCGTGCGATCGCCACTGCGACTCAAACCGCCGACCGCCTCTCGCCACACGGACGGACCAATTCATCGTGACCCTCCCGCGCTAACGCCGGAATCCAGTCACGGTGCGCCTTTCGACCTTCACCACAATCGTGCCAATCGGTCCACACCGCGTAGGATAGGTGTTCGCCAAACTCGACCTACTAATACCCACAACCGATTAAACCTGGGCCATCTACCTCCGCACCGAGTCGGACGACCCGGACACGAAGTCCGCTTTGGAATTGTTGGCGGCCTCTCTCGTACTTATCGAAATATAACCGACTGTTCGTGTAAAATCGTCGTACCTCTGACGGTTCAGGAGTTATTGTGAGCCGGCTTTTGCACCCAAACTCGAGACCTATTAACGTGAAAGGCGAAATTGGAGAGGTTCATTAAGAAAAAGATCGATACCGAAACGGGAAAACAGTCTCACAAGCAATGCATTTTTTGCTGCACACGAGGAGCACACCTATAGCACTATTACAACAAAATTAGCGATGCACATATATCACATAGAACAAAAAACAATGGCAACATATAAAAGGAGTTAAAACGACATAACCACGACACACGGACCACTTATACATTACTACCTTACAAGACACAGCGCCACAACACCATCAAAAACGAAAGCAAAAGAAAAGACCCCTCACTAAAGCAAGGGAGTCAGAACGGCCCGTGGCTAAGCGCGTGGAAACTGACTGAGCGCCAGGTATCCACGAACCGATGGTCCCTACCCGCGCCCTCTGGTGCGAGCCCAGAATGTCGCTCACGGCGTTCCCGGGGCACCTGCTGTGTGTAAGTGGAACGGGCCCCTTGTCGCACTCTCTCCAAGCGCGGAGAAAAGGGAAGAATTGTGATGCTCTGGGATGGATATGGCTGCCTTGCTCGACTCAACGCGACCCTAGTCGGCCCGGCTCCTCCAGTCCTCTCCTCACGATCGCCCTCCGCAGCCGTTTGCCCCACCTCCTGCTTCGAGCTCCGTCCCAACGTACCCAGCCCAACTTACTTCTCACCGATCTGCTGCCCACCGACACTGGCTCAGCTCCTCACTCGCTCTGCTTTTATTGTCGTTCGAACGCCACCAATTCAATTTCTCGGATCCAAACGACCTCCAGGGCGGAGCCCACGCTCAAGCCGATTGTGACGGAGAAGAAAAGGGCGTGTATCATTCCTATCCTCAAAATTTGCATATGCCGATTTCCTCAGGCGCTTCTGGAGCGGGCCAACCGGCCCCCGCTTCTGATTGGGTGATCAAGATGATTGGCGTGTAAATCATTTCTGATCCGAATTCTCCTCGGATAAACCCGCCATCTCAACGCTTCGCTCTCGACAGCTTCCTCGCTCCAGTTTCGCTGCGGAATGCCGTACGCTCGCGATCTAGTTGGGGCAAGGCGTAAAGTTGGTTTTTCCGAATGTTCCGATGGCCAATGGCGCTGTTTGGATATGCGGTGATGTGAGTTTGCGGTATCGAGTGGTGAAGAGTAGGTTTGGCTGCTGGCTTGTTTGTTGTTGTGATCAAAAACAAAGGTAGAAACAGAAAAACGCCTACCAAAGATCCAGCCCCGAAGAATCACATTAATTCCCTCTATACCATGGGTTGGCCTAACAACACATGTAACTTAAGAAATATTACTCACCTATCGGGAACCTTTAATGGTGTTTGCGAATTTCCAGAACCGCAAACATCGACCCCCTCCCCTTTTTACAGACTTCCGTCCCAGTCGTCAAATTATTGTGCCAGTCATTGTGTAGTTTCTCCCCTATACGTTTTACCTACGATCCCTGAGTGCGACATTCATGGTTATTCGGTCCCTCAAAAATAAATAACCTGAGGCTGAGTAACTAACTAAACAAACCCACTCACACAGACAGACTTAAATAAATTGCGCGCTAACACATACATGCCGCGGGCGCACTCAATTTACAATACAACTTACACTCTTAAACCTTATAATTTACACTAAAGCCATGCCCAGATCAATAACTCTTTGCATGAAAAAAGTTGTAGAGTAAAAAGAACCTGTGCCGGGCCGCACTTGCAAGGCTGCCGGGTTGCAGCTGCCAACATGACCAGTTCCTGCCAGCTTTGAACTGTGCTCGTATCTCTGCCGCGCATGAAAATGAAAGGGTGCCAAAGCAAAATTGAACGGGCTGTGAACAGGCATGCGCATACATGCCAAAGTAAAGCAAACATTAGCCGCAAAAAGCAGTTCAAGGCAAACACAGCGGCAGACGAACTGCCGGCAACAGGCCATTGCAGTAAAAACAGCCGTCGGACGATCCGGCCGGCACAGCCTTGCACTGCAAAAACACAGCAGACGATCCGCCGGCACAGGCCTTTGCAGAAAACAAACCAGCCTGATGAAGTTGGCGGCACAGGCCCCGCGCAAAGCCGAGACAATAGTGGCACTCCGAGTAGTGTGGGACGTTGGGTTGCACACCTGCTATAGGGTGTGGAGCGAGTGCCTGCTGCTTCCAACACTGAATCTCTCCTACCCTACTCCCCACCTATCGCCTTGCCTGACACTGTCCATAACCCACCCCCTTAATTTGCAAAAACCCAATTTACCCCCAACTTAAAATTTTTTTTGTTGTTTTGTTTTTATGTTTACCTTCCTACTTCCCCACTATAATTCGTCCCCTAACCCCTTACGTCTTTGTTCGGCAACCTTCGTCTCCTAGCCTATCTCCTCAACCTCCTAGTTCCCTTCCCGGAGGAATTAAGGGAGAGCTAGCTCCTGTGTCGAGGGCCCAACAAAGCCTTCAAGATGGCTCCCAAGAGTTCATGCGACTCTAACCCAAAGTGTCCACGCGCCCACAACGAGAGCGAAGGATGGATGGTGCGGAGGGTACACTGTCCTAATCTACCCTAACCATTTTAACTGTTAAACTACCCCGGGGTTTCAACCAAGGCCGCTCTCGTTAATCTTTGTATCTAAAAACCCATATTCCCTGTCCTGTGTTGTGTCCACTCAAGTTCGGCCTCGCCCTCTAATTCCTCCCGTGCCCTCACACGTCATGCTGGACGCGTGGCTCCTTGGAGGCACGACCTCTGCCGAATCCCTCTATGGCACTCCCCGGGCCCTACACTGCCTCGACCTACCAGCTTCCCTAAACACCGGGGAGTGCCCCCATGGCAACTCCCCTGAAGACAGCCACACTGGCAGGCGGCGCCCCGGGCCCTTTCGAGGTCACCCGTGCCCACGACACTGCCCACGCGGCCAAACGGCGCCTTCCGGGCCCCCCACCAAGCGCCGCACCCCGTCCCACTACGCTAACCGGCCCCCATGGCCCTGCCTACCACGGCACACTAAGCCCCAGTGCCGGGTACCCACTCACGCGATTACTCACGTCCAGCCTCCAACGCTCCCAGCCTCAACAAGGCTCCTGCACCCCTCCAAACAGGTTCGGACCTACACTCCCACCAACAACAAAACACCCCACTTTGTCAATTTAACTAACCCCTGAACTCAACTTCTACACTAACCCGCGGGTCCCTGGCGGGAAGTCACTCCCTCCCCCCAATCACTCATCGCACCATGCATTCTCACAATCGCTCCATTACACACAACCCGCTGCCTCACTCAACATCATCATGTTCTCCACACAACTCAACCAAATCTTCAACACACTCATTCGCTGATCTCTTGCAATCCTTCTAATACCTTCCCCTAACTATACCTCGTGCTCCGACGTCTCTCCTACACCTAGTAGCAACATCATTAACACTACGTAGCTAAGCTTACGTCCCCTCTACACATCTCACTAGTCTGTCACTGTCCTCCAATCACCTCTGCAATCATTTCCCAAACTAAAGCTCACTACATCCTCTACCTAAGCCATTCCATCGGACCCCAAATAGGACTTACCCCTGCCCCAGACCGGTCTCTAACTAAACACTAACCTTCTTCCCCCTAACTAAGTTCCATCCTGTGCCCAGGTAAGGGGTCTTCACCCCTTGCCCAGGGAAATCCTGTTCACCCGACAAGCGAGTTGCTTCCGTTAATTTTGATTTTTTTTTTTCTAAATTCTCGCGCAGCACCAGCTGCGCAGCACTCACAGTCTGCGCTCTTGCACATCCTTGCCCGTGACGTCATGCAGCTGCAACGCGTACCTCGCCCTCTTGGACGGTACCATCCGCAGGATTCACCCTCCTGCCGGATTCCAACCCTACGTGCAGCCATGACGTCACCCTGCGCACCCCCAAAATGCAAACCTTGCACTCCGAGGGGCTCCCACCGAACACATGTGCTCTGCCCATTGGAGCTTCACACAAGCTCGCGTGGAGAACCCATCCGGTCCAAATCCGTAATCCTGCCTTACCTTTGTCCGTCCCGCGGGATCGCAAATCCACCGCTGGCTTTCCGGACCGGGCTTCACTCCCGCAAGCGAGCACTGGGGTCTCGTGCGCTGCACAGCACGGACCGCGCGCTCGCTGCTGGGTGAACCCGCGCGGTCCCCAAAACAGCTACGGCCGCTACCCGGCGCTCGTCTCTCTGTCGCCGTCGTCTCCGCTCCACCCACGCACACCTGCGTGTCACGACGCACAGACTCCACTCCAACACACTCACATTCACACCGGGAGACGCGGCTGCATGCTCACGCATGCCCGACCGACATCTCCCTCACATACAAGAGACTCACACACACGGTCTCCCTCACACGGACCCTCTCACTCACACCCAACCTTTCACCTGCCCAGGGGGTCTCACTCACACCATGCGTCCGGAAAGCACGCATCTCCGCAAACTCGCAAACCAGCCACCCCTGCATCACCACACTGGGATTCGGTCCCCACAAGGTTCCCGGGGCCTCTATGCCCCAACTGCAACGTGACCCATCCACAGCAACTCGTCCCTTCAACTCCGCTTGCACGACCGAACCCACCTGGTTGTGATTCGCCTCAAGGGGCATACTCCCTCCCTCGTTCCTGGAGGCGGCCATCCAGCTCCTCACACCGGTCTCTACCCAGTCTGCGACGCTCACCCCAATTTATCCTCCACGACCTCGTGTGTGTGTGTGGGTTCTGTTCCTTTAACCCCGTCATTAATCATGCAGTCCTCCTCTATTTCTCTATCTCCCTGGTCTCTATACATCTATTAGTTTCTGTTTCTTGCTGGGTTCTTCCATCTCTCTGGACTTCAATTTCATTCTCTCCTAGCGTTCATTAATTTCAAACTCGTATAGTTTTTTGTTCCTCCCACTCTTCCTCATGCTCCTTATTCTCATCTCATCTTCTTCAATTGGCTCATTTCCTTCCGTGTTTCATTCGCTGTTCTCTCATTACTCTTCCTTGTTTCCTCTCCTGTCCTTCCTTCTCCGTTTCACATGGTTTGCTTCATTGTTAATCTCCTTTTTAGTTTCAGTTGCTGCTGTCTCATTACTCTTCCTTGTTTTCTTCCCTGTCTTCCTTCTGCAGTTTCCATGGTTTCTTCATTGTGGTTTAATTTCCTTTTATGTGTTCATTCGCTTGTTCTTTGTCTACCTCTTTCGCACTCCAGCCTTGCCTTTTCTTCAATTGGTCAATCCTCGGCTTCATGTTCTTTTGTTTTCTATCCCATTGTTCCTCTCGTTCTTCCTCTCCAATCTCGTGTGTCTCTTCAATCTCCTGATTTCTCCTTCCTGCTTCTTCAACTTCTCCTCGTATTCCAGCCTTATTTCCTTTTGTCGTTCAGTTTCAAAATTCATACTCTTTCAGTTTTTTCCACTGTCTTTCCTTGTCCTCTTTCTGCAATCTCGTTATTCTTTCACTGCAGATTCTTCTCCTGTCTCATTCCTTCTTTGTATTTCTTTCCACTGTCTTCTTGTTCCTCATTACTGTAATCCGATCTTCAACTGACTGATTCTTCTCCTGTCTCATTCCTTGTTCTTTGTATTTCCTATTCCACTGTCTTTCTTGTTCCTCATTCTGTAATCTCGGTTATTTCTTTTCAACTACTCACCCCTTGCCCCACTTTTCCCCTCTTTCCACTTGACTACGTCTCTCCTGTCGTAACCTTGTTCTTTAGGACTCTTTCTTGTTCCTCATTCTGCAATCTCGTGGTTTCCTTCCATTGATCGATTTCCTTCTTTTGTCTCATTCTTTCTTCCATCATTACTCTTTCTTGATCTCATTCTTTAACTGCTTCGCTTCCAGCTGTTCGATTTGTACAGTGTGGTTCCCTAACGTTTCATTCTCCGTTCTCCTGTTCTCCTCTCTCAACATCCTCAGCTCGTTTTGTAACTCAGAAGCTTTCTTTTCCAATTCCTTTCTCATCTCCGCACACTCCAACTTTGCTTTGGCTTCTAACTGTTCTTCCATCTTGCCCTTGTGTTGTCTATCAGTCTTCCCATTCCTCTGTCTCCGTTTTTACCCGCCCAGCTTTATCAACTCCCTCGTTCTTGAAGTCTTTCTCACACGCCCACTATTTTTATTTCCTTCGTGCACGACTCCGTCACCCCAATTAATTTCCCTCTCGGTTACCGTCACTTTTTCCGTCACCTCCACACTTCTCGCCCAACACGTCTCCCGAATTATTTTTTTCTCACCCGCCTTCACCGCGGCCTGACAACCGTTGCACCCCCTCCCAGATCGTTCGCTCCCACACGTGGCGTCGCCATTACGCACTTCGCTGTGCTTTCATGCCCCTGCAGGCATTGGCCTATTTGCTGCGTTTCACCCCCGCTGGTTCGCAATATCGCTTACGAATGCCTGTGTGCGCATCCCATTTTGTCCATCATCCCGTTTGTGTTTTTCCATGTTCGTTTTCATTTCATCCATTTTTCCGTTCATTCCATCCATTTTGTTGATCATGCTTGCACGAGTTCAATAATCTCCGCATTGTCACCTCTGCCCTGGCCTACTCCCACTGACTACATTTAGTGGTGGAGTTATAATAAATAAAAAAACGACCAGATCGAACGGCATCGATGTTTCCCAACCTTCTGGTACGGGTTCTCTTGCACGGTGATCTCGTCTGAGCCATGATCCTACACTTCTACACATATCTATTTCTACCCCCCGGACCACCCGTCGCTTGAGACGCCATCTATCCACGTAAGGGTTAATTTAACTCGCTCGTAATTAGAGAGAATCGGGGTCCGCTCCTCCTGGACAGATTCCCTATGAATTTAGCTTGGAGACGGAGGATTTGAATCCCACCCTGACACCAGTGTTGCGAATCCGCGCCCGTCGCGCGTGCGATCGGTCCACCGCGACTCGAACCGCGACCGCATCGCCCACCGACAGGACAATTCATGTCGTGACCTCCCGGCTAACGCCGGATACCAGTCCACGGGTGGGCTTTCGACCTCACCACAATCGTGCCAATCTGGCCACCCCCGCGTATGGATAGGGTTGTTCGCCAAACTCGACCATACCTAAGTACCCACGCGGATGTAAACCGGCGATCGTTACCTCGCCGCAGGTCGACCCGGAACGAGCCGCTTGGCGGGCCGTTCCGTACATCGGATAACCGAGCGGTGTTATCGTCGACCTCGACGGTTCAGAATTATTTGCCGGGCGTTTTGCACCCACTACGAACCCTTTACGTGAAAGCAGATGGGGTTTCAATTAAAGAAAGACGAAGCGACAACGGGAAACAGTTCACACAATGCACATTTATTTCGCGCACACGAGCACAACCTTATACACGTATTTACAGCACAAATTAGCGATTGCACATTATATCACATCAGAAAAAAATGCACATATAAAAGGAGTTTAAAACCGACTACACGACACACGGACACTTATACAGTTACTACCTTCAAAGACACGGCGCCACAACACGCATTCACACCGACCGAAGCAAAGAAAAGACCCCCACAGGCAAGGGAGTCAGACTGGGCCGTGGGCCTAATGCGCGGAACCTGGATGAGCGGCCAGGTCCCACGGACCGAGGGGTCCTACCCGCGCCCTTCGTGGCGAGCCCGCAGAATGTCGCTGCACGGCGGTTCCGTGGGCACCTGCTGTTAAGTGGAACGGGCCCTTTCGCACTCTCTCAGCGCGGGGAAAAGGAGAATTGTTGATGCTCTGGGAGGGAGTATGGCTGGCTTCTCGACTCAACGCGACCTAGTCGTCCCGCTCCTGCGGTCCTCCCAGCCGCGCCCTCCGCAGCCGTTGCCCCACCTCGCTTCGAGCTCCGTCTCCAACGACCCAGCCCAACTGACTTCTCACCGATTTGCTGCTCCACCACACTGCTCAGCTCCTCACTGCGCTCGCCTTTTTATCGGCTTCGGGAACCCACCAATTCAATATTCTCGGATCCAAACGACCTCAGGGGCGGAGCCACGCTCGCACCGATGGGACGAGAAAAAGGGCGGTATATTCCTGATCCTCAAATTTGCATATGCCGATTTCGTCAGGCGCGTCTGGAGGCGGGGCCAACCGCGCCCCGCCTTCCTGATTGGGTGGATCAGATGTGGGCGTGGTATCATTTCTGATCCGAATCTCTCCTCGGAAAACCCGCCATCTGCACTCGCGTCTCGCGTGTCCCGCTGAAGACAAGCTCGCGTCGCGTCCACAGTGGTGCGGAATGGCCGTAGGAGAGGTGTGAGGTTTTCGGCGATGCCGATGGCCATGGCGCGTGAATGGCGTGATGTGGAGGTTTGCGGTAGCGAGTGGGAAGGTAGGTTTTGGCTGCTGCGTTGTTGTTGTTGTTGTATTCAAAACAAGGTAGAACAGAAAAACGCCTAACTCAAAAGATCGCAGCCCGAATGAAATCACATTAATTCCCTCTATACAATGGGTTGGCTAACTACACATGTACTTAAGAATAACCACCTACGGACCTTTATGGTGTTTGCGAATTTCCAGAACCGCAACAATATATATACATATACAAGATGAGAGTTTAGTAATATATATGATTAATAAGAGCTTTCAACTTTTACACTACAGCCTTGACAGCACTTTCGAAGCTATGCCTGGCGTTTATAGCACTGACATTCTGGCTATGCCACGTCGAGCGAGCCTGTAGCAATAAATAAGCTCAATGATCTTGCAACTTTACATTCCCAAAGTGAGACGAGGAGAACAATTCCAACACTCAGATTTCATAAATTTGATCATGATCCAAGTTTTCACTTTACATTCTTATACAGAAGAATGCACCATTAAGCAGCAAATGCACCTTCAGCTAATTTCATACCAATTGCTGTGATGGTAGCCGTGCCTTCTCCACGCTTCACTGAAACGTCTGTGACAAAACATATGTGTTTCACAGCAAAACCTGCATTTAATAAACATGTTTTGATTTTCAACATCGTTTGATTTACAAAAATATGGCAAACCTTTTTCTGGTACAACTACCTGATGTATTGCCCTCGTTAAATTCCATTAAACGTTTTTCTGTCTATATCTTAGTCTAAATTCGAAAGGATGTCTACATCAAGAGAATGCTCCACATGACGCTATTGTACCTATCAGAATATTTGACTTGGAAACACGACTTTTCAGAGAACCATACAACATGCATGTTAATGTTGGCTCGTCCAATATTTGTGGCTGTTCATCCTGACAGTAGAGACAGAATGGAAAACGAGTTTTTGTAAAGACAAGTCATAAAAAAAGAAAAACAATTCATTTTCTCAATCAGATGTTGAGTAAGGTATACAATGAGTTCCTTTACACTTCAAGACAGGAGGAGGCCATTATGTCCCTCAATCAAGTTTATTGGTTGCCAACCTATGCTTGTTTGTCCATGCTATATCCATTTTTTTTAATGATGAATGTCAAGCAAGGAAGCAGCATGTGTCATTTTTAAAGTCATTGGTTTGACTCGTCCAGCTTCAAGTTCGAACCACCACACATACCCAGGCTCATAGTGGTTGCTCTAATCATTACACCACCAAGTATGCTGACTGCCAAAGGAAATAAAGTGAAGCAAGATAGGGAGAGTTCTCGTTCTCTCTTCTCGTTCTCTCTCTCGTTCTCTCTCTCGTTCCTCTCTCTCGTTCTCTCTCTTCTCTCGTCTCTCTCTCTCTCGTTCTCTCTTCTCTCGTTCTCTCTCTCTCGTTCTCTCTCTCTCGTTTCTCTCTCTCTTTCTCTCTCTCTCTCTACCCTTTCTTTTCCCACAGCACTTTGCATACCTTTCTCACCATTTGGTTGAAGATATTCAGTGTCAGTATCGACATCTGGCAATAAGACAAATGCCATGTAACTATCATCCAACAGAGTTGCATCAAGTCATTTTTAACTGGAATAATGCACTTAGCAGATATCGTCATTGCGTAACAGGCAGTCGAAGGGGGACGAGGACATTAGGAATACTTTTACATCAATTGCAATGATATTAGTACTGAGTAGACAACGGACAAATCCACACAGTTTATGGGATTTAAACCTGAGATGGGCTGGCAGGATAGCCTAAAGGTATGCACACTTGTCTCTTAGATGTCTAGCTTGGGTTCAAATCTCGGCCCAGCTATAAACTGTCACCTCGGTGTTTCGCAGGCAGGGTGAGGCAATAATGTATGTGCCGTCCCTCGGATGAGTGTTAAACTGGGCATCCCATCTGCCAACATTAGTTGGTGGACATTAAAGATCCTACGGTGTCCATCATGAAGAGTAATGTTGGTGAGCTAACACCAGCACAGTGAACAAATTACGAATTCTTGAACTCACCTCCAAGGGGCACTGCATCAGTGGCACAGTCATCCCCTCAGCCAATTATGCTTTCCACAACCACAAGCTGCACTCCAAACAAAAGGAAGAATTTTACCCCCCACCCCGATTTTCCTTCCAGGTTACTACGCTTCCTCAATTCCTTCCCTCTCTCTCTTTTCCAATTTCGTTCATTCCCTTGTTTATTGTATTCACGCGTTGCCTCCCTTCTCAGTTTGTTGCCTTTCAAACCCTGACACCTCACTCTTACATGACCCTCGATTTAGTATAAAAAATTTTCATCGTTGTTTGTATTATTTTAACCTTGTGATTCTGACCGATACACTATTTGATAAACCCTTATAGCATGCCGACAGCAGGATATAGACCGTGTAAGTATATATTTTGGCAAATGTTCAAATCTACATAACATGTGTTCCCCTTCTGTAGTTCCAAGTAAAAAAAATCCTCCTCCCTTATTCCCAAAGCGTCCATGAGAATGATGAATGATGGACAGTCAATTCGCTATGTAACCATAAAACCTAGTTTCTGCGTTTTTCTTGCGATTACACTTTTCTTCCGATTCAATCAAACATACGATTCGCTCCGCTGAACTTTGAAAGCGGATTATTGAACCACAACAGGTGTATCGTGGGTGAAGAGTTAGAGCCAAAGGAAAATCCTTACTGATTTTAGATTTCCTATTATGAGGCTTGCAGAGCAATGGTCCAATGTCTGACTGATTCGAGACTTGTTATTTCATTCCACAGAACGAGCTGAAGGCCTCACTATTTAAACAAAGGAGCTTCCCCAACAATGAATTATGACACATCCGAGAGAATTTCCAGAGCCTTGGGGAGTGTGTAGAAGCAAGCATGTGCATGCTATGTTTAAGTGCATCACAAATGCTACTGTAATCCTCTTTATCTACTTTGGATGAATAATTATGATCACGATAGGATAGTTGAAAGACATTCAACTACAGAGGAGTGTCACCAAGAGGAACAGTTTGGTTTTTTTTTAAAGCCTCCTCCCAATAGGATATGGGAAGGCTTATTGCTGTTGAAGGGTTTGTTTCTCCAATTAGTACCCCCAATTTTTAATGGTACCACACAGTTTCTTAGACCTTAGCCAGGATCCGACTACTGGAATCATGTCCCTCACTCAGGCCTATGGTTCCTTTGATGCAATGGCCACACAAGTTGCCTTTTGATCAAACGTGAGGTCCTAGTATTCACCTTGTCCAATTATTATCGGCGAGTCAAAATCGTTTCCACACCTTCACCTGAGAGAGATATGGCCGTATGTATTGGTATATATTAATATATATATATATATATATAATTATATATATATATATATATATATATATATATTATATATATATATATACATCACACATGTATGTATATATGTACACAACACACACCAGCAGTGGATATTTCGAGACTAGAGAGGGCTCCGTTCCACCTTCTGAAACCGCATATGAAGATAAGCAACCAACGACCACACACGCCACAGCACACACACACACACACACACATTGCTATGCATTAAATTGCTGACTGAATTTCATGTTGAATG
>CM068960.1:20992250-21005999 GCA_035128595.1 Eptatretus atami
GCCGTAGGGACAAGGGTGGTCGCTACATAATTGCATACTAGTCATACAGTTTTTGACGGATCGGGCTGAAAATTTTTTACAAAGAGGTTGATTATAGTGCGCATAAAGCCTGGAAGCCGATTTTGATTTTCGAAAAAATATTATTTGGATTTTTTCAAAAATTTCAAAGTCCGTTGCTGGGCAACGGTGCGGTCCATGATGGCAACGCTGCTGGATCTCTCTCTCTTCTACCGGCTTGTGTGTGTGTGTATATATATGTATACACTGCACCAGTCAAAAGTTTGGACACACCTTCTCATTCGAGGGCTTTTCTTTATTACCTCCACCACCGAAGGTGAAGGAGGTTATATTTTCACCCCATTTCTGTTGGGTGGTCGCTAGACTACCGTTATTCTCAGGTTTTCTGTCTGTCTGTATGTAATGGACAGCTCTGGAGGCCAGAGGAGTCAACCGATTTTGATGAAACCTGAGTGGTAGGTTCATACCAGGATCTAGTTGTATGCTTTTGAGCACCGTTGCTATGGAGACCACCGTTGCCTAGCAACGGGACTTTGAAATTTTTGAAAAAAATCCGTAAAAATATAATTTTTTTTTCGAAAATCAAAAATCGGCTTCCGCACTTTTATGCGCACTATAATCAACCTCTTTGTCAAAAAATTCAGCCCGATCCGTCAAAAACTGTATGACTAGTATGCAATTATGTAGCGACCACCCATGTCGCCTACCGGCTTGTCTGTTTGTGTGTTTGTCTGTGTGCAGGATATCTCAAAAAGTTGTGGACGGATTCAGATGAAATTTTGTGGACAGGTTCGGTGTGTGACAAGGACAAACTGATTAGCTATTGGTGAAGATATGGATCCGGATCCGACTCCTAGAATTTTTAAAGTGATTCTTCACCTTTGAGTGATTCGGCCAAAAACGATATCGAGCACAATATCTCAAAAAGTTGTGCATGGATTCAGCCGAAGGAGGAGATTGGGACTATACTCTGTGCAGAGCATTGGTGCTGCTTAAGCAGTCTCCTTGGCTATTGGGCACAATCCTGAACGGGTCGCCACTCCGACACAGGATACCAGCATGCTGGCACTCATTTTGCCGACCTCGGAAGGATGACAGGCCGACTTAACCCCACCTGGTATTAATTCAACAGCTGAAGGCGATTTGAACTCAGGACGCGAGGATCCAAAGCACACCACCCTAACCATTAAGCCAACACCAGGCATATTCAGACAAAGCTTGGTGGACATGTTGGGTGTGTGACACGGAAGAATTGATTCAATTCTGGTGAATATCCGAATCCGGATCCGGACCTGATAATCTTTAAAGTGATTCTTCACCATTGAGAGATCGGGCCAAACATGATATGTAGCATGATATTTCAAAAATCTATTGGGCCAGATATGTTCTCGTGGATCAGGCATAGCGTGGTGGAGGCATGTGCTCTACCGAGTGCCCTTCTAGTTTTTACTATTTTCTACATTGCAGAATAATAGTAACGACATCATAATGATGAAATAACACATGTGGAATTATGTAGTGACCAAAAAAGTGTAAAACAAATAAAAATATATTATATATTTTAGATTCTTCAAAGTTGCCAGCCATTGCCTTGATGACAGCTTTGCACATTCTTGGCATTCTCTCAACCGGCTTCATGAGGTCGTCACCTGGATTGCTTTTCCAACAGTCTTGAAGGAGTTCCCACATATGCTGAGCACTTGTTGGCTGCTTTTCCTTCACACTGCGGGCCAATTCATCCCAAACCATCTCAATTGGGTTTAGGTCAGGTGATTGTGGAGGCCAGGTCATCTGTTGCAGCACTCCATCACTCTCCTTCTTGGTCAAATAGCCCTGACACAGCCTGGAGGTGTGTTTTGAGTTGTTGTCCTTTTGAAAAACAAATGATGGTCCCACTAAGCGCAAACCAGATGGGATGGCGTATCACTGCAGAATGCTGTGGTAGCCATGCGAGTTAAGTGTGCCTTGAATTCTAAATAAATCACCGACAGTGTTACCAACAAAGGACCCCCACACCATCACACCTCCTCCACCATGCTTCATGGTGCGAGCCACACATGCAGAGATCATCCGTTCACCTTCTCTGTGTCTCACAAAGACACGGCAGTTGGAACCCAAAATCTCAAATTTGGACTCATCAGACCAAAGGACAGATTTCCACAGGTCTAATGTCCATTGCCCATGTTTCTTGGCCCAAGAAAGTCTCTTCTTCTTATGGTCTCCTTCAGTAGTGGCTTCTTTGCAGCAATTCGACCATGAAGGCCTGATTCACGCAGTCTCCTCTGAACAGTTAATGTTGAGATGTGTCTGTTACTTGAACTCTGTGAAATGTTTCCTTGGGCTGCAATCTGAGGTGCAGTCAATTGGTGATTTCTGAGGATGGTAACTCCAACAAACTTATCCTCTGCAGTGGAGGTATCTCTGGGTCTTCGTTCCTGTGGCGGTCCTCATGAGAGCCAGTTTCATCATAACGCTTGATGGTTTTTGCGACTGCACTTGAAGAAATTTTCAAAGTTCTTGAAATTTTCTGGATTGACTGACCTTCATGTCTTAAAGTATTGATGGACTGTTGTTTCTCTTTCCTTTGTTGAGTTGTTCTTGCCATAATATGGACTACTACAGGACAGACAAAATAATGGTTTTTTTCCAAATAGGGCCATTCACTGCATACCAACCCTACCTTGCCACACACAACTGATTAGCTCAAACGCATTAAGAAGGAAAGAAATTCCACAAATTAACTTTTAACAAGGCACACCGGTTAATGGAAAAGCATTCCAGGTGACTCCCTCAAGAAGCTGGTTGAGAGAATGCCAAGAGTGTGCAAAGCTGTTATCAAGGCAAAGGGTGGCTACTTTGAAGAATCTAGTATATAAAAATATCTTTTGATTGTTTTACACTTTATTGGTTACTACAAACTCCATTTATGTTATTTCATAGTTTTGATGTCTTTACGATTATTCTACAATGTAGAAAACAGTAAAAATAAAGAAAAACCCTTGAATGAGTAGGTGTGTCCGAACTTTTGATTGGTACTGAATATATATATATATATATATATATATATATATTATTATATATATATATATATATATATATATATATATATATATAATGTATACAAACACACACTCTGTACATGTGTGTACGTGCGTGCACACACATATATGTGTGTACTTGTGCGTGTGTGCAAGTTGCTGTTGTTGGCTGCTATCTCCACACGTGGTTTTGGGTTCAGGAGGTAGAATGGAGACCTATCAGGTCCCAAGGTAATTACTTCTGACAATGGTGTGTGTGTGTGTGTGTGTGTGTGTGTGTGTGTGTGTGTTGTGTGTGTGTGGTGTGCGTGTGCGTGTGCGTGTGTGCGTGTGGTGTGCGTGTGTGTGTGTGTATTGACCCTGTTAATGAGAAGGTAACTATAAAGATCGTGATTGTGCTTGATGACGTCCACAGTGGCCAAAAACTGAATGAGCCGTCTCTGTGTTTTGTAAAGTAATAGTTTTCATGAAATATATTTGGCTTGATTTAATATTGTCAAAACTATTATTCCATCATAATTTTCACTGTGAAAAAAATTGAGTTACCAGTCGTCCCCTTTAAAAACATGCATGACCAGAGTGAAATTAACGACGAGGAGTAAATTTTTTGTGTCCCTGAGGATGTGGGGGGAAAAAGCGTCACCAGAGTGATATTTAGACCATTTCTATCCATCATGCAGTTGCACAACTGCAATGGCATTGTGCAGGTAAGTAGTGCGGGGGTCAAAGGGTCAAGTGCTGTACCTGCGGTGCTCTGCCTCAAGTGTGTAGCCAGTGCAATTACCCACTTACACATCTTGGAAATGGCTCCGAGGCTGTTCTTTCAGAATGCACGAAAAACGATCTTGAACCATCAGAGTTCATCCCATGAAATACCAGGTTACAGGTGTATTGCTTAAGATCAAGATGTATTGCTTTCCTCGTTCCTCAGTAAACACTTCTTTTCCTTATTATTATTTTTTTTTGATCTCCCATCCCAGACTGTCAGGGTTATGTTGTTTTTTTTTACCTCAGTCACTAAGGTGGAAGGAGATTATGGTTTTTACCCCTGTCTGTTTGTTTGTTTGTTTGTTTGTGTGCACGATATCTCAAAAAGTTAAGGATGGATTCAAATGAAATTTGGTGGGTATGTCGGGTGTGAGAGAAAAACGAACTGATTAGATTTTGGTGAAGATCCGAATAAGGATACCAGAATGTTTTTTTAAGTGATTCTTCACCATTGAGAGATAGAGCCAAAAACTATAAATAGCCCGATATCTCAAAAAGTTGTGGACGGATTCGAACGAAACTTGCTGGACAATTTGGGTGTGTGACAAGGAAGAATTGATTCAATTTTGGTGTAGATCCAAATCCGGTTCTGATAATTTTTTAAGCGATTCTTCACCATTGGGAGATCGGGCTAATCTGATATATAGCATGACGTTTCAAAAATGTATTGGGCCCGATATGTTCGCCTGGTTTTAAAAGTGATTCTTCAACATTGAGAGATGGGGCCAAAACCGAAATATAGCATGATATTTCTAAAATGTATTGGACCCCAAATGTTCTACTTTATCAGGCATTGTGTGGCGGAGGTTTGCACTCTACCGAGTGGCTGTTCTCGTCACCCTCATCGGAGGAGAGGGTATTGCATTTAGGTCCGTTTGTTTGTTTGTCCGCACAGAACTTTAGTGTTTTTCTCTGCAACCACTTCGCGGATTGAGAAGGTATTTTAACTATTGGAGCAACTACTCATGTTGAATGTTTTAATGATAATTATGACGTCATGGGTCACGTGGTGTGGCGCCCATGTTGGAAAAAAGGAAAAACTTTGGACCTCTGTGTCTGAAACCGCACCAAGGAAAACATTAAAACTTGGCACATGGTGAGTACTCTACATGAGGAATAAGTGTGATTTTTTTTATGATGTCATAGGTATCTTCGTTATGACATCATAATTGCATACATAGAACGCTACATCCAATCAGTGTGAAAATTTCTGAGGGTCATCGATGGACAAATTGGTTCACAGAAAGAAAGAAAAAAGGATGACGTCATCGGTCACATGGTTCAGCAGCCATAATATTTTTGGGGTTTTTTTTGAAACCTTTCAAAATCTTCTCTCCAATGGCTGAACAGATCAAGGCGAAACTTTACAGGTATGACCGCCTATCCATGAGGAACAAAACGTTTCCACCTATGACATCATTGGTCACATTGTTTGGCAGCCATATTGTATTTACCTGAAAACCTATTAAAAAAAAAAAACCTTCTTCTCCAGAACAGCTGGATAGATCGAGGGGAAACTTCACACACGTTTCCCAAGCTTTGGCGATGCCAGGGTGTTCATAAATAATTGATAGCTCACATGGTCTGGCAGCCATATTACATTGAGCAATTTTTTTAGTTATTATTTCTTTTGAACTGCTTCATCGATTAACATGAAACTTTAAAATTATAATTTAGTGGTGCTGGGGAATATAAGGTTTAAATTTCAACCTGATCGGATGCATGGTCTGGCAGCCAGAATTATTAAATTTATTTGATCTGGTGTTTGTTTTGTTTTTCAAATAACGCTCACTTGGCTGTGCCTGGATGGGTTTGAGAGTAGTGGAGTAACAGCTGAAATGTGAACCCTATCCAGGTTCCTCCTGATGACTTCATCTTTGTTTTTTCTTTCTTGTTTGGGTTCCTTCTGATTACTCCAATGCAGGACTGTACCTATTTGGTCCTCCATTTGATTTGAATTGAATTTATTTTAATCCCATTCTGAATTAAATTGAATAACAATAAATGTCATGGGTCAGGGTCAAGTGTCCGATCAAAGTGGGACGTCTTGGTTCCCAGTCATCACTGCCAGCAGTTATAAAGTGGTAGTTCTAGTTATGTCTCTTATTAATTACATAACACACCAGTACACAAACACCACACAAATTACAAGACATAAAACTGCACAAACACCACAAAAACCAAGTCCTGGCAAGGGTCTGCAATCACTGATTGCTCTTTTTCTTGTTATTTTGTGATATTAATAAGCATATTCACCAATCAGGGCAATTTTAAGAATAAATCTTCCTTCTCCAGCAATTATCGAAATTGAACATAAGAGCAGTCAACCCTGAATCTGGTCTTATCCTAATGGACTTCCTGAGCTTCCGATGCCTTTTAAATGCACCATTACAATCTCGGCTTTCACCCTTCAGTTGCTAATAAACTTCTCCAACTCAGACCGTGGCACTTGAAAACGACAAAATCTGTTTAAAGAATTACTTTTATCGCCCTGGCATCTGGTCGAAAAACAGCACTGCTCCCAAGCCTGCCTCATAGGGGCTCCAAGAAGAGAAGAGATCTCCACGGGACATGACCATGGACCACCAACCTAACAGAG
Source organism: Eptatretus atami (assembly GCA_035128595.1). NCBI lineage: Eukaryota > Metazoa > Chordata > Myxini > Myxiniformes > Myxinidae > Eptatretus > Eptatretus atami. The sequence continues at coordinate 20,998,674 of CM068960.1, forward strand.
GCGATGTAAAATGGTCACACGGACTTACTTTTTTTGAAGGAAATAATGACATAATGGTAGCTTTTTGAATTCTGTCAACTTGGAACAGCGAGGCACTTGTTTGAGGTTGCATGTTGTATAAGCTTCTGGAACCATGGAGTCAGATAAGAAAATCTGGAGAGGATAAGAATGCTTTTTGTGAGATTTCCAAGATAACCTTTGGCTGGTAAATGAGAAAGTACATGAATGGCAAGAAAAAAAGATGAGGGGGATTGTGTGGGAATGTTCTTCAAACATTTTAAAAAGTCAGCAAAACAAGGGAGGTATTTGCAAAGGCAAAATTTCATGAGGAAAGAAAGGGAAATGTTTGCAAGATTAAAGTTGTGAATTATGACAACGCACCACAGCTCAGCTTGTCCAGACATTAGATGATTATATAGAACGAGGATAAAATAAAACTACTTCACCTATGATATAACAGAAATGTAGTTTATTTTCAAACTAAAGCCTTGGAAATTATATCATAGTCCAGCTCAAAACGATTGGGAAGGAAATTTACATAGAGTGAGAGAGAGAGAGAGAGAGAGAGAGAGAGAGAGAGAGAGAGAGAGAGAGAGAGAGAGAGAGAGAGAGAGAGAGAGAGAGAGAGAGAGAGAGAGAGAGATAACATATATGTAAAAAAACATATATATATATATATATATATATATATATATATATCATTAGGTTCAGGCAGTTGTCATTATAGATTGTTCAAAAGATATCCGTGATAAAGGATATCGATTGTTCAGGAACAAAGTAGCCAACAAGCAATTTGTACGAAGTACTAATCTCCCAACTAAATTCTCCAACCATTGGGTGATGCCCACATGTACAGTATGATTGTTTTGTCTTCTTTTTAAGAGTGATCTAAGCTCTAGCTTTCGTTCTTAAGCATATGTCACATGTACGACAATTGCACCAGTTTGAGAGACATCAGTGTTTGTTTCTCCACAACGTACCATTAGGCACATAAACGTGCCTCGGCAGTATTCATTGGCTGGGGTTTACAATCCTGGATAAGTCTCCATTCTGACACAGGATACTCGACTGAAGTGGTTTGCCATACTGGGTGGTTTGCCATTGCCTTCCCAGCAGTAGTTATGACAGAAGTTTGTAATTTGTTCAGGGTGCTGCCCATACCTTGCCGACTCTTCACGAAGGACACTGTGCGATCTTTAACTTCCACCAACTAATGCCAGCAGACGGCACACTATTTTAACGTCCATCTGATGGATGGCACACATATCGGTGCCTCTCCCTGCTTCTGAAACACCAGGATGAGAGTTTTGAGTGGAGCCAAGATTCAAACCCAACCTAGACACCTCAGAGGTGAGTGTCCGTAACTCTAGGCTATCCTGCCAGCCCCTAGATATCAGTTTACATGATATGAATTACAAATACATTATTAAGCAATAAACACATCTACATGGTGTATGGGACTTAAACCTGTGATATTAGGATCCTGAGCTTGTGTGTTTAATCGGAATGCCAAACAACTGGCCAATTAATTTCGTCAGGCTAAGGGAATTCTACTTGCCAAGGACCTACCAGCTATACCATAAATGTCATAAATCCGTATCTCATGAAGTAACAATCAACATTTCGACAACACGGATTTTGAACTCACTCAAGATGTGGTGAAAGGGTTTCCTCGATTTAATAAACCCACATCTGACATTTTTCTGGATGTGTTAAAACCTTAACAGAGTCCACTGCCTGTGGTGTTACTACCTGTGAAACAATGATATGGCTGGTGTAGAATTCCAGCATTTGTGATATTTCACTCTGGAACAGAATTTAATTGTTCGAATCATCCCACTTCTGCAGATTATTGAAAGCTGCCACCCCTGTCACCTCCTTACTGCTTGCCATGGATTATGGGCTGAACTCCGTCTCATCAGCTCATTGTTCTCCTTACTCCTGTTTTTCCTCTTGTTCTTTTATCCTTAACCTTTTCTCTTTCTTTATTCTTCTGCTTAGCTGCTCATTCATTCTGCAACTCATTTTTGCCTCTTGATGTATTCCTTTCTAATCGGTCACATCGTCAGTGGTACAGGATGGTACATGCCTTATGACATGCATGGTCTGCCCTTCATGCATTGCTGGCCCAGTTTTGTCGTTTCTTTTCTTTTTGCTTGTCCATCTTTTCTGATTAAGGACAGCAAAGTCGTCACAGCCTACCTATTGCCTGTTGGTGAAATCGTCGTCGTCATTGCGTAGAAGACTCTTCCAATGCCAGCAAATGGAAAACAGGATTCCCCGTGAAGCATCAAAATTAGTATGAAATAAATAAAAGTTTAATTCGGAGACTGAGTAGGTACAGAATAAGTTTATGACTGGTTTGTTTTGTCGTTTATTCAACTCGGAGATCTCTGGACATCTGTCTCTTCTCTTATGTGGAGATAAGAAAGTGCTGCACTGATGCAATATCCGCAGGGACGCTGCATCTCGGACTACGCCATCGTCGGATAGGGACAAAGACCCATCTGTCAAGTCTGCATCTCGGTCGTAGATTTCAAAGCTCCCACATCTCAAAAAGTGTCTGCCACTCGCACTGGTATCCTTGCTCAGGGATGAAATTTGATTATGTGTACGTGATTTACGAAACGGTTATGAATGTGGATGTTATGTTTCAGAAAGTTAATGTAAGTACCCAAAAGAAATGGCCTTGTCCGATGCGCAAGTTTTTTTTTCTTGGAATCGTTGCGCTGAGCTACAAATGTAGAATCGATGAAAACGTAATTCGCAGGACATTTATTTCTTCAACTGGACCCAATCAGCGAATGGCTTTTGTGCGTCGTCTCTTGTAAGTTGGCGTGCATGTTACATAAGCGAAATTGGCGTTTTGGCAAATTGCCTGCGTGATGATAAAATTACAAGCTCGAATCTTATAAAGTATTTCATAAAGTATCCGCACGAGGGTCAACTTTGGATGAAAGCTCATTTCAGATTGTACTTGCTTCGAATGCGTCATACAGTTTAAGCAGAATTGACAAAATATCCGCAGCGTCGACTCAGCGAGGGTGCAGTCAGCAAGCGGTGGAACGAAATGACATAATGTTTTTTTGAGAATTAAGCTGTGGCTAAGGGATAAGTGGATGCGATTGGCTGATTGCCTCTAAACGTACTTACTTTTCAACTGCCACCCTCATTGGCTTTCGTTTCCCGTTGAACTCAAAATGACATCAGCTTGACATGATGAAGGAGAATAAGCAGGTGTCAACTGCACTGGACAATTCTCACAACTGGGATAAAGGATCTTTTTCTAATGAGCATTTTTTTTCCAAGCTACCAATATACATCCGATGGTTTGGCCACGATATTACCAATCGGAAGGTTCACCCATGTACGAATGCTTCTTATAGACAACAAGTCATCTGCTTGCGATGATAGCTCTTTGGGTCTTTTAAAGTCCTTATACTCTTACTCTGTGTGTTCTACTTTAGAGAACCCTCTCCTGAGGTTTTGAGAGCAGATGAAAACTTCACACTTATGGGCACAAAGGCCTCCTCTTACATGAGCTACATATGCCAGATCTGTTCACCTCCATCCTCTGCGCACTGTTGCTGCTTTCGATAAAAGCACACTCTTGTCTGCACACCTCTGCACAGCTGCATCCAACATTTCCAAGTGGCAAGCTGGGGAGAGTCCACAGAGCACACGCAAAGCTGTCTCTACTCATAAAACCAAACTCGGAAGGTGAAAACATTGCCCATCACTGGTGTCGTATGTACGACACAGGAAATGAAAGATCATTCCCTTGAGATACCTGACTATGAGAAGTGCTTTTTCACCGCTGAAACATGAGTGAGGATTGACTGTGTTTTGTTTGTTTTCATCACCATGGTTCCCACAGAGTAAGATACCCCATCAAATATTACATTTTGATTAAATAAAAACTTTTAATCAACTGATGACTTCTGACATGGCCTCCATGATTCACTGGGCAAATATGTGTTTCTGTAGCATATACTTGTCTACGTCAACTCTCTGGACAGACAGTAGATGGGACAAGCACGCCTGAATAACATACACCCAAATGTGAGTCCCACCTTACTTTCATTGTTACAATTAACTTATCATGGGTAGCAAGATACTGTATCATGATTCATTAGTTAATTACTGCTGATGTTAACAATACTCTTGCATGATGATCAACTATTATTAAAGACTTACCCTGATAGAGGTTAATCTGCACTCTGTCCTGTACTAATACAATGTGCGTGGATAAGTTGCAAGTTTAATGGGCCAGATATAAAGCAAATGAGAGACTCCGCTATGAAGCTCACAAGACAATCGCAGGCTCATCACAGAACAGCTGAGATGGGTTGCTGGTGTGGATGTGTATAACTGCTGATGGATGTGCCTGTGCCTCGACTTACCAGGAGTGTCGAGTTACAGGCCAATCCACCGAGCGCTGAGCAAGCAGCACTCAGCCCAATGCTGACAGCTCTCCCCCTTCCTGTAAACCAGCCCGCTAACACTGCTAGCTATTCAAGAAAGATGTGGGCTGACCTTGTAGAGTAGCCTTGTTAGCACAACCTCTGAGCTGCTATACATGAGGGATTTTCGAGGCAGGTGCACTTTTGAAAAAAAAACTCACAAATATGCAACCGCAAATCAACTCACTGCTCTATAATGGAAAACTCGTCTTGATCTTGAAGGCTAGTGTCATTCTGCATTGATGGACAGGTAGAGCAGTAGATGGAATAAACAGGAGGTTGATCAAACTGTTGTATAACCACCATGTAAAGCAAGGAGAAGCTGGTGTTCTGGTAGGTATCATTTGTTCAGACGAAGGTTTAACACCAAAGCATCAGCTTCTCCTTGCTTCCCCACGATGATTCAACGTCCTGTTGATTCCATCTATTGCTCAACCGACAACCTGTTTGGAACAGAAATGTACCCGGCTGCCCTTTATTACACTACTTGTTCAACAAACAAAGCACGTTGCTTGTTCAACAAGGTGCTCTCCTGATTAGTCAGTGTGTCACACTTTAAGGCTTATCTTTCTTCCTTTTGATGTCAACACAATGGCCCCCAGGTAAAAAAAAATCTCACCACAATTGTACTACAGTAACTTCTGCAGTTTACTTAGTCGGAAGCTTCTTAAATCTGCTTTATCTCATCTTTATGAATACATAGTTCACAAAATGCATCCTAGCTAATACTTGCATCATGCTCGCATCTTGAAAAAGAAAACAAACAGCAAATCTTACACATCAAACTTGATTACAAACCCAGACCTACTAAGTTTGGCTAGAACAAATATTGATGTGCTGCCATTGTACAGAGTACAAGCTTTTATACAGAAGGAAAAAAAAAAAACTGAATTGTGGAATCCCTCGAAGAGTAATTATCAAAATAACTTTTGAGTTTGAACCATTAAAAAAAAGTCGAGTTGCAAAAATGGTGGCCTCCACGGAAATGAATGTCAAATTCACGGAGCTATATTTGCAGCTTTAATGGTGCATGTTGTTTTCCACAAGAGGTATATGAAAGAAAATAGAAAATACATTAAATAAACTCAGAGTTTCATGTCAATTCACTTGTTTTGAAGTTTTTGAAAGCAGTCAGTGAAAAAAAAGCCTTGCTCAATGCAATTTTGAGATGGAGCATTATTAACTCCTCCACATACAAGTAAAAGTAACCATATGATATTATGTAGCTTACTGAAAAGTTCCAGCCTGGTATGTCAGCTGAACAGAAAGGTTTGAGAAATGCAATGCCATCCTGTGAATTGTCTTACTTTGGAGATTGAGGAAAACAAAAACAAAAAAAGGTTGTTCTGCAGGAGGAGTCTTGTAAGGGCAGTTTTTGCAACATCTGGCACAGGAGAAGTAATGGGAGATGAATCACTCATGCTATTCCTGCAGTGGCAAGATCCATGGTAGTCAATACGGTACTTTCAAAATGATGTAATCCGCCCCAGATTTCTCGGAGTGTATGCGCAGAAACCCCTAATAACGAAGTACATCGGGGCAGCCTGGACATATTTCATGCTTCCCAGATAAGGATTGTAAGATGAAACGACTAAGGTAACTTTTAAAGAAGCCGAAAGGACTTCGGCTTCTTGCAGGCATACCTGCAAGAAAGGGGCTTGCCTCTGCACAACAAAACAGTTGGAGAACCTCCTGATTAACTTCTCCAAAAAGGACTTCTTATTATTATTAATCTCCTGCATGGTAAACAGTACATTTGACCTTTTAACAAAATTCTTAATTTGTCTTCTCCATATTCTCAAAATAAAGCTTTATTGAAAATGTGATGACAAAAGCTCAAATGATAATTAAAATTTCAGGTAAATTTGATGAACAGAAGATTTTATGTCATGCTGACCTTTGACCTTTTGACCAAATTATTTATTTGTATTCTCAGTGTTCTCATAATAAAACTTTGTTGAAAATTTGACAACAAAAACTCAAATGGTAAAAAGGTTACAGCCCAGACAGACACACGTGATTGGAAAACACCGTCTCCTGCTGCACGGGAGACGGGCTAACTAGAATGGTCCACAACCTTTTGAAATATCGTGCTGTGCAGTATATCGTTTTTGGCCCTATGTCTCAATGGTGAAGAATCACTTAAAAATTCTCGGATTCAGATCCGTATTCAGATCTTCACCAAAACTGAATCAATTCTTCCTTGGAACACATCCAACGTGTCCACCAACTTTTGTCTGAATCAGTTCATAACTTTTTGAGACATCGTGCTATATATCATTTTTGGCACTATCTCACAATGGTGAAGACTGACTTTAAAAATTCTCGTATCCGGATCCAGATCTTTACCAAAATGTCATCATTTTGTCCTTGTCACACACCCAACTTGTCCACCAAATTTCGTCAGAATCGTCCACAGCTTTTTCACAGACAGACAAACAAGCAGACAGACAGACAGACAGGGGTGAAAACATACTCTCTGTCCACCTTTGGTGGCGGAGGTAATTACACTCAATATTTGCATATAATGGCGATAGAAGCATCCGTGGTGTGTGTGTGTGCGTGTGCGTGTGCGTGTGCGTGTGTTAACCATGGCAACTGCTGGTTAATTGTATGAACAGGAAACCCGACTCCTCTCATTCACGGATATTTCTCGTATATCCTCAATTCTTGTGAGTCCGATTTGTACTCAGGAACAGAACAATTATGGATAACCATTTTGAAAATGTCACTCTATCGTCCAAATTCTGAAAATTATGTTTAAAAGCCAATTTGAATTTGACATTTTGCACGATAAATGAAAGGTTAAAAATGCCCCGTGAGCCAAACTGAATCCGTTCAAACACACACGGCGCATGCATTC
>CM068960.1:21043476-21056664 GCA_035128595.1 Eptatretus atami
GTTATGTATCGTGTATGTCGTAATTTTGTATTTTGTATTTTGACTATAAAATAGCTCGACACTCACATGCGTTCTGGAAGAATTGCCAGGTTAGTTTATGCTCTCCGAATGGATTGCTCCGTTGCAGCAAGTTCATCCAGTCGCGTGTGAGGGCATCCAACCAACCGACGGAATACAAATAAGACAATAGATGTTGCATAACCTGTTACGAAGGGGAAGATATCGAAGCCGAGGTGTTGGCTTAACGGTGAAGTGGCGCCTTATTACCTCGAGATTGAGAACCTTGTCTGTGCCAGTTAATTAACACCAGGTGGGGTTGACTCAGGCCTGTTATCATTCCGAAGTCGGCAAAATGGTACAGCTTTACTGGAAACGGGGGACAACTGCAGTCAGCGGACACCACGCTCCCAGCAATAAGTGCAACCAGCAGCCAGATACTGCATAACAAATTGATAATAATAGACACGAGTCCGATCGGCGCCGGACGAAATGAACAAGTAGTTAAAGGATAAGGAAAACAAAGAAAAGTCTGTGAGGCTGGTTAGAGAGGAAGGCGCTATAAGGCAAAAATAGGAGTCAAATCCCAGCATTTTGCAATACTTATATTATGGGAAGGGCTCTTACACAGCATTTTAATGAGAACCTTTCCCCACAACTGCAACTTTTAAAAAGAAACTTATCGTTTAGGATTCCAGACAAAAAACTTGCAATTTGATGATTCCTGAAATACAGATGGAACTTAAAAGGTGAGAAGTTACAAGAATGACAATGTTTAAAACATCTTATGTATACATTGTCTAGGCTCGTATGAGAGATAACACACAATGCACAGAAGGGGGGCAGGAGACAAGGGGCGTGAGACGGAAGGACAAACAGTGTGGACACAGGACATTTGGAGATGTGTGAAGGGAGAGGGATGGCAGTGCCGGATTAAGCCTCGGCTGGCCCTAAGGCACATTTTGAAATTTTAGAGAATGGCCTGAAATTTTAAATGATCTCGGCTCATGGAAAGGACCCCAGACCAAAGATGAACTGATTCAAGAACAAAATATTTAATACAAAAAAGACCAAATATTTAATGTGAAAATAATTTTGGCCCTGAATTTTTGCTGCTCTAAGGCACATGCCTTGTCTGCCTATGGTTAATCCAGCACTGGGATGGGCGGGCGAACACAGGGTATACAAGATGGACACTACAGGGACTTTTAGGAAGGAAAGCAGGAATTTGAAGGAGATGGGTTTGGGTGGATTCACGGGTAGAAAAGATGGTGGTTTTGGATGGAGGAAGATAAAGATGGTGGTGAACAGCTGTTTTGAAGACCTGGAGGAAAGAATGGGATTGAAGATGACTGGAGGTTATTCAAAGCGAGAAAAAAGAGGAATGAAAAGAGTGAAGGTGAACAGTCATTTGTTGATTAGGTAGTTTTTACCATAAGGATTGCTGGCGACCTGACGCCCTGCCGGAAATATGGGGAAACAGGTTAGAAGTTGCGACAGAGCAAGGGGGAGACCGGAAAGGAGACAGTATAAAACAGAAAGACCACCGACTTGCCTACGGTGAGAAAGTGAAAAGACCCAAAGACCTCGCTCATCACAGGAGATAGCAATGATCCTAATTGCCTGGTTTCCACAGCGTGAAGCGAGAAAGGTGAAAGGCTGGAGCACCAGCCCAAGGGGGAAGAGCAGTACTCCATCAGGCTGCAACGAAAGCTTTGTATGTGGTCACGAGTTCGGTGGCCAAGGAAGGGACTTTGCACGACGGAAGATGCCCAATCGGAGGACTGGCGTTGGAGGCCAGGTTGGAAATGTGGCTCTCCCATGTGGTTTAAACGGTCCTTCGGAGAGACATAGTGAGATGGTAGAGTTTGTCAGGATTGAAAGACATGTTCCACGTGTTGGACCAGTTTGTAATTGTATCAAGAAAGCAGAGAGCGAAGAAGCTGCTGCTTGCCGGTCTGAGGAATGACAGAATGGTACAGCAGAGGGTTGGAGTCATCAGCAAGAGATAAAAGAAATTTTCCAAGAGTCAGAGGGATTATTGATGAAAACCAAAAAAAAAACAGGGTCCAGAACGCTGCCTTGAGGAACTCCATCCTGGACAGGAAGAGGGGATGAAAGAATTCCATTTAGGGCCACAGTTGGTTGCGACGAGAGGAAGTCTGTGAGCATGAGGGAGATGGCCTTAGATACCATAGGAGAGAGTTTGCGACAGGCAGGGGTGCCAGACACGTGTCATAAGACCGTGTCATATGTCTAGGGATATGGCTCTGATTTAATGTCCTGGCATGAGGATTCCATCCATTGTGGAGCAGAAGCAGCATATCCAGGGTAGAGTGACCTGATCTGAACCAATTGATGATCGGAAATCAAGCCATGGAGAGAGAAAGGATTTAATGTCTGAAGCGATGATGATCCGTCACCTTCTGATGATGGGAGATGGCTGATTGGTCTGAAGTTCCAGGGATCTGTTTTTGCACTCTTTTTATGCAGAGCGGTAATGTTTGCTGATTTCCAAGCAGATGGCAGATGACGAGTGAGCAAATGAGAGGTTGAAGAACAGAGAGAGAGTGAGCAAGAACAAGAAGCCGTTTTTAGGACACTGGCCTGATGCCCTTGGACCGGTTGCAGAATCTGAGTCGAGGTTTGACAGCAAGCTCTTCACTTTGTAGGAGAAAAGGACACAGAGTCAGGACAGTTGGGTGATGTGGGTACAGAAACGATGAGGTTTCGGACCAATATTTCGAATCGAACACCGAGTTTAGGCATTCAGCTTTTCACGTGCGGTATCAACAGTGCGGCCATTGAATAAGGGAGGGATGGAGGGGGAACATACACCAGAAACAGGTTTTGATTTGATGCCACCATGATTTGGAGGAGGAGAGAGAGTTTGAGAGTTCAGACTTGAGATTTAGAAAGATGTTGTTTTTCTGCTCTCCTGAGGGTAGATACACACTTGTTCTGGCTTTATGGAAGGAACTGAATAGCTCAGTTGGGGGCTTGCTTTCCATAAGGCAAAGGTAAGTTGTTTCAGGACAACTGCCTCACTACAAGCTTCAGTGAAACATTGTGGCGAGGTCATAAACCTTGCCACAATCTGTCGGCACACAAAATTGCCTATTCCCCATGTTCTTGGGTTGCTCAACTGCATTTTTTTAATTTAAAATTTTTTCATGTGTGGTGATGTTCTGACGATTCTGTTGTTTTTTTTCTGTGTACAGGCTTCGATGTCATCCACATGCAAAAATTTCAGCTTTCTCATCACCCGGAAGTACCGTTCTTTATAATAGTCAACGAGTCAGTGAGTGAGTCATTGGTTAGAAAGAGCTTATTATGTTAGATACATGAGGGCATGTTGAAAAGCAAGCCTGGTGTTGGCTTAATGTTGGGTGGTAGTCTTTGATCTTGGGATCCTGAGTTGAAATCCCACTCGGCTGTTGAATTAAATACCAGGTGGGGTTGACTCCTGTTCATCCTTCAGAGGTGAGCAAAATGAGTGCCAGCTCTGCGTATCCTGTGTCGGAGTGTGACTGCCCAGGATTGTGCCCAATAACGCAGGAGACTGCTTTGCGAGCACCCATGCTCTGCATAGAGTATGGTTCCAATGGATGGATGGAGTTTTGTGGTATGTTTATTTGTTGCACTACTCCTATAGTTTTGGGCCAATTACATCTGGACTTGCTCATCGGATCAGCATGTCCCCAATTAATGTCGAGGGTATTTTTATCTTTGCTGGTAGTCTTGGGGGTGGCGAGGAGTGGGGGTGGGGGGGGATGCAAATTCTCCATGGAAATACGTATTGTGTAGTGCTGCCTCCAGGTGAGCGGAGGTATTACAATTCTCCCATTTGCAGTTGCTGTATTCCTGTCCCCACATTTGCAGTACATTTAGGTGTTTTGAATTGTAAGACGTAGTTTGATTTTTCTGCTGCTTGCACTTGCTGCTTTTTTTTTTTCTGGCTCTACCCGCCCAAATAAAGGTATGCAGCAGAAGGTGTTGCTGCTTGGAACAAGATCGCCCGTCGGGTGGGTACTTCTGCTAGTTTATAAAATTTACAATCGGTAATATCACTTTACATCAAGTATTTATCCAATTTTTTTGTTTCATATTTTAAAATATATATTTTTATTAATGTTCATTCTGCTTTAAAGCACAATCGACCAAGCTAAAATCAATAAAACTAAGATATTCAAAGCCAAATGAATAAAGCTAGAAAATAAACATGAAGCATGAATAAATGAAAGAACCATCATATTTCTTTTATCTCGACCAATTCAATTTAATCCATCAGTTTAATCTCTTATATCCCGACCCATGTTACAATGACCTGAATCTAACATACTACTTACATTCCTTTCTCATCAATCTTACACATTTCATGCATCAGAAATGTCGTGCAACTTTCTTGTACAGTATCTTCCTTCCCTCATTTCCCATCACTGACATCACCCCTCCCAACCTCTCCACCCCCCAGTTTGGGTTTTATTGGGAATTACTAATAGCCATCTCTGCTTGAGGGAAGTATGGCGGAGGAGGATGGCTTAGCTGCTTATATCGAATTTTGATTTTGAATGACAAGAAGGCACAATTCAAATTTAAATTATATGTATCATATGGAAGTCAGTGTTGGTGTAAGAGGAGAGGGGGGGGGGCAGAGAAAGGGAAAAGGGAAATTAACAATAATTTTACTCGACTTTAATTGCAATCAATGTTTATTACATTTTTCCGATTGATAGTTCTATCAATTCTATATTAATTAAAGTTTTCCTTTATTAATACATTTTTTCTATCAATGTTATTTTTTCAGAAGTTGTAACTTGCCAAGTACTTTACTTTGTTTTGGGAAACAATACTTTCTGAACATTACTGTTTGCCTCAGATTTACAAACAAAGATGATTCTCCACAGATGTGGTAATAAACTGTCAAGACAAAGTTCCAGTGTGGCCTCATACGAGTAGTTTCTTTTTTGGAGGATGAGGGATGTGACAAGTGGAGGTGTGGACATGGTGCATACAGGCAAGGGGTTGAGAGGCATTATTCACACACAATTGCCGATGTAATAGATGAGAAGCCTCTTACTAAGCAAGACAAGAGGAAGGAATTTGTATGACACTTCAGTTTTGATTTTGAATAAACAGCTTCTTTCAGCAGCAAAGACAGTGATAAGAAGCAGCAGCTTCTTTGCTCATGCTAATCTGGGTAAAATCACAAACTGGTCAAACAAGTGGAACATGTCTTTCAATCCGGACAAATCTCACACTCTCACTATGTCTCTCCGAAAGGACCGTTTAGAACCCCCCCCATCCACTTTCTCAACATTCTCTGGAAGAAGTCCTTTATTTCAAGCTTCTGGGTCTCACTATCTGCCATGACCTTTCCTGGGAAAGCCACATTTCCAACCTCGCCTCAAAGCAGTCGCCGACTGGAATCCTCCGTCGTGCAAAGTCCTTCCTCGGCCCACCTGAGCTCCTGGACCACTTACAAAGCTTTCATCCGCAGCCTGATGGAGTACTGCTCTCCCCTCTGGGCTGGTGCTCCTGCCTCCCACCTTTCTTGGCTTCACGCTGTGGAAACCAAGCATTTCGTATTCATTGTGCGCATCTCCCTCAATGAGCTGAGTCTTTGGGCCTCTCACGCTCTCACTGCACGGCTGGTCGTGGTCTTTCTGTCTTCTTACCGTCTTCCTCTCCAGCCTCGCCCTCCTGCTCTCTCTGCGATTTGTCCCACCACATTTCCGCAGGGCGCTCAAGGTCCGCCAACAACTCCCTGCTGGTAACTACCAAATCATGAATCACTGCTCACCTTCACTCTTTCATTCCTCTTTTTTCCTGCCCTTTGGAATAAACTCCCTCACTCTATTCAATCCCATTCTTCCTCCAGGCCTTTCAAAACAGCTGTTCACCACCACCTCTTATCATCCCCATCCAAATCCTCTATCTTTTTCTACCCCCGATAATCCACCCAAGCCTGTTCCTTCAAATTCCCTGCTTTCCTTCCTGAAAGTCCCTGTAATGTCCATCTTGTATTCCCCATGTTCCCCGCCCTTCCTCTAGCTTCACAGATCTCCTAATGTCTCTGTTCCCCACTTGTTTGTCCTTCCCACTCCCGCCCCTCTTGTCTCATGCCCCCCTTGATGTGCGCTTGTGTTTAGCTCTCATACGAGCCTCGACAAGGTTATAACAAAAAAATAAAATATGTTGATGCTTTTGGAGCAAAATTAATTTGCAAACAAGAGATTATAGACTTCTATTGATTTCACAAGATGAAGGCAATTGATTGGTGTCTTGTTAAATAACAACAACAACAACAGTTCTAGATTATTGTGCGTCCTCAGGAACATTTTTGGCCCAAGTCTTTCACGAAGCGGCTGACAAGCCTGAAATTTGACCCGAGGTGATTTTCTCAGGAACTTGTAATTAATTCAGGTGCGTAGCGAGTAACTCACCCCACTCTTCAGGAAAGACACCGTTCTATGCGAATGGCAACGTCCATTAACAACAAGGGCTAGCAGTTATTCCACAAGTTTAACATCCCTCTGATGACGGCACACACATTGATGGATCACCCTGCCTGCAAAACCCCGGGATGGCAGTTTATAGCTGCGCTGGGATTCAAACCCAGGCTAGACAGCTCAGAGGTAAGTTTACATACATCAACAGTCTGAGAGGTCGACAGCTCAAAACTCAACCAAGTCATGACAAGAACTTCAAAAATGGTACGTGCTGCTTCCTTGCTTTACGCTAAGCATTTAAACGTATGTGCACGAACTAACAACCACAGGTTGGCAACCATGTGTGGTGACTTGATGGGCCTAATAATGGCCTCCTCCTGCGTTAAAGTTCCTTGTTTGGTAACTCATGCTATTAATTATTTTATTATTATTATTATTATTAAATTATAGTTGAGATCTAGGTCGAAGTCCTGTTACTGTGCTGCAATGCCATTGTCTCCAAATGTCCTTGCAATCTACGAAAAGTACACACTCATGTCTTCGAATGACCTTGTCCTGTAACTAATTTCTGTACAAACTTCTTCATGAGCCTCAGACACTGTAGATAAAAAAAATTGCAAAAATAGATTGGCTTTGTAAAATAAAAAAATAATGAAACCACTAAAATAATAGTTAATTGTACCTTTCTGTATTCAGTTCGTATGAACATTAAAGATATGATATACGGAAGAATTATTCGGAGGAGAAATGGTAAAATGATTCACATTTTGCTTTTGGAGGCATTATGGCAAATAATTGCTGAAGAAAACTTATTCTGTTTTTGTTTCGTCTATTGAGAACAGATTTGAGTTCAGCATGAGTCGAGTGAAGCGTTTTCCATGGTTTGGAGAAACGCTGCTGGGCGTTTTTCACTTGGAGTGTATTTCAGTCCTCACTGCACCTGTATATGTGGACATCGCGAAGATTAGGGCAGTGAGTACTTTGCAAGGCTTTGGAAAACGTTGCCAAGGCAAACAAGTGGTGGCTGTGCAACGCCACACCGAACCCACGAACCCGTGCTTCACCAAAATGGGCCTGTGTGCAGAGTCTCCTTGTGAGCCACCATCTTCTCTGCTTTTCTGCCACCGAACTCCACCTGTGTCGTTGCTGGAAACAAGCTTAAAATGGGTTAATTCCTTTGAAGGTATAACTAAAGGAATTTCACATACAGTAGCGCATCGATTCTTTCGAAGGTATAACCAAAGATGCAACAAGGAATAAAAAGACACTCGACGCAGAAGGCCATGCCGGCCCATAATGTCTGAGCAACACAACACTAGAGCAAACTAGAAGGCACTCGGTTAGAGCGTATATTTTTGCCTTGTTGAGTTCATTCTGAATAAATATACCGTAGTTAACTGAACACAGCTGCTATTATGGCCCATATTCCCATATCGTCCATGCACCCGATTACGTCACATCGCTTTCTTGGCATAGTTATGACGTCGTAAATACAAATTCTTCACTCACATTGGATCATAGATCAGATGTATGGAGTCTATATATTCAATAAGTATGATGGCTGTGAATAGTTACGATGATGCATCATTATCACCAGATGAGGAGGTGATATATACATCGAGTCTCTATTCAATGAGCATTTCAGAAAAAAATGATGTCCAAATTTTCTCCCTTTATTCGGAATATGGCGACCATGCGTGTGACCTACGACACCAGAGTTATCAGAATATATCTCCACGGAGTAGCCCTTCTATATATAGTAGTCACATCAATCGGACAAGCGGTTTTTTTGTTGTATTTTTTGTATACATTGTCGAGGCTCCAATGAGAGCAAACACGCAACACACAACAAGGGGGGGGGGGAGACAAAGGGGCAGAGAGAGGTAGGACTAAACAGAGGGGAAACAGACATTAGGAGATCTGTGAAGGGAGAGGGATGGCGGGGGAACACGGGTATACAGATGGATATTAAAGGGGCATTCAGACCTTACACAACAGGAACTTCTGGAAGGAGGCAGAGAATTTAAAGGAGGTGGTATTGGGTGGTTAACAGGGTAAAAAAGATCGTGGTTCTGGATGGGGAATATAGATGGGGGTTTTGGATAAGAGTGGTGGTGAACAGCTTGTTTTGAAGGCCTGGAGGAAGAATGTAGTGAAGAGAGTGAGGGAGTTTTCCAAAGGCAGAAAAAAGAGGAATGAAAGGGTGAAGTGAGCAGTTGATTCGTGATTTGTAGTTTTAACCAGAAGGGGTTGCTGTGGAACTAGAGCACCTGTGGAATATGGTGGGGGGGGGAAATCGCAGACAGAGCAGGGGGGCAAGACCAGAAGATCGGAGAGGAGACGTAGAAGACAGAAAGACCCACGACTATGCCTGTGGTAGAGAGCGAGAGGCCCAAAGACTCAGCCTCACGCGGGAGATACCAATGATCCTAAATGCCTTGGTTTCCACAGTGTGAAGCCGAGAAAGTGAGAAGCAGGAGCACAGCCAGAGGGGAGTAGTACTCCATCAAACTGCGACAAAGCTTGCATGTGTTGAGGAGCTCAGGTGGGTGGGGAAGGATTTGTCGACGATGGAGGATTCCCAGTCAGTGACTGGCTTTGGAGGCCAGGTTGGAAATGTGGCTTCCCAGGAAAGATCATGGCAGATAGTGAGACCCTAGAGCTTGAATGAAAGGACTTCTTCCATAGGATTGTTGAGAAAGTAGATAGGGGGTTTTCAGACGGTTCCTTTCGGAGGAGACAAAGTGTGAGTGTGAGATTTGTCCGGATTGAAAGACATGTTCCACGTGTTGGACCAGTTTGCGATTTACCCAGATCTGCAGAGAGCGAAGAAGCTGCTGCTTGCGGTCTGAGGATGGACAGATGGTACGGCAGAGGGTGTAGTCATCAACAAAGATATAAGAGGATTTTCCAGAGAGTCGGAAAGATAATTGATGAAAACCAGAAAAGAACAGGGCCAAAACACTGCCTTGAGGAATTCCAGCCTGGACAGGAAGAGGGCATGAAAGAACTCCATTTAGGGCCACACGTTGGCTGCGCAGGAAGGAAGTTTGCGAGCAATGAGTGAGATGGTCTTGGATACCATAGGAAGAGAGTTTCGTGATCAGGCAGGGTGCCAGACGTGTCAAAACACGTGATATGTCTCAGGATATGGCTCTGATCATGACTTGTATTGAGACCTCCATCCATGTTTCGGAGAGCATAAGCAGCATATCCAGGGTAGAGTGACCTGGTCTGAAACCAAATTGATGATCGGAAATCAGCCATTGGAGTAGAGGAAGGATTTAATGTCTGAAGCGATGAATGGATTTCTAACCTTGCTGATGATTGGAGAAGCCGATTGGTTTGTAGTTTGCAGGGATCTGTTTGCACCTTTTTATGCAGAGCGGTATAGTTGCTGATTTCCAAGCAGATGGCAGATGACCTTGAGCAAATGAGAGGTGAGACAAGAGCAGAGTAGCAGGTTTTTAGGACAAGTGGGCTAGCGCCTGGACCAGTTGCAGAATCTGTGTCGAGGTTTGACAGCAAACTCTCACTTTGTCAGAAGAAGAGGACACAGAGTCCTGGACAGCTGGTGTGACTGGGTAAGGTGGTACAGAAGCGATTGGTTTCGGACACAAGATTTAGATGCAAACACCGAGTTTAGGCATTCAGCCTTTTCACATTGTGGTGTCAGCAGTGTGGCCATTTGAGGTAAGGGAGTGATGGAGGGGAGCATACACCAGAACAGATTTGATAGACGCCACCAGGAATTAGAGGATGGAGAGAGGTTTGAGAGTTCAGACTTGAGATGAGAAACATGTTGTATACTAGCTCTCCTGAGGGTAGATACACACTTGTTCCGAGCTTTATGAAAGGAACTGAGATTACCCTCAGTTGGATTTGCTTTCCAAGAGGCAAAGGCATGTTGTTTCAGGACAACTGCCTTGCCACAAGCTTCAGTGAACCATGGACGGGGGAAGGGTAGAACAACTGAAGACGAGAGGGGATAAATCTGTGCATGAGGGAGAGCAAGTTTCTTTGAAAGAATTCCCCAGATGAGTTGATGTTGGAGAAAGTAGCGATGGGAGACCAGTCTAGAAGTTTGATGGTTGCTTGAAGACCCTTTCATTCAGTCTGAGTGAAATGCCAGACTCGACGGCATTGAGGTGGTTCTCAAAAAAACAGCCAGAGAGATATCTACTTTGACAAGTATGTGGTCAGAAGAACCCATTGGAGCGGAGGAAGAACAGCAGATATTTTCTGGGAAATTTGTCAAAGTCAGATCCAGAAGAGATTGAGTACCATTGGTTGAGATCCGGGTCGGGAAGTTGACTGATTGAGTCAGTCCCAATGAGTCACCGGTCTTTTGCTGAAGTGCCATGGCAGGTGAGAGAGGTACCCACACCCAGCCAACTGGCATGATGACAATTGAAGTCACCACATGTGAGGAAGAGAGAGTTCGGATGAGAGGATAGAAGTTGGTCCATGTTTTCGGATAGTGAGGTGTAAATGGAGTCATTGCTGTTTGGTGGATGGTACAACACACTTTTAAACATGAGGTGGGAGTGGAGGGAAAGCCGTAGCCAGAGGTATTCCTGGGGGTGTGGGGGAGTGAGGGAAATGCATGGAGAGTGAGGAATAGAGGAGTCGTGATGAAGAGAGCACTCCTCACCAGATGAGGTCAGGTCTGTCATAACGGAGGAGTGAGTAACCAGGTGATACTAGGAGTTCAGAACGTTTCTCTTGAAGAGGAAAGTTTCTGTAAGAGGCAGATTATGTCTGTTTGTCATTGGTAACCTGTATGAAATGTCTGTCAGTCAGGTTGACGAAGCGCCCAGATATTTTGACTCCCACCTGTTAAGAAGAGGAGGGGAGGAGCTTGCGTTCAGGGTGGAGGGAGGATAGGACGAGGAAGAGGGTAGGTAAGAGAGTTGTTGAAAAAGAGTGGGGATTGCAGAAGAGCTAGGGAGGAGCCGGATGAGAGGAGAAAAGCCTGGGTGCTGGGTTGAGGTACAGTGAATAATGAAGAGGGGGACAGAAGCAGTTGAGGATTTGAGGAGGTGGAGTGATGAGATTGGAGGAGAGAGGCAGAGGAAAGAGGCAGCTTTTGCTGCATGTGAGGGGGCAACTTGAGAATGGGGAGTGAGGGGTTGGATTGGGGGGGGAGAAGGGTGAGTGGGGATTGAGGGAGAAAGGTGAGGTGGGAGTTTTTGAGAAGGTGAGAGAAGCTTGGAGGGGGAGCAGATTGTGACAGTGCTTTGAGAGGAGGTAGAGGGGTGAATGGCACTTGAAGTTGGAAAAAGGATGATTATGGAAAGACGAACATGCATTGCAAACTGGGTTATTTTTAATTTTTAGTTCAGAGATGCGACTAAAGACATTTACTGAAGGATGGCAGTAAAGTGAATTAAAGACAATGGAGAGAAGAAACGTTGTAACAGTGACTTTTGGACAAAAAGTATGAGAAAGGTTCGATTGATAGCAGTCTGTGAAATAGAAAAGAGTCGTGGAATTATAATACAGTAATGAGAAACCAACAGTAGTGAAGAGGAAGTTGAACATTTATATGAGCCTTGTTATGATATTATTATTTTTGATAAAGATTGCCTAACGATCCTAGTAAAGAAAGGTTGAAGAAAATTGAGAGTGAATTCGTGAATTTGGATCGGCAAACGCAGAGGTGGAAAAAAATTAGAGCAGAACATGTCGTTTGTGAGGGAGGCATTATGGTTAAAAATGAATTTTATTTTTATTTTTATTTAATAAGGATTAGTGAAAGATTCGGAAAAGAGAAGATTGAAGTGAAAATGTGGGAGTGTATGGTGAATTTGGACTCAATAATCGCAAGCTGAACTGATGGGTTGATGAAAAGTAACGCGAAGAGGAAGATAGAGAGACACGATGGTTTTCGGGCGTATATACTTGGAAAGGATACAGGTGAAAAAAATTCTTTGTAATGGATTTTTGAAGATTAGGTAAGTTTAGGGAATGGAAGGTTATGAGAAGAAATTGTGAAGGTATGTGAGAGTGGGTAGCCTCAAATGGAGAAGGAGAAGGAAGGAAAGGAGAATTGTACTGTTGTTGGTAGCAGAGAAAGGTGTTTGTTTTGTTTTTCATTGTTTAAATTTTAAGACAAGAAACAGAGGGTGTAGTTGGGAGGAATGGAGGGGGCAGTGGGAAAATGTGGGGAAAGGAACTGATATGGTAATAGGGAGAAAATACAAATAAAAACGCATCGACAACAAAAGGAAAGACGTGTAAGCCTCAAGGAAACCTGATAAGCAAGATCGAACGAAAACTCACAAAATAGCACAGTCTTGAAACAAACGACTAGCAGCAACAGGTAAACATATCGGTTAGAAAATATACAGTTAAAACGTGACAAATACGACCAGAAACTTAACTTGGAGAAAAGTCAGCAGAGACCTTCAATAACCAGCTTCATTCTCAAAATCCGGAAAGTATATCCGAGAGAGAGAACAACCACATTTAAACAATATAATCATACGTGCAGACACACGTACACACATACGTTCAATAGTTTCGCATCCCTATCGGAGTGAAACTCATATAAAATAAATCCCCAGGCTGATAGACTTAACTTTCATTTCGGCGGGGGGGGAGAGGTTTATATATGCAAATAAAAATTATTATTTTATTATTATAATGTGGGGTTGGGGGCGGGGGTATGAAGGTGGCTGACGGGGTGGGTGAAGAATGCACAAAAGCCGGACAAATGTATGGTATCATCCTCTCC
>CM068960.1:21057664-21060164 GCA_035128595.1 Eptatretus atami
AGAGAGAGAGAGAGAGAGAGAGAGAGAGAGAGAGAGAGAGAGAGAGAGAGACAGGATAGCTCTAAAGTAGCACACTTGACTTTAAGCTGCCTCATCTGTTGTATCCGCGGATCAACTATGAACTTTCATACTGGTGCTTCTCGTGTAAGGCGTTGCATGAATGAGTGCATCGTCCTTTGGAGGGACTTAAACAACCTCTAGTCGTCTAGTGTCTGCTAGAATGCACTTGTGGACGTTAAAGATCCTATGATACTTTTCAATGCCTGGTGTTGGCTAAATGGCTAGGGTGGTGGGCTTGGGATCCTAGCATCCCGAGTTCAAATCCTCCTTGACTGTTGGATTAATACCAGGTGGGGTTGACTCTGCCTGTCATCCTTCCGAGATCGGCAAAATGAGTGCCACAGCTTGCTGGTATCCTGTGTCGGAGGGCGACCCGTCCAGGATTGTGCCCAATAGCCAAGGAGACTTCTTAGGCAGCACCAACATTCTGCACAGAGTATAGTCCCAATGGAATGGAGGGATGGTTGGATACTTTTCAAAAAAGGTAGGACATTGTGTTCTGGTACCCTGCCCAAAACTCCAAATTCCTGCCCTGAGGGCTGCTTCTGCACACCCTGTGATGAAGTAGCAACCTACCTGAGGTAAATGCTCAGCTATGGAAATGTTGAAGACCTGGTTACAAGTGTCCTTCATGCTTTGTCAGCAATTGCCCCGCTGTCACTTTTTCTATGAACCCCCTGAAATCCTGTTCTCGAGAGCACAATCCCATTTACCAAATGTTTTTTGTTGTTGTTTTTTGTATCCAATGTTGAGGCTCGTTTAAGAGCTAACACACAGAACATACATTAATGGGAGCAGGAGACAAGAGGAGCAAGAGAGGGAAGGAAAAAAAAACAGTGGGGAACAGAGACATGAGGAGATCTGTGGAAGTGAGAGGGATGGGGTGGGGTACACAGGGTAAACAAGATGGACACCACAGGGGCTTTCAGGTCCTTACATGACAGGGACTACGTTGCAAGAAGGAGTCGGGATCGAGAGATACGTGGATTATAATGCGGGTGCAAGCCATGGACGTGGGTGCGGATGCCGAGATATGAGCAGAGAGACATGCCGAGCATGCGGCCAAGTTGGCCACTGGTCTAGAGATTGCCCAAATAGCCCAAATGGACCGGCTTATGGCCCGAATAAAACGGGCTTGGGAAAGACAGCAGCCGCGACCACAGAGTCAGGGCCTGACTTTGAGGGAGGTTGACATTTAGACGAGATCTCACTGCCTGTACAGGGTCAACATGAAAAAGGTCAACCCGCAACTGCAGGAGCAGTGGACGGTGCCACCACCTGCTTCATTTCCACCTCCGCCCGATCCGTTTTCACAACACCAATAGTGGGCCTGGGTGAAGCATCATCAGCGTTACCCTTGTTAACTTCCAAACCACGTGATGAACCAAAACTTACTTTGACAATTGAAAGACAACAAATTATTTTCCTTGTAGACACCGGGGCGACAAAATCATCAATTAGACGGAGTGACCTTCCAAGTACCCCTCTTCCGCGGGACCAGATTGATGTTGTAGGAGTATCGAGCATTGCTATGGCAATTTTACTGTCTAATCAATTACGTGTCGAAGTTGGACCTTTGTCTGCACAGCATGCATTTTTGATGGCAGCGGACACACCATCCAGCCTGTTAGGCAGAGATTTGTTTTGAAACTGAACTGCAAGGTGAAATGTACACCAGATGGAGTTTATCTAGACATGCCACACAAATCACATGAAACTGTCTTGACTTGGTTACAGGAAAGTACAGAGTCATGTATATTGGTGGGCCCTGACAGATGGTGAAGCCTCTAACCATTTACAGCCGTGCATGACCACCTTGGAGAGAAAGGTTCCGGAGGTGCACGACTGAGTAAGTCAACACCACATGAACTTGGCAAGGCACAGCATACTACAACACAAAGGGCAAGGACACCGACTATGCAAAAGAGGTATCTTCCAAATTACACCAAAGTTTTGATGTAACATTGGGAACAATGTGAATTGGGCGACAAGGAATTGGCATGGAAGTACGTCTGACACAAGAACAGTTAAAGTTATGGAACCAACCGTCGAATTTTATGCCACATGTTACCTTAGTGGTGATGCAGGGTTACCAGGTGGAGGACATAGGACCTTTGATAACTGATTTGAAGATGGTATCAGGAGCGACTATGGTGGAATCTATCCAGGGAGAGGAACTCTGGCGAATGGGGGCCGACAGCTTTTGTTGGAAAAGTAACGGGGAAACAGGGACATCTACGTTTGAGGTGGTTAACCTTCCAGAGATCCCGGGGGTAGAAAAATCATCCGAACTTCTAGATTGGGTCCCGGCTTGTTTGTGGATGACACACCCAAACGATGTGGGATGAATTAAGAGCACGCAGCCAGAAAGGATCAATATAGATAATAAGTCAAAAAGGTTGCCTCGCAGACTACAATATCCATTGCGACCAGAAGCAAA
>CM068960.1:21065164-21093468 GCA_035128595.1 Eptatretus atami
CCGTCATCACTTGCCGCCCCGTTGCACCGTCACCACTGCCTGCCCCCGTTGCACCGTCACCACTGCCTGCCCCACTGCACACGTCACCACTGCCTGCCCCACTGACCATCACCACATGGATTTGATTTTCCTTTACTCATTTTCATTTTTTTTTTCATTCACTTATATTTCATTTACGGGTCTTTCCGATGGTTCTATGATTTTCCTGGTGTACGGCTTCAATATCCATTGGCTTTCAAAGTCTCTGCTTTCTATGTCACCTGGAAGGTACTGATCTTAATATCAGTCAGTGAATCAATGAGTCAGTACATGTGGTTAGAAAGAGCTTTATATATTAGATGTGTTTGTAAGTGTATTTGGGTGCAAATTGCTGTTGTGGACTGCTATCTCCACGCGTGGGCAAGTTTCAGGAAATGGAATGGAGACCTACCAGATCTCAAAGTAGCCAACTCCGTTCGCATGTGTGTGTATAATATGTGTAATATGTCACGTATAATATGTGATCACATATCAATATGTGTGTATATAATGTATATAATATGTCATGTATAACATGTATGATCATAAATCAATGAGTGTGTGTATATAATGTGTATAATACATCACGTATAATGATTACATATCAATATGTGTTGATATAATATGTATAATATGTGTATAAATCACAATTGTGCATGTGCATGTGTAAATCACGATGCATATATGTGTGTGTGCATGATTTGTGTACACACTGCTGCTACTGGTCAACATCTTCACTCGTGAGTCTCTAAGACTGAACGGAGTCTTCCCTGGTCCTGAAGCATCCATCTTCACCCAAGCAAGGAACCACGACTCATGGAACAAGCCGTCTCCTTATCCATGCTCCAATTAGCAGAGCCTTCCCTGGTCTTGAAGCATCCGTATTCACCCCAGCAAAGAACGACTCATGGACCAAACCGTCTCCTTATCCATGCTCCAATGAACAGAGCCTTCCCTGGTTCTGAAGCATCCATCTTCACCCCAGCAAGGAAGGACTCATGGACCAAGCTATCTCCTTATCCGTGCTCCGTCTCCCCCTCTGTCCCTGAAGTGGCAACAATGTATATCTGAGTGATCTGCCATGTGGCCTCTGGGGTATGTGCAATCTCTTCCTTCTCAGTCTCATCCTTCCTTGACAGAATAGAGTTTGCAAAACCCAACAAGATGCAAGGCAAGGCCAGGGAGCCAGGCCGCATCCCAAATGCATGTCAATCGGTGCAACTCCAGGTGCCCCCCACACGGCCCTCTGCTCTACCAAAGCTGCTGTCCTCGGCTCGGTTCTCGCTCCCATGTAAATCATTGCATTCGGCGCTGTCCTGGATCCCATGGAACTCGGTCCCATGCAGGCGGAACCTGGTAAAAAGAGAGTCACCAAAGCTCGGGTTTTCGTTCTCAGCATGATGGGGTCGGCAAAACCCAACAAGCCGCAAGGTCAGGCTGCGTCCCAAAAGCATGTCAATCAGCACGACTCCAGGCGCCACATTTGCAGCCCTCTGCCTCACCAAAGCTGCTGTCAACAGCTCGGTTGTCTTTCCCATTAAATAAACAACAAAAAATTGGGGCCCCAAAATAGATAATTTGCAACAGAGAGGCAATGTAGTCATGGTGATGGTGGAAGTCGCTGGCAGATCAGTGATGGAAAATAATTGCTGACCGTGAATTTGATGCCGTCGGGGTCAGTGAGAAAAAGGGGGAGGGGGGAGAGGAGGTGGTCTCTGGCTCTTGATACCCTCACATGCTGGTAAAAGTGAGCAATGGACCTCCATTTCTTTCCTCTCTTTCTTCTCAGAGTGTCTCAGTTTACATTGGCAGACAAGTCTTGCTCGTGAAGAACAGTCATTCTGCATCAGCATATATGGAGGCCAATAGATGGAATAAACAGAACGATGATCGAAGTATGCTGAAAGTCTTTGGAAGCAAGAGGCTGATGTTTCTGGCAAGAACCCTTCACCAGACCCTATTTTGCTCCAACAAAGGGTTAATGTCCGAAAGGTCAGGTTCTCCTTGCTTCCTATGGTGGTTAGCACACTTTGATAAACATTCTGTTGATTCCCTCTATTGTATCTCAGTCTCCCTATCCATCCACAAACACCCCTCTGGCCTTGATTTCATTCACCAAACATGCTGGCCTATCTAGTTCCTGATGTTTCCATGAACCAAGGCAATAAAATGTTTGATAGTTGACAATCCAATCACCTACACCGTCTCTTCGTGTTACTCGGGAATGTTGTCATCCGCATTGCAGTTGTCAAAGCCTCTCAAGTTCCTGCACCTCAAAGTGCTTGAAGTCAAATAAATGAATTATAAATTTGTCCTCCATTTGCTGATGATAAATCTTTACTTACAACACTTAACACAAAAACATTACATTATTCCGGTTCCGGTTTGAAGCAATCGGACAGCATGTGCTTTGCTCCTTCAAAAGCCAAATTCCACCGAGTGATTGTGTCCACCTGTTGGTTCAATTCAGTAAAAATGTCAATGTCTATTACTGTACCTGAAAGTCTGTACGCCTTCATATATTAGCTGTTGTGTTACTTTTTGGCAACACGGTCATCCTGCATTTCCCATCTGTTCTTTGCTATTTCCTCTTGCGCTCCTCAATCTTTTTCTTCTTCATATACATTCTATACCCAACTCTCTTCCTGCAATATTTTCTTTAAACCCAACCCCCTCAATGATTTACAAAACAGCAACACCTTCACTCCTCACATTGTAGTTTCCACTCGGCTGACCATACTGCATTCCATTATTACTATCTCACCATCTGCAGCACTCTTCCTCTGATCCATATTGCCCTTTCCCATCATTTCCATTGTCCTGTTTATCAAAAATTACTTGGAACAACGTTTTTCATCATTCATTCATTCTCTCTCACCTAATGCACATCTACTGTGGTCACACTACTTACCCACGTGACTGCCATTCTCGGTCTGCCTGGGAGTTCTTCGTTTCTTCTTCATCCTTTCCTCTGCCTCTGACCATTTGTCATTTTTGCACCGTGCAAACCTCGATTTTCTCTCCTTCCTTGTTGGGCAACATGTAAACACACACAAACATGAATCAAACATGCAAATGCAGTGCAGCCTTCCTTTAAAAGCATTTCTTTCACCCAGCTCTCTACAGGTACAGAACAAACAGCATCAGCACAAATCCTCAAGACTTCATCGACTAGTCTGCCGAATACTCTTTCTCCACTCATTTTCCAGGTCTTTCTTTAATGGCCTCTTGCCTACATTAGGGCAAGTTGCCAATGTTACTGCAATTCATAAAAGGTCATCAACACCAATCCACACAGCTCAAGACCAGTATGTCTTCTCATCCAAAGCAAAATAATGGAATTGATCATCCTCGCAGTTCTCAAGACATCTCTTCTCTAACCCTTTTATCTGATTCTTGATTTCTGCAAAG
This sequence comes from Eptatretus atami, assembly GCA_035128595.1. Classification (NCBI taxonomy): domain Eukaryota; kingdom Metazoa; phylum Chordata; class Myxini; order Myxiniformes; family Myxinidae; genus Eptatretus; species Eptatretus atami. The sequence continues at coordinate 21,068,594 of CM068960.1, forward strand.
ATCAATCCACTATGAACATGCTGCATCAACTACATCAACAATTAAAGGGTGCCCTTGATCTTAAAACAACTTAGAGTCACCTCACTGGATATCTCTCCAAGCATTTAATGCTGCCCTGCTTTCCAAACTATCAGCTAATGGTACCCAGAATTCCCCCTTGGACTAACTATCAGGTTTCCTCTGCATTTGCAAGCAGCAGGTTTCTTCATATGACATTCTCTCCCATGTACTACCTGTCGAGGCTAGCCTTCCTCAAGGTTGTAGTCCAGCACCATTCCTGTTCTTGGTGCACATTAGTGACCTCATCACTGGAAAATCCATTGTTTCCTTTTGCAGATTACTACTTCTGTACAGGACTGTTCCTTGCCCTTCTGCCAGGCAGACTTTTAAAGCATGGCTCTCTGACAAGCTGGAGAAAATAAGCAATTGGTTATCTACCTGGACCATTCTTTTGGTACACAAAGACCCTGACTCTTACTTTGTCCCTCCATGAAGATTCACTGGCAAGTCCAATTTTTTTTGTTGAAGTCATCTTCTGGGAGTGGTATAGTCTGTTTCACTCTTGGACTTTCAAAATCTGCAATGACCTGTCTTGGATAGATCATATCTCCCAAGCTGGCCTTCAATATTGGTGATGCTTCAGAATTCTCTGCAAGGCTAAGTCTTTCCTCCACCAGACTCAACTTTGTATTTGAGGCCTTTGTCTGAAGTGCCAAGGAATAAATCTGGTTCCCCCATGATGGGTTGGTACTGCTGCTTCCCATATTACCCCTACCCCTGCCTTTTGAGGCTATGAAGTCGAAGGCCATCTGTGTCATTGTCATCTTATGACATGAGGCTGATTCTCAGGGTCTGCTTTTCGCTAATTGCAGGCAGTTTTGTGACCTTGCAATCATTTACCATGTCTCTTTGGGTCTTGCTCCTCCTGCTCTCTCACCTCTTTACCCAGCTCCCCCCTCCCCCTCTTCCCTCCATGTTCTACCATAAACCACAAACTTCTTATACTCCCAAAGTCTTGACTTAGTTCTCACCTCCATTTATTTATCCCCTTCTCTCATCTGTGGAACTCTATTCCCAAATCTGTTATCTCAAACCCTTTCCTCCAGGCCTTCAGGCTTGCCCACCCACAAACACCTCATGGTTTCTCTCATTCCTATCAGACACCGTCCAACTCTCACCTGCACCACAGTCTCACACTGTGGTACATCCGTGCATTGTTTTCCAGCTGTTTCCTCTTTGCTCTACTACCGTGTTGACCCTTCACTCTATTATTTTTCTCTTCCATGATTGTGCAAATTTAAATTGATACCTGAATTTCAAAAAAAATCCAAGGATATCTGAATGTCAAAAAAAAACCAACTTTGTAAGAATGTTTGGATTTGTTTTGGACAATTCAGGAAGACTTTATTTCTGGAATCTTTTTTTGCACACCATATCCAACTTCACAATCTTTAGAAGATATGTCCTTGCAAAAAACCATAGACATGGGTTTACACTTCCCTAAGTATGGCATACACCATACCTGTTGAAATCATTTCTTGAGGTTTCTAAAGGCCAAACATTTGAAAACCAACTCGAGGTGAGTGTTGTGAAAACCACATCAATGTGCAGCTAAGATAATACTGTGAGTGTCTTGAGACTTTTGGCACAAACGATAAATTGTAACGCAGCCCATTGTTAGACATGTGTTTCTTGTTATGCAACAGTTACTTTGTAAGGTTTTCGAACAGTAACTCATAGGATGCAAGGAGCCAGGAAGAATCAGAGCCAGACTCACTTAGAGATATATTTACATGAAGAGTCATGTTTACTCGTTTCGAAGTTGTGGTTTATCCAAGCTGGCCTGGAAGATAATCATCTTTGGAACTTTAATCGGGATCAGCCAAGACGTAACCCAGTTATGAAGACCAAATCATGAAGGCTCCTTGAATCACCGCCTGTTTTACATTAACAATGAATAGTTTTAGGTACATACGTTTACTCTGCATTGGGGAAAAGGCCATCCATTTATTATGTATGCACAGGATGTGGGGGGGGGGGAGGGTGATGGTGGAGACAGAGGATTGGGTACCCTCAAATTGGGGAACCAATCCTGGATGGGTCAGCACCCGTGGCAGGGTGTGGAAATTTCCACCCGAAGCAGAATTGGGAATTGAACCACAACAGTGGGGAGAACACAATAAAGGTTTATCCCCTTCACCACCAAAGTACTTGGGGGGAGGGGGAGGGGGTGGTATGCTATATTTGGAAATTAAAATTGATAAAAGAAAGGGAAGGGAGATTGATAGGAGAGAGAAATGGAGGTGTGGGAAGACTTGTGATAAGTGAAAGAAGGATGTGGAGGTGATAGGAGTAAGGAAGTAAGGAAGGGAAAGGGAATGTGTGGTACACATGAGGATTGGGGAAGGGGGGTGAGGGAGTCGAGAATTCCACAATATTGTTGCGGTTCTATAAAACCGGCACTCCTCCGAGGCAATGACACCCAACATATAGCGATCCTAAGACAGTTATCTCATTAGTATTTGTTTAGTTAGCCCTTTCCATATGTCTCGTGGATAAATGGGGAAAGATGCATTGTGTAGGGCTTTTAGTTTGATCTTCAATCCTTTATTCTTTCATTTCTTTACTAACCTTTATCTCATACACAAACCACGCAAACATGCACGCAGATTGGTAACGATACCCGGAGCGTCGAGAGGACACAGCAGAAGCTCATTTGCATATGCGCGCCATTTTACGTTCAAATGGCGTGCCATAATCCAACTGAGGCTTCACATCAGACCCATACTATGCTCACCACAACGCTACAACGCTTACCATAACCACTCCAAACGCCTTCTAAAAATCCACACAACAACCGAAAAATCACCCCAAACGCCACAACCATGACCAACTACCCCAACCTCTTCACCACAACACCACAACTATGACCAACTACCCCAACCTCTTTGCCACAAATGCCACAACCATGACCAACCGCCTCAACCTCATCACCACAATCGCCTCACTTTTACCGCACACACCACAACGCATCCCTCACCCACCTATAACCGCCGCAACTGCCATCAACCCCCCTGGATGCTCACCATAGTCTCTGAGGGTGCCGGAGGAATGAAGACATTAAGAACCGGGGTGTTTCGGTATTTAACTCGGGGTGAAGACCGGGGGGTGAAGACCGGGGTGTTTCGGTATGTAACTCGGGGTGAAGACAGGGTGTGAAGAACTGGGGATGAAGACCGGGGTGTTTCGGTATTTAACTCGGGGTGAAGACCGGGGGGTGAAGAACTGGGGGTGAAGACCGGGGTGTTTCGGTATGTAATTTGGGGTGAAGACCTGGGGGTGAAGACCGGGGTGTTTCGGTATTTAACTCGGGGTGAAGACCGGGAGGTGAAGAACTGGGGGTGAAGACCGGGGTGTTTCGGTATGTAACTCGAAGCATAAACGTGTGCTAGTGTTTATTCAAGGATGTGCAGGTAGCTCCAGCGTTTCCCCAAATAAACACACTCTAATGGAGTCCAGTGCCTGTTCAGGGCTGGAGATCACTCCCAAATACCCTGCGCCAATGTTAATTATGGAGCTCTGTTGCATGGCCAGGCTCGAAGGCAACTGAAGCCATTTTCGATTCTGAAGCATGGTGGGGGCATGGCTACGACATGGGGCGACTGCTATGCACCAAATGGGGAGCTCAGGAATGCCTACAGGTTGTTTTGATCAGATTTTTGGCTCCTCTCTCTCTCTCAGGCTCTATAAAAGGGAGCAATTAAGCTCGTCCCCTCTCTCTCTCTCTCTCTCTCTCTCTCTCTCTCTCTCTCTCTCTCTCTCTCTCTCTCTCTCTCCTTCATCAAAGCTCCATGAGGCGGTCATACAGGCACTCTCTCCTTCATCCAGGCTCCGTGAGCAGTTATCTAGGATTCGTTCTTTCAGGCCAGGCTCCTTTAGGCAGTCATCCAGGATCACTCCTTCGTCCAGCATCCAAGCGGAATCTCTTCACGAGCCAGTGCAATCGAGCAGAGAGGGCAGAGCAGCCAAACGAGGTGAGCGGGGTGGAGCGAGCTATTGTCAGGATGGGCTGGGATCACCCCCGGATCATCAGCGCTCAGTTTCAGCTGCATTCAGCAGCCAATATTCACACTTACAGACCTCTCGCACATCTCCGTTAAGTCTTTCTCTCAGGCATCTTTTTCTCCCATCTATGTCTCGTCCACTGAGGATGCACAAGCTAAGAGAGCATTACTGATTCATACCTCTCACACCTTCCTCTTACATCACACTGCACGACATGCTGCAATGCATTTGCACCTCCCACTCCCACACCATAGACACTCAGTTTTCCTCCCTCCTCCCCCTTCCTAAGCGATTGGGTTGTGCCTGTCCGTCGACCGTGCAAGGTACAACGGGGTCGCTACACCTCAACTGTCTCTCCTCTTTCTGGCTACCTCCAATTTCCTCGGGTGTGCCTGCGTGATGGCGCCTGTTATGTGTAACATAAGGTAAGATTGTAAGTTTATCGGGGTAACTCTGTACTGTCTCCTTGTATAAATATTTGTATGTCTTTTGTCGCACCCACAAATTCCTTGCTTTCCCCTGCTGTACATAATTATTGTGCTCCATAATTTTCCTCGCCTGGTTATAATAAATTTGCTTTGTTAGAAATGCACCCAGCTCGTTTTCATCTTTTCCTCCATTGGTCCAGCATGGTCCGCACATTAGCCTAGCCGGGAAGTTACACCTCAAGAATCTGCTTATTAGCCAATGCGTACTTGGCAGCTTCGCTCGGCTGCACCTGATACGGTAAGTTTAACACAAGTATGCATCGAGGGCATGATTCCCCATAAGGTGACTGCATGTTCCCAGTTGAATAGTGGTCAAATGGAGGACACTGTGTCACGTGGTTAAATTATTGGCGTTCGCGGTTGACTAGCGACCCGCCGCGATACCAACTTATTTGTGTTTGACGGCCTCGACTCCAGGAATATCCTCACCTCATAGTACCCCCGCGACCCCGGATCTGCAACAATGTTTACCTACTGTACATAATGCATGTACTTTACTTGACGAACCTAATTAGTCAATTTGAAACGGATGTACACCATTAAAATTCTTTCATTTCATTTCTCCGTACTCCATCTGATCTTTGGCCGACTTGTGCTTCTTCCAGGATGTTCTCCAAGTTGTCAATTTGTAATTCTTGTTCGCTGATTCTCCGCTCTTCTTGCTACAGTTCTTCCAGCCCAGTCCCATTCAGTTTTTTGATAGTTGAAGCCATTTCTGACACCATTTGCTCATGGATTGTTGAATGACAGGAGTATTTTCATAGTGAGTTGTTTGTAAATGAATGGCTGCCGGAAATTTAGTCTTTGAGGGAAGTCCATCCCAATACTGTTTGACAACTGTTTGGATATTTTAACCTCAGCTGCCTCTTACATGTTTGTCACACTCGATGCAATGGCTGTTTAATTACATCGAAATTTGCAGAGGCTCCAAAGGGAAAAAGAATAGATTAAGGTTTTTGAGATTACCATGGCAGTTATGTGGAAAACAAAACTTCACTCCTTCATTCTTCAGGATTTCACAATTAATAATTTCACTCTCACAGCAATCACAATACACCCCCCGCCCCCCCTTTTCAGACACTCCAACCCTAATGTCTCTCACAGTACTCTTTGGTGCTGTCAAAAGCAATGAGAAAACCTTCACATCAAGAGTAGATTGGAAGACAAGGTAGGCGGCCCAGAGATTCATAAATCCAAAGGCCACAATTCCCATTCGGGTATCCGAGAAGAGTAAAATAAAATTAAAATAAATAAATAACACAACCAGCCTCAGTCGCGTAACTTAAGACCAGCCTCATAAGACATGGGGGCTTCAACCAGCCTCAGTAACACAGCAGTTAGAGCATCCACTCTGAGTCTAGGAAGTCAGTGGTTCAAACCCTGCCTAAGTCATACCAAAGAATAAAAATGGTACGTACTGTTTCTGTGTTTGAGGGAACTCATATTATTATAACACAAGAATGTAAGCAAATCAGCAGTCAATATATTTAAATATGATATATGAAGCCCTGTTTTTATCATTTATGCAAAAGTATTGTTGTAGGATTCCCGCCCGTCGGCGTGCGAACGACCGCGTCTAACCAATAGCGGTCGCATCGCCCACCGAACGGACAATCCAGTCGTGACTTTCTGGCAACAACGCCAGAAACCAGTCACGGGTGGGTTTTTAATCCACCACGGCCCAGTCCGTATTCTACCCGCGCGAAATAGGGTCAATAACCGAATATCATATACCTAGGTACCCGTGCGGGTAACCTACCGAGGGACCGTCCCTCGGCGAAGGCCTGCTTGACACGAACCGCTTAAGCGGTCCGTTCCGTTCTGGGATAACCGACGGGTATTATCGCCAGACCTCGCCGGACCCGATTCTATTTATCGGCTATTTAAAACCAACTATATTCCGAGTGCAAGATGGGGCAGTTCAATGAGGGAATGGACGCAACGAACAGGTTTACATTCACACAAGGACATTTATTATAATAAAACACGTATGCAATTAAACAAGGCAAAACACGTAAGCAATTATACAAGCAACAAAAGCACGACAAAAGAACTACAACCGTCTACTTATTATGTACAGTCAGTTGCACTTAACAGCAGTTCCTACTTATTAGAGGGGCCCACGGAACACATACGCACACACACACACCCAAGAAATGGTGGCAGAGGCCTTTAATAACGAGCTCCAGCTCGGAGGACAGGTGAGCTGAAACCCAGAGCCTATCTCGAACCTCTCCACCTCGTGTGGTCTTCAAGTTGTTCGGACCCGGGCTCCAGCGAGAGCGAGCTGGATCCAATCGCCGAGCCGCGATCCTTCCCAGCTCCCGCAAATCTCCCGCGCTTCTCAACACGGGCTGGTGAGACGAGGTGCCGATCCTTCCCGTCGATGCATCGCTTCCCCGAGGAACCACCTCCCGCGCTTCTCAACACGTGCTGGTGAGACGAGGCGCGATCCTTCCCGTCGAGCGTCGCTTCCCCGAGGAACCACCTCCCGCGCTTCTCAACACGTGCTGGTGAGACGAGCGGCCGAACCTTCCCGTCGATGCATTGCTTCCCCGAGGAACCACCACCTCCGCCGCTTCTCAACACATGCTGGTGAGACGAGGCGCCGACCTTCCTGTCGATGCGTCGCTTCCCCGAGGAACCACCCCCACGAAGAGGTCGATGAGTCGCACCAAGCCGGGAACCAAAATGGAGAACAAAGAGCTCCACAAACCAAGAAGAAGCCACCACTCGCAGCTCGAGCCGAGCGACCGGCTTAACTTCCTTCCAAACAGGGCAGCTTGAAGCAAAAAGTTCTCCCGAGCCAAGCAGAAGCCGAAGCTCACGGAACCGTCAAAGCAAAGAGCCTCCAAAAAGCCTCCTCCCGAACCAGGCCTCAGCCGAAGCTCACAGAGCCAGCCGAAGCAAAAAGCTTCCAAAGCCTCAACCCTAACGCAAGCCAAGCAGGACCCGACGGTCTGCTGAACGACTCCCCTCAACTCCTTCTCCACTCTGCCCTCTCCAACTCTGCCCTGAACAAAGAAAAAAGATCTCCTCTTATCCTTCTCCGCCCCCCTCCTCCACGCCCGGCGTGACTCATGCCCTCGTGATCCATCCCCCGCTCAACCATGGGTGGGAGGAGTTGTTGACATCAGAGTCACGGGACGGCAGGGTTCTTCCTCTTCGCAGAAGAGGGGGAGGATGTCTCCATTGTTCGTTCCCTAACTATAAATCGATCCGCAGCGCATCTAATCGATTTCTGAACATTTAAACAATGGAAGGTGAGCTATCTCGGGAACAAGCACTTATTGACAAGCTGACTAAAGGAACCTGTATGTTGTGTGCAATCGAATTCCAAATTCGTAACAGTATAATTGACTTCCGTTTCCGTTTGCCTATCTCTTTGCTGATGATTCCACCCTCTGCCATATAATTTCTTATCCTTCAGACAAGCAGGCTGTAGCCTCCTCCCTCTCTGCAGACATTGATAGAATTGGGAGCTTATCCAACACTTGGAATGTCTTTCAACCCTGACAATTCCCATACGCTCACCCTGTCACTACAAAATGTCCCTTTGAAAAACCCTCCCATCTACTTCCTAAACAAATCACTTGAAGAGGTTAAGTGACTCACACTTTGGGCCTCACCATCTGCTATGATCTTTATTGGGCAGACCATATTTCCAAGATGGCCTCCAAAGCCAGCCACCGACTGGGAAATCCCCTGTCATGCAGTCTTTCCTTGGCCAGTCTGAACTTTTGATAATCTACAGGGTGGCCATAAAGTCTGGAAACATAGGCGAATATACATTAAAAAATGGTTTATTGGCGTCACATTACAATACATGACATATTCAATGACATTACATGATATGTTCAATGTGTTGCCCCTCACAAGAAATGCACAGTTCAATGCGCTGTGCAAAATTGCAATGAATGCAGCATTTCCATCAATCCCTGCACTTGCATCCATGATGCGTTTCCTCAGATGATTCGTGTCTGATTTTCACTGAATAAACCTGCGTCTTCAGCATACATACGAGGGACAACACATTGAACATGTCATGTATTGTAATGTAATGTCAATAAACCATTTATAATGTATATTCGCCTATGTTTCCAGACTTTTTGGCCACCCTGTACAAGGCCTTCATTCACAGCTTAATGAAATACTGCTCTACTCTTTGGGCTGGTGCCCATGCCTCACATCTTGCCTTCTTAATGCCATGGAAAGCAAGGCCTTGAAATTAATTGAGATCTTCCGAGATGAAGCGGAGTGTCTCGGCCTGTTACTGTCACATTGTAGACAGGTTGTTTGCCTTTCTATATTCTACAAACTCCTTTTTGGTCTTGCACCCTCTGCCCTGTCTTGGATCTGTCCCTCCCAGGTTTCTGCAACATGCACACAGTCTGCCAGTTACCCTTTTCTTATTAAACTCCCAAAGTTCAGGTTCACTGCTCACCCCCACTCATTTGTTCATCTTTTCTCTCACCTGTGGAGCCAACTTCCCCAGTCTGTTCAGTCTCATTCTTCCCTCCAGGGCTTCAAGACAGCTGTTCACCACTACTTCAGGTCACCCCCATCCATACTCATGGGCTATTCTGCTCCAAATGACCCCATTCACAAGCACTCCCCTTTTCCAGGTTATTGGGATTTCCCTCCCCCTCTCCCTCACCTCTTTTCATTTGTTAGTTGTCGGTTGGTTTGTTCCTTTTCTGTTTCATCTCCACTTTCCCCTTCCTCTTCTTGTTGTGTTTCATTTCGCTTGTGTGCAGCTTGATGAACCCCATGTGTCCTTCTCCTCCTCCCCTTGATCTCACTCTCAATTTTATTCATGGTGTTTCACCCATTCCATTTTGTTCCCTTCCTTTCTTCTCCAAGAGCCTCGATCATTTATCCCCTCCAAAAAATTATTACTCTGTTACTATATGATATACCTAAGCTTGAAATCGTCGATTCAATCGAGACTCGGACTCGAGTCAGACTCGTCACATTTATTTGGATCCATGACGACTTGAGACTACTGGGGAAGCTAAAGACTCAATTTGAGTCTTGAAAGCTGCAACTCAAGTCATTTTCGAGTCGGTGGAAATTTAATTGCACAAATTCGATAACATATTCCAAGGAAGGATGATCGTGGTGAAGTCCAATACCCTTGATAGCGCTCCAGGGGCTGTACTGGATGAAGACCACTCGGTTGTCAAAACGTTGGATCTGAGCCTTGCCCGCTGGGCAGTTGTACGAGTTGGTGGTGCATTCACTTTTGAAAATATCCTTCACAATTATAACTAGGGTTTTGCAAATGGTAACATCGCAAACGATAGTAATGGGTCAGCTCTTCGAAGTCGCCATACGGTTCCACATATGGTCATGGTGCGTTTTGACAGCATGGGATTGCCCAATTAACTGCAGTGAATGAGCTTGATGTTGGAGACTTTAAGCAACCACAGTATCATTGCAATGAATGCCATTTTCACTCCAGTCTGGGAGCCGTCCATCACATTGCTTCCTGCATCGTGATTACTACCTTCCCGCGGTGTGCTAGTCCGCACAGATAAATGTCACAATTTAGAAATCTAATGCAGCATCCCTCTCGTGTCGGTCAGTGCCAAGAAAGATTCTACCAACAGCTGCACATGTATTCTTAAAGAGCTCTTGGTTTGCTTGCCAACTGCATTTCACTTCCTTGCCAAGCACATCCTGTTGGCATTGCCATTGTTAAATGCAATCTCGGGCATACTTTGTGCACCCGATGGAGAACAGGTGACAAGTTAAAGACCGAAGAGTTAATGACCTCCGTGCAGACTTGAGTGAAATGAGGCCTGAAATGAGTGACATTAAGTGTTATAATTTAAAAGAAAACTCGACACTTGTTCGAAGAGCAGGACTTACTGTGATAAATAGCAATGGATAAACACTTGTCCAATAAAATAACCTGCTGAACTCAAAATGGTGGTCAGGATCTTCTACACTTTATGTCATTCATTTATATACAGCACCTGTCAGGTTGCATTTGTTGTTGTTTTTTCTTCTTCCTTCGTCTTCTTCGTCTTCCATATGCAGCACAAGGCTGTGGGGTAGCATCATTGGCCGAGGCCGTGGCTGTGCCACTGATGCAACGCAGTCTGTAGGTTAGGGCAGGAATTTGGAATTTGTCCACCGTGCCGGCATTAGCTCGTCAACTCTTCGCGAAGGACACCGCGAGATCTTTCACGTCCAACAGCTAATGCCAGCAGATGGAACACCCGATTTAACGTGCATTCGAAGGACGGCACAAACATTGATGCCTCACTGCCTGTGAGACGCCAGGCTGACGGATAGTGGCTGGGCTATTTGAACCCAGGCGAGACAGCTCACAAGTGAGTGTGCATCCCTCCAGTCTAGGCTATCCTGCCAGCCCCAAGGTATCTTTCAAAAACGATAGACCAATGTGTGCCAGCACACTGGGCACGATTCTAAATTCTGCTGTGGTCAACAGGAGGAACTGTATCAGCAGCGAACCTGCGTCCTGAGAAAAGATGCACACCAACATGCAGGCACCACCAGAAACGATGCAAACCAGAATGTAGGTCTCCCTGGAGGATGGTGTACTCGTTGAAGCAATGCCCTGATCGAGAATAATCGAGATGACTGTTTATAGTCTGACCGGGGTTTAAACCCAGTCGATACGCCTCAAAGGTAAGTGCAACCCCTCTCAGCTATCCTATCAAGCCTTTACGTGAATGCACCTTTAAATATAGAAGCTCGAGATAAAGAATTGAGGAATCATTTGGTCACCAGACCTGACCCCCTGTTGACTCCTTCGTGGGGGTAACTTGAAGTTGGTCATCCACAATCGACCATCCCAGAATTATCGACAAACCGAAGGAGAAAACATGATCCAAGCATTTCAAGATGGATGTTGACATGTGAAAGAATGTTCAGGCACGCATTGTTGAAACTGATTCAAAAGTGCGTCGATGCTAAGGGTGAACAGTTCGAGCATCTGTTGTCGTTTACCGTCGAAAGATGAAATCCCTAAGGTGTCTAACTTGCACCATAATGCCCTGTGCAGTATGTGTACATTTCACAAATCAAACCACAAAAGTTTTACAGGTACCTTCCAAGCAGTTAAGACTTACTAAACATCCTAAGGTTCTGCAGAATCAGTTGGTAGCACCTTGATGCACTCAGGATCAAAGCAAACATCGGTAACGTGAGCGACGAGCACATTTCCTCCAGCTCACCATGCCATCTGTGTGCCTATGATAACCAAGGCTCAACGGTCTTTGAGAAGCTTGATTAAAGCAACATGTTGGTAATTATGGAGAGCATTCTCGACTCCCTCGCATATGAGGAGATAATTAGAACGAGGGTGAGCGTTCAATCAAAATATTTAATCGCTCTAAAATGGAATCGGAAGAACAATGTTGTGCCAAATGCAATCGCGTTGAGTCTTGATGAGAGCGTAGACTTAATGATCAGGTTTCAGGACGGAAGGATCGAGTTTGAAAGATCTTCTTTCTTTTTTTTCTCTTCTGACCTGTCCTTTTTTACATCAAGAACACAAAGAACTATGAAAGGTTGGTACCTCCTTTAGTTCACCGGCATGCCATTCAAGCGGTGCAGCAGTGAACAAGGACTCCGCGGCATCAATTTAAACCGGCTGACCCGTGTAGATGCGTTTTTGGCAATTAAACATCATCAGCACAGAACAAATGCTCTAACGGACTCACTTCTCGAGTGAGGGAGCAAATCCTCCAATGAGGGTGATGTGTTCATCACACTGCTTGGTTGTAGCGGTGACGACACTCAAGTCAGTTGGCAGGTCCAACAGTGAGGGCTATATGCACGATAGACTCCTTCACTGTCATGGTGCCAATGGTATGCACAAGCAGCCGGAGGCCTCTAATCGGCAGCACATAAATAGGGTGTTTAAAAAAATGTCGTTATCCGGCTTCATCTCTCTGCCACCCTCTTCAGGGCGTTCTGCAGCGCTCAACGTACACTTTGCGCCTTCGATTTACACCAGCTCACCTTGAAGGAGCTATCTACGTGTATCATTCGCTTGCACACACTTTTGGCTCTGACCATTCTCAGCACAAAGGAGATGCAAAAATAAATAAAGATGCTAAGATGAAACAAAGGCAGCAATAACGAGGTAGATAAACATCTTCACAAGGCACTCTGTGGATCATTCCCAAAAGAAACCCAACACAATGACCACCACGGTAAGCATTCCCATTGCAGACTACATAAGAAAATGATAAAAGCAACAGTTAGAATCTGACTTTTTAAAATAAAATTAAATGTACTGATTTTAGTTATCTCTGCAAGGGGGTGCTGCATCTCTGAGAATGCCTTCCTTCGGGTGGGCATGCGAAGCCGGATTTCTTATCCACATTTAGATTGACATTAAACACACCACGGTCTCTCTCTCGAAAGCATACATTTCCGGGGGAAAGTTTCAAAGATGGAACTGAAGATGAATGAATGTGATGTTGTGTGACCTTTACAACTGCCGGTCAGATCGGGGGCTAAGCAACATCTCACTGGTTGATTTGGGATGTCCACTTTCCAATGGAGTCTCAAAAGAAGCCTCAACGTAGTTCGATCTCACAGCTCCAGTCGAAGCCATACTGTCACGGTATCGTCATATCATGGAAAACCTGGTTAGAAGAGCTCACGTGTAGTGTACTCCCAGTTGAGTTGTCTAACCTGGGTTGGAATCCTGTCACAACTATAGATCGCATTCACCTATAGCTCTTAAAGATCCCACTTAGACTTTTGAAAAGAGTAGGTCATTGTGTGACAGAAGCATGGCCGAATCGCAAATTCGTTCTCGATTATACATGAGCACTGCGCTAAGCCTCAGTAATGATGCAACCAGCACACACACCAAATTCATAGGAGGGGCACTGCATCAGTTCGATCATCTGAGTTCCTGTGTTGAAATCTTATGGATTACAGGATGAAATTGAGACCCCTCCCCCACTGGAAAGGCAAATGCAATCCACACAGTGTATTGTTTGCTGCGAGGAAGTCTTGGCAGCCCTTTCAATCTTTTGCCAAGGAGGATGGTGTACTTGACCTTGAGACAGACAAAGAATGGAAATCCACTCATAAAAGCTTCATTTACATGGGCAATGGTAAAATGTATTATAAGTTCAAGGACAATGACATGGATATGTGGAGGTGTATAGTTGCGGCTGTACATATGCTTGTCGTGATAAAACACCCTGACATGGCATGGCTTACCGGTGGAGCCACTGCAATAAGGAAAGCATTAACACCTTCGTTTTCCCATTAAACATGCAGTGCAAAGGTGAGGCCAATTTGTGAAACTTCATCAACTTGTCTGTTTGTCCATATGAACTGCTAGATGACTCAAAAACGGCCTTGTTTTCGTCTCCAGTTGGCTTTCAGGCCAAAATATATAGATAACAGTCTTACGAAAACATAAATGTGGATAATGTAGATCTCAGGTTCGAGTACAATAATACAAGAAGGTGGAATTTTTCACACCCATCCAGCCTGAGCTGTGCATATACAACAAGAAGTCTCAAGACTCAGTCCAAGAACTTACAGCACAGTCTCCCAATGACTGATGAGCACAGTCGGCCAGAAATAAGTTCTCGAATAAATAAATAAAAATCGAAGAAAAACCCATCTTTCTATCAACATTCTGTAGAAAAGCTCACTGTGCCTCTTGTTTACCATCCCCAGCAGGGTCCTTTGTCTTATCTCCCACCCGAGTTCCCTTGGGCCAGCTCCCTGGCTCCCAGACAGGGCCCGCTGTTGACGGGCGAGACGATTAAGGCTCCTGAGCCGCAGGGCAATCGCCTTCCACGGCTCCTCTTACGTACACTCGGCTCGTGGAATCGCACCTCGGCGCAAGAGACCGCATGCCAATGGCCAGGTCGCCCCTGGCGCCGCTAAGTCAGCCGCAGACTGGCCCAGCAAGGAGGCGCCCGAGGACGGCTGCAACGACGGCAAAGTAATGGGCACAGGCACACGTTATACATTTAATTACGTCACAATGGATCTTGCACGTCATAGTCAGTAAACAGTCTGAGAGTCGGTCAGTCCAATGATTGTTATTTTAAAGTATATTTTCCTTCTCGTCTCTCTTGTACAGGTCGTGGAAAAAAAAACATGGAAACACCTGCGTAAATGAGGGACACCAAGCAACGGCTTCTACACAGGTGTGGCCCATGTGTTATTTAAGCAAATAACATCCCAGCATGCTTCGGGTCCTGTATAAAAATGCTGCACAGGCCTGGTTGCTTATAGTTATGACTAGCATGGCTGCAAAAGAGGACCCTCACCCCCACCCCCCGCCCCCCGCCCCTTCCACAGAGCACGTGTGATCGCCCAATGGTTTGATGAGCATGACACTGATGTTATCTATGAGTTGATTGACTTTCTTGTTGGTAGAATGGTGCCGCATCCCAACTGCAGAATTTTAGATGCTGGTGGACTCTACGCCACGGCGCATACAGGCCGTAGTAGCAGCACGTGGTGATCCAACGCTCCACTAAGTGACTTTACATTAGTGTTTCCATTTTTTGTCCACTACCTTTAGCTCCCTTGTAATAATCTTCTGTAGTTTATGAGATCTCATGGAAATCTCATAAGAAATCTCATTTACCATGAGAAATCTTTGGAAGGGCTGAATCTGCATAGTACGCAGTGCCTTTAGAAAGTATTCACACCCCTCGACTTTTGTCACATTTTGGTGTGTTACAGCCTGAACTTAAAATGGAATTTAAAAAAAAAATTAATTTCACCGATCTACACAAAATACCCCAAAATGACAAAGTGAAAACATGTTTTTCGAATATTATTCACAAATTTATCGAAATAAAAAATATTTAGTAATATCTAATTCACATAAGTATTCAACCCCCTGAGGCTGAGTCAATATTTTGGAGAAGCGCCTTTGGCAGCGATTACAGCTTCGAGTCTTCTTGGGTATGTATGTATCAGCTTTGCACATCTGGATTTAGGGATTTTCTCCCAATCTTCCTTGCAGATTTGCTCAAGCTCGGTCAAGTTGGATGGGGAGCGTCAGTGAACAGCAATCTTCAAGCCTTTCCACAGATTCTCAATGGGATTCAAGTCTGGACGTTGACTGGGTCACTCAAGGACTTTCACGTTCTTGTTCTGAAGCCATTCCAGTGTTGCTTTTGCCGCAGTCTAAGGTCTTTTGCACTCTGAAGCAGGTTCTCCTCAAGGATTTGCCTGTATTTGGCTCCATTCATTGTTCCCTCTATACTTACAAGTCTCCCAGTCCATGCCGCTGAAAAGCATCCCAATAGCATGACGCTGCCGCCACCGTGCTTGATGGTAGGATGGTGTTAGATGGGTGATGAGTTGGGCTTGGTTTCCGTCAGACGTAGTGCTTTCCATTCAGGCCAAAGAGTTCAATTTTCGTCTCATCAAACCACAAAATCTTTTGCCTCATGCTCTCAGTCTTTCACGTGCCTTTTTGCAAACTCCAGACATGCTGTCATGTGCCTTTTTCTCAGGAGTGGCCTCCACCTGGCCACTCTCCCATAAAGCCTAGATTTGTGAAGTGCTGGAGAGATTGTTGTCCTTCAGGTAGGTTCTCCAATCTCAGCCAAGGAACTCTGTACTGTAGTTCTGTCAGAGAGCAAGTCCAAGAATTTGCACACGTTACGGATGGGACATTCAGAAAGTTTAACCCTCTGAAAAGCAATCAAGTTAGTCATTGATTTTAATGATTTTTATTCTAATGTTGGGGATCTGCATGGAAAATACCCACAATAATTTATATGTCATTACTCCTTGGGATGATTATGTAATTAAACAAAACATGGTGCATTACATATGGGATCACAAAAACACGATTTTTCAAAGAAATGTGTTCAAATTCAAAGTTCTCTGAAAGTATTTCATCATTTACCAGAATTTTCAGTGTCGAGAAAGATGAAACACTTGCGTATCTCATCACAAATTCTCTTACAGAAAAAAATCCACAGTCGTCAAGAGAGATTAATTAGTGTTAATGAAGGACTTAATACGTATGCGACATAAGGGACAAAATTCTTCATCGACTTGACATGCGATATATACCTTGTTGGTGTAAATTGCCTTTCATAACACAATCAAAAGGCTTGACCATAATTTGACACAAAGATCCAACATTTAACGATTAGAAACTCAGCAATTCATGTAGTAGGATATGAAACAAAGTGATCATCTGATTATGAAGTATTAAAAATGCAAAATTATTTTAAATTAGAATCATATTAACCATTGTTTGCAAGTACCTCTGAAGAAAATGAAATGCATAACTATATTGCGGACATGCACAAAAATGTACTATATTAAATGATTAAACCCGGACAGGACACATCGGACAGATCTGTTTTAGTGCGTCGAGTAATTTGTTGGCAATTAATTTTTTTTTAATGCTCATATAGGTTTTTGTTTTGACTTGTCTCAGGACCTCAGGGCTTTTGTACATTCAATCGAAGTAATTTTATGTAGATGTAAACATTTGTCAACGAGACTGAAAATATCAAATCTGGCAATGTAGTTATAATATGGACTACTTCCATTTACACAAGGGAATAGAAGAAGGTATTAATTTTGTCTAAAAGGGAAATACATATTCCAGTATGTTTCAAAGAAAAAACAGAAACTTAGAGGTGCCTGAAATAATGATAAACAAAAACTCATTCTTCTTCAAAAGGAGGTTACACCCCTCCTTTACAAATGGAATGATCCCATATTGTTTAGCCTGCCTTAAACTGGCCGTTGTGTAGAGGACAGGTCTCATGAGAATAAATTAATGCCCAAAATGTCTCCTGGCCAAAGTAGTGGTCAAATGTTGGTGATGTTGAAGTAGTCTTTCCCACAGACTTTACAAGCAATTTCCCATACATACCATTTTTTAATTACTTGTGAACTAATTAGATACTTACATTTTAAGCTAGAAATACAGGATATATGACTAATACATGATGGATTAGAACTTCTGAAAATGTCATGAAAATTTTTTCAGAGCTTTTAGGGTAATCATTAAAAAAAATCCAGGTAAAATTGTTACATGTGGGGCATCGCTTATTAAGAACAGGCCTAATTTGCATAATTAATGCAGTGAACAATTTTTTTCTTGTGTAATAAAAAGGCATGGTAGAGTATTCATGTCCATGTAAAAAAAATTGTTGTAAAGTTTGGTTTAATTTACTACATCACTATTTCAAATTGTCCCATACGTAACACCTAATTTGCATACATGTAAATTAGTTTCGTGATTTCACACCTTAAACCTCCGATTTTGCCATTTTCTTTCAAAGATTAATAAAATTTCACATTCAGACATGAAAATCTCATTGAAATTAGCAGCTGTGGCATGATTATGAAATTCTGCCATGTAAAGGGACCTTCTCTTGGACTTGACCCACAGTGGTCATTGGGTTCTTCATCACCTTTATGACTAAGTTCCTTCTTGCCCGGTTGCTCAGATTGTTGGATGGCCAGGTCTGGGAGAGTCTGGGTAGTTCAATATTCTTTCCATTTCTGAATGGTTAAACTCACTGTGCTTTGGAAATTTTCAACACTCTAGAAATTATTTTTCCCTTCCCCAGATCTATTCCTCTTCACAATTCTATTGGGAGTTCTACGAACAGTTCGTTGGACTTCATGGGAGAGTTTCTGCTCTGAGATGCACTGTCAATTGTGAGACTGTATATATAGAAGGTGTATTTCTTTCTAAATATGTCCAATCAATTGAATGGCTACAGGTGGATTACAATCAAATTGTAGAGACATCTCAAGGATGATCGAAATTGGGTGCACCTGAGCTCAATTTGGAGTGTCATAGCAAAGGGGTTGAATACTTATTGATGCAAGACATTTCAGCTTTTCATTTGTGGTTAATTTGTAAAATTTCGAAACAAAAAAAAAACAATTCCACTTTGTCATTATGGGTATTTTGTGGAGATCAACGACAAAAAAATCTCAATCTAATCCATTTTAGATTCAGGCTGTAAAACAACAAAATGTGAAAACAAAATCAAGGGGTGAATACTTTCTGAAGGCACCGTATATACAGAGCATTTGTATTGCCTTTAAGTGCCTTAAAAAACAAAAAGGTGTTCATCTGATGCGATTGCCTGTTCATGACTTACCAATTGGATTGAAGATGGTGAGCAAAAAGACTTGAGCACCGTCCCTACCGGTGTTCGATTCCCATGGATGATCAACAGTAATTACAACACCTTGAGACCAAGTGGAGAACTCTAACCTCAAAATGTTCAAGACTTGTCATGAGCTAACTCTGATGCCCTGTCAAGGGCGTGGGCTCAACCATCATCACTCAACACACAGAAGCCTCCTTGATGGCTAACACAGCAGTTATCAACCAGGCAAGATCCTTAAGTGACAAGATGCTTAAACCTCCACCCACACAAGGGTAATGACCCCAAATTTTGCAAATCTTACCATGTGATATCCTTTTTGCCAAAGGAAACAGCTCCACAATCGTGTTGACAGAAAGGATCACGGACAGAAAGAGCTCCACAATCAAAGTAAGTACTGTATAACGGCCAAGAATGACCGATATAACGGAATATGAATGTTCAGTGGTCGATACATGGTAGGTGTTTAAGTAAATCATAACCAATTGATCAAATCAATGTGATAAATTTGTGTGATAGGTAATGCATAACCGTTATGATGGACCAAATGGACCTTTCCTTTGTCCAAGCCTTCCTTAAAGTTACTTCCTTGCATTGTTGGTTCTGAAGGAAAGAAACTCGAGTACGAGGATGTCATTGTATTTTGGCTGGTGTGTCTGTGCATCGATAGGTTGAGGTGCTTGCTTTTGGTGCAGTGGTGGCGTAAATAGTGAAAACAATAGACTGGCATCCCAGATGTTGTAGGTTCAAATTCAGCTTAAGGCAGCAGGGTTAAGGATTTTCATTCTCAGTTCCTGGAGAATTAACATGTCATCATCAGTTAAAAAAGAGAAAACCCAGCTGGTTCATTAATGATCAGAGAGAGGACCATGGTATAATCTGCATGTCTGTCCTGTGCACTTCACAGTGCATCGGTACGTCCTTACTGCCCCTAATGCAAAATATTTTTAACTTTAAAAAAATCTAAAACAAAGAACGGCACTCAGCGGAGCACATACCTCTGCCAGGCTGAACATTTTACGTTTTCTATCCCACTGATAGGCCAGATCTGTATCCAGTCCTTAACAAAAATCTAATCAGTTTGTCCTTGTCACACACCCAACCTGTCCACCAAGTTTCATCCAAATCTGTCCATAACTTTTTGAGATATCCTGCTCACAGACAGGCAGACAAGAAAGATGTCATTGGGGTTTAATGAGATAAGTAAGGTCTGTTGATGCCGTTATGGTTTGTAACCCCAAAACCTTATCCTGGTTATCCATTGAAACCCCAAACCATGTTTGCCGTACTACGAAGATGTCGAACTAGTAACTCAGCTGGCACGTTCAATCTCCAGATGAGATGCTAATCACTTCTTCTTGCATGGCCAGTTGCTCTTATGACAAGCGTCACTTCGCTACTGATGTATTATGTTCCAACTGTGCATCTAGGAGACACAGCTTTTGGAACATCACGATACGCTTGGCACAGAGTGTGTGCAGCAAAACATCGTGCAGTGGAGACAGGCGATGCATTAGCGGAGAGGGATAAAACCTGGATTCTTGACCGAGCTCTCCTCAATCCATGTTGGAATCACGTGATGGGTTTGCTGTTAGTCCAAAACATCTGTCCTGAATCTTTCACATTCCACGTTGAAAAAGAAAGAAAAGAAAAAAAAAGAAGAATACAAACTCACAATGAATCAGAGTAAAACCAACTGAAAAATCATTCGCACGAGCGATTAAAACGTTAAAGGGTAATACAGGCCTCAAAATGAAGGCTGGTTATTGTCACAGCGCAAGTTCATTGCAATGCTCGAGAAACCTGTGTGATCACAATATTTAATTTAAGGATGTTTCATGGGGATCCAAGCATGGCGCTGCACGAGAGCTGCCTCTGAAGCTGCTTCACAAGCACGCAAAATGGTCTCACAAAATACGAGGTGCTAACAAGTACCACCAACTAGATGATATACTGTAAACAAGGATCTACAAAACTGGTATTCCCTGGAACTACTTTGGAACTGAAACGACAAAAGAAATGGAATTGCTTTGACACCTTCTAACAAAGAACACCAACAAAGCAAGTGGTAGACTCTCGTTAAGACAAATATCCTGATCAGAGGGATTTGATAATGAGGCTGGTAAGATAGCCAAAAGGTATGACACTTGCCTTTTAGCTGTCTACCCTGGGTTTGAATCCTGACCCAGCTATAAACTGTCACCTTGGTGTTTCACTTGCAGGGCGAGGCATCAGTGTGTGCACCATCCATCGGAAGGATGTTAAGCCAGATGACCCGTCTGCTTACACTGGTTATTGGTGGACATTAAAGATCTCATGGTGTCTTTCGTGATATGTAGGCGAGTTACCACCGAGACCCTGAACTAACTCCAAGTTCATTCCCCACTCAACTTCAGTCAAGTTGGGCCAAAAATCTTCCTCGGTGAACCTCACACTAAGCGAGGAATAATGGCAGCCATTAAAAGAAGTCGAGAGGGATTCGATAAGACAAATGCAACTTTTGAATACCCCTCATTAAAACAAATAGGGATGGAGGAATGACATTGAGAATTCTCTTAAGCTCTTGGAGGAGTTTTCACAAATGGAACACAGGTAATACTTGCAGGACCAGGACAAGGGGGTACCTTCAGCAGGTGAGGAAGGATATTCCCTGACCCAGCCCGAGATGTGTTTAATGGTTATAAAGTGAAGGAGTTACAATAACCGTTGTTATCTTAGGGACGCATGATCTGATTTCAGTCCCGATGGAATCGTAGCTTCAATGGCTATTTGATAGTGGAAGCTGTTTCAGAGTAGCTCAGTACATTTGCGTTGTGGCATCCTGAAGTGGGATTATAATCAACCTCCTTTAATTAACCAATAGCAGAAATAGTTCACAAAATTTCCAAAGTTCAGATTTCCCAGCCCCATACGATACATTGCAGATGTGAAGCTACACCGTGTGCAAATTACGAGATCCAAAGAGTAAAAGTCATTGGAAACAACATTGTTCCATCCGTTTAACAGTTCAAGAGGATGATTGCAATGAACAAACGGCAATCATTGCAGTGGGAAAGCATCACAACACTGAAACCCGTGATTGTGAAAAATAATTACTCCATCTCCAACATTTTCTCCATTTCCATAATTCTTACAACTCCTCAGTTAATTTTAGGGCAATGTAATAAAATATATTTTTGGACTATATAACTCTCCATAAACTAATCGATTCATTAATAAATTAGTCTCTCCCTGATGGGTTTGCAAGACTATTGTAATGCCCCTGTCCGTCTGCCTGTGTGTGTCCACGTCCATATATTTTCACTTTCATTTTTGCCTCCGCCACCGAAGGTGAAGGAGGTTATGTTTTCACCCCATTTCTGTCTGTTTGTCTGTGTGCAGGATATCTCAAAAGGAAGTGCACTGATCTGCATGAAATTTTGTGGGCAGGTTGTGTGTGTGATGAAGTACGTACTGATTAGATTTTGGTCCGGATACGAGATTTATTTAATTTTGAAAGTGATTCTTCACCGTTGAGCTATCGGGCTAAAAACGATATTGAGTATGATGTTTCAAAAATGTACTGAGTCCGACTTTTTCTCGCGCATCAGGCATTGCGCGGCGGAGGTACGTGCTCTTCAGAGTGCCCTTCTAGTTTTTCTCTGCAACCGCTTGTCTGATTGAAGCAAAACTTTAAACATATGACGGACTCCACATGGAGAATATTTCTAATGATAACTTTGATGTCACACGTCACATGGTATGACAGCCATATTGGATTAAAAGAAAAAAATTTGACACCTCTTCTCCGAAACTGCTCAACGAAAAAAATTGAACCTTGACATACGTCATCAACTCCCATGGGGTATGCATATAGGGTGATAATGATGACGGCATCAGTGAAGTGGTATTCCAGCTATAATTGGTTGAATCGAAATCCTTTTCAGAAAAATCTGAAACTTCATATATCTGATCTACGACCCGATGTGAGTGAAGAATTAAACTTATGCAATCTTTGATCATGTGGTCTGGCGGCCATATTCGATTGAAAATAAAAACGTTAAAAAAAAAATCGTTTACAGAACTGCTTTACAGATTGATGCAAAACTACATATATATGATCAACTAGCCATGGGGAATATAGTTTGAATTTTTTTTCATATACATCTTCATTGATGCAATTTAGCCTTAATGTGCACAAAAGTGGTCGTTAGATATCCTAATCAATCAATACAGCTTCCAATAATGGCAATGCATGCGACATAATAGGCTGCATGTGTATAAGCCACAATAGCAGTGGGCCATAATAGTAGCATGTTCAGTTAACGATGGTATTTCTGTTCAGAATGAGCGTGCGAGGCGAGACGATGTGCTCTACGAGTGCCGTTCCAGTTGCAAAATCTCAGCAAAAAAAAAAGAATATTCCTCAAGAAGAATCATCCACATAATGTATTCCTTCATCTTAATGGGACTCAAACAGAGAACCATACAGTGCATAGAGATTGTAGATATTACACAACTCGAACCAGCCAGCACTGCTCCAATCTTGATCTGCCATTCCCTTCCTTACTCCCTCCAGCTTATTCCTCCCCACCAATATACTGTCCCTCAGACTTGCACTAAAGCACTCTATTCTGGGTTTATCGAGTTGACTATAAAAACTGTCAGATTGGTGCTTCACATCCAGTGCGTCCGCCATCCTTCAGACGGATGTTAAGCTGGGTACTCATCTACCGGCATTGATTGCTGGTGGAGATTAAAGATCCCAGGGTCTCTTTCAACGGAGGGGTAGATGAGTTATCGCCGACCCCCAGAACAAATTACAACTTATTGACCTGAATTACAGGGCACTGCATCGACACATCAGCAGCACGATAATGCAACCAGCAGGCCATAATCCACACCTCGTCCAATATGCGTTCAGCAACGACCGCTCTCTTCGTATTTCCCAGTGAAACACTCTACCCCTCTGCTTCCCCCTGAAAACATCCTGATAAACCTTCATCTCATGGTAATTTACCAAAGCACATCAAACCAAGATAAACTTTTGTCTTCCTGCAATATTCCTCAACTCCTTTGGGGTTTCTTTCCCAAAACCTGGAAAATGTCCCAATTTCTCAATGTTTTGACACATTGCAACAAGACCGCAATGTGAAGGGGATTTCATGTTCGTTTTTCGTCAAACAAACCAAAAATTAGCCACTGAGCATGGGACCTATATTCAAGTCTGCAAACTCTTAGAAAGTCATAGAACTGCTGGCATCTATAAATTACAACTGTTTATCCGTCTCCAAATGACATGCTCACCAGACAGACATTTGAACAAATAACCAATGGTTTGAGATGTTGAGATTTCTCTCTCTCTCTCTCTCTCTCTCTCTCTCTCTCTTCTCTCTCCTCTCTCTCTTCTCTCTCTTTCTCTCTCGTCTCTGTCTCTGTCCTCTCTCTCTCTCTCTCTCTCTCTCTCCTTCTCTCTCTCTCTCTCTCTCTCTTCTCTTCTCCCTCTCTCTCTCCTCCAGCAAATGTGTGTGTGTGTGTGTGTTGCTGTCTGTCTGTATGGCGACCGCAGTTCTCGACGACGCGCCGGTCCGATCGGATGGAAACTTGCCAGGAATATTGCCGGGGCCCCGCGGATGTGCTTTCGAGGTTTGATATAATCGGACGAGCGGTTTCCCAAGTTACGGCATTTTCTGTCGACCAATGACAAGACACGGTGCTATGACATCACGAATGATGTCACAATTAATTTATTTATTACTTACGAAATCTAAAGATTTCGTAAGTATATTGATGACTTCCGTCCTCTGTTGTTGTGTTTGTTTGTGTTTGTGTGTTTGTGTTGTGTGCTTGTTTAGGCACGATAACTCGAGAACGGATGAAGCTACCAATGTCAAATTACACCACGTGATTCAGGAGGGTGATGGCTGGCGCTGATTAGATTTTGGTCAAAATCGGTCAAAGGTCAAGGTCACAGTGAGGTCAAACATCGATTTTTGATGGTTTGGTACAGAATCATCGTAGAAACTTCTGGTTTGCGTCGCTACCTTCTCTAGAGACAGCTTTTTAATTTAGGACCAAGCAGAGGTCAAGTTGACGATTTCGTAAGTACCAGTCCATGACTGCTTGTTTATTTATTTATTTTTTATTTATTTTTATTTCTTTTGCACGATTGACGGTCCGATCTGATTGAAACTTGCCAGGAATATTGCTG
>CM068960.1:21094148-21105943 GCA_035128595.1 Eptatretus atami
CGAATGACGTCACAATTAATGTTTATTTATTTATTTATTTGCACGATTGACGTCACAATTCTTCTTCTTCATTTGCTATGACGTCACAATTGAAGCTGGGGACAAGTGACGCTGGGAAAAATGTGCCTTTTCCAGGTTTGATATCGTTCTTCATCCATTTCAGCTGTTTCCCAAGGTTTGAAAGCTGTGTTTTCCCAAGGTTTTGAATGAATTGTTCAAATATATTAATCCCAAGGTTTGGGGGGGGGGAGAGAGAGACAGAGAGACACGAGAGAGAGGGGGCGAGAGAGGGGGGTGAGAGGGGGGTGAGATGGGGCGAGAGAGGAGAGCGAGGAGAGAGGAGGAGGGGTGAGGACTAGGGGGGAGAGAGGAGAGGGAGGGGGGGGAGCGTCAAATTCTTTCTTCGTTTGATATGACGTCACAATTGACGCTGGGGACCTGAGTAGTTTCCCAGGTGTTCCCAAGTTATGGCCATTTATGATACGGTGGTCCGATCTAATTGAAATAATGCCCCAATCCAGTCGTCGTTTACGAGAGTGAAGGAACGAAGCTGCACCTACGGCCCACGCACCTACGGCCCCACTACGTGATTGATAAAAGTATAATCTTGCTATAAAAAAGGTCCGCTTCACGCATGGAAAAGGTGACCTGGTGTTAACACTGCAAACTTCGCAAATGACTGGTGTCATTCTTCTCCCGCCGCAACCAAAGTGGACAGCATATTGCAGTTTTGAGGTATTGCCTTAGCTTATAGCTCATCTTGTAGTTGAGTTGGCAAATTGTCTCAACCCTCCCATGCTTGGAAGTTCCCAAATTGTTGTTTAAGAGGATTGCTGCGGGCTCTGTTTCATGAAGTCCAACTTCAATGCATGAAATATCAATGGTTCTCTCCGACATATAGGTGAATTAAAGATTCTCGTGGTACGTCTGATGCCAACTTGTGGAAAGTGAAATACTTTCCACACGACCCTGTTTCATGGCGCGTTTCGGTGATAAACCGCTCCCTCACCGAGGTTCTTGTGAGAAGGTTTGTATGATAGAACAGCCTGCACAGGAATTAAAAACAAACCCCGTCAAAGGGCGGAGGAGCTCCTTGTGAACCAACAGCCATCCTTTTCCTGTGCCCAACTGTGTCTGTGGACGTCCTCCTGCAGTTGGGGTACTGTTTTTTGGGAGGTTGGTGGCAGGATTTGCAATCCGGCCACTGTAAGACCCTTCACTCCGTTAAACACAAGAAAAACACAAAGAAAATTGAAAACCCACTCCGTGGAAGTATATCGTGTACAGCTGCCCTCCGCAGGGAAGCTCACAGGATGACGGGATTGGGGCAAAGCCTTTGGGACCCCCACTCTTTGATGATAGGAGGAAAGGTAAGATTGGTAAGGTAAGATTCCTAGGTAAGATTGCAGTCATGTGTGTCACAGTGATGCTGAGGTGTCATTCCACCAGACGGCGGTCTGCTTGGGTTAACCTGAGGCGGTCCCTTCGGGTGGGTGCCTGGAATGTCCGATCCCGAAGAGAGGATGATCACCTCTCTCTGATATAATCTGAGCTCAAGCGTTTAAACATCGGTATTGCAGCACTGTCTGAGGTTCGGAGACCAGATAGTGGTGAGACCACGGCGGGTGGTTACACCTACTACTGGTCTGGTCGCTCTGATGGTTGCCATGCCCAAGGAGTTGCTGTAGCTGTGTCCAATAAGCTGACTCCAATGATAATTCAGGTAACACCGGTCAACGAGTGCATTATGAGAGTAAGGATTCGTCACTCCTTGAGTGTCATTTCCCTGGTCTCTGTTTATGCTCCGACTGAAGCGAGTGATCTCACTGTGAAGGATGCATTCTCTGCCACGCTCGAGTCTGTGGTTGATCAGTGCCCCAGGCGAGATACTCTTTTGGTCTTGTGGGATTTCAATGCATCGACTGGAACTGATAGGGATGGTTATGAGACATGTGTTGTTCCCCATGGGTCTGTAACTGTGAACCAGAAGAGCATTAAGTTCCTTCACTTTGCAAGAAGTCATGGACTTAGGGTGGCTGGTTCATGGTTTCAGCGCCCACATGCTCATTGCTGGAATTGGCATTCCCACACTGGTGGTGTGGCAAAGGAGATTGACCATGTGCTCGTTGATGGTCACTGAAAGATGATCCAGAACTGCAGGGTCCACCGGAGTTCTCAGTTCCTCAATACTGACCATAGGCTTGTGGTAGCAACTCTGACGTTGCAGAATAAATCTGGGAGAATGGTACCATCCCAGCCTACTCTGGATGATGGCAAGCTCAGGACAAGAGAGTACCTGAGGAGTGTGTGAACAGGCTGAGTGGGGATTTGGGGGGGTCTGGGTGCTTTGGGGAATCCAGAAGAGTTGTGGAGTGCCTTCAAGACCACCATCCTTCATCTTGCCAGTGGATGTCTTCGAACTCACCGAAGGGCGAAGAAGAATTTTGTCTCTCAATGGACACTGGATACTATTGACCAGTCACAGGCCAGGCTCAATGGCAGAGCTGAGCTGTTCAGGGAGTTGACGCATAAAACTGTACGTGCACTAAGGGTGGACAAGGAGGCCTGCGTGCAAGGAATCTGTGAGGGGGTCGAGCATCACCTGAGGTCAAGTGATCTCATCCTGCTTACAGGGTAATTTGCGCATTGCTTTCCTCCAAGCCCGTCCCTCATTGTACTGCAGTTAGAGCGGAGGGTCGTGGGCTCTTGACAGAGGAGTCTGAAGTGAAGGCCCGCCGGGCCGGTTACTTTGAGCGGCTGTACCAGACTGATCCACCAGCTGTTGAGTTGCACGTCAGGCGTGTTACTGTCCGTATTGGTGACCCACCAAACAATTGTGATCCAGATTCGTTTGTGGAAACACAGGCTGTGGTGAACCGGTTGAAATGCTGTACTCATTTCTGTGCTCTGCCTGGAACACAGGCATCATCCCAACTGACTGGAAGAGGGGCCTTGTTGTCCCTCTCTGGAAAGGGAAGGTTGGTCGCCAGGACTGCAACAACGACCGAGGGGTGACACTGCTCTCACTGCCGGGCAAGGTCTTTGCTCGGATAATTATTGACAGGGTTCGCCGCCACCTGCTTGAGCATCAGCGCCCAGAGCAGTCAGGCTTTCCACCAAAGAGGTCAATGATTGACTGTATCCTTGCCCTTCGAGTCCTCACCGAACACAGATGAGAGTTTCGGCAGGGGCTGCTTGCAGCGTATGTTGATCTCTGCAAAGTGTTCGATTCAGTGAATTGGGATGCCCTCTGGAAGATTCTTGGTCTTCGTGGGGTACTGCCAAAACTGATCAATCTGATGTCTGAACTTTACTCTGGTACTGAAAGTGCTGTGAGATCTCCGACTTGCTCTCCGACCATCTCTGACTTATTTTCAGTTGTTGCTGAAGTTCATCATTGGTGTGTACTGGCCCCACACTTTTCAGCGGACTGGATTCTGGGGAGGATGTCGGAGAGATCAAGCTGTGGTGCATCGTTTAAGAATGTTAAGATCTCTCACCTTGATTTCACAGATGATGCAGTCATCTTTGCGGAGACTCTGGATATGCTTTTGGGGGCCCTCGAGGTGCTGAATGAGGAGTCAGACCCACTGGGATTATGGGTTTCCTGGGTCAAAACTAAGATCCAGGCTTTCAATGACATCTTGGATGCTGCAATCTTGTCTGTACCTGTTTGTTGTGAGGATGTTGAGGTCACGGAGAGATTCACTCACCTTGGCAGTAATATCCATGTCTCTGCCGGCTGTGAGCCAGAGGTCAATAGACATCTGGGTCGGGCCTGGGGAGTCATGGATTCACTGGATCATGGGGTGTGGTGCTGTCAGTACCTGTGCAGGAGGATGAAAGTCCAAGTCTTCAGGTTCTTGATGCTTCCAGTCTTGCTCTACAGATGTGAGACTTGGACTCTGACCAGGGATCTGAGATGGAGACCTAATTCCTTCATTCCTTTGGTACCAGCACTCTTCGGAGATCCTTGGATATCGCTGGTCGAACTTTGTGTCCAACGAGTAGTTTCTGAGAGAGACCCAAATGAGATTTGTTACCTGCATAGTCCGTGAGCGTCAGCTACGGCAGCATAGACATGTGGCTTGTTTTCCTGACGCTGATCATGCTCACCATATCTTCAAAGCGAGGGAGCCTCGTGAGTTGAGGAGGCCAATGAGCCGACCACGTGCCTCGTGGTTGCAGCAGGTTGATCGGCATCTCAATTATGATGAGGGGCCTGGAATCTGCCTGGGGGATGGCCAGACGGAGGCCCCTGGAGATGCGAAAAGTGGACGCAGCGACGCGCTGCTCCAGTGCATGCTCCCATTCCTGACCTGACTTGGCCACCATTTGAGGCCAGTATGGGCTGCATGCGCCATGGCATAGAGTCCAACAGTGTCTGGAATTCTGCAGGAGGGATGCAGCACCATTCTTCCATGAGAAAGTCAATCAAATCATACCTGTTTGATGGGGGTGGAAAACGCTGTCTCAGGCGTCATTCCAGAATATCCCATAAATGCTCGAATGGGTTCAAATTTGGTAATTAAGAAGGCCGTGACATATGGATAACATCAGTGTCATGCTTATCAAACCACTGGGCAACCACATGTGTTCTGTGGATGGGGCATTGGGGGGGGGTCTCCTCTTGTAGCCATGCTAGCCATAGGTATAGGCAATGAAGCCTGTGCAGCATTTTTTATGCATGACCCAAGCATACTGGGATGTTATTTGCTTAATTAACATGTGGGCCACACATATGTGGGAGCCGTTGCTTGATGTCCCTCATTTACCCAAGTGTTTACATTTTTTGTCCACTACCTGTATGTACCATGGCAAAACTTGCAGTCTGCGTTCTTCATGATTCAGTATCAGAGATACCAGAACAGAAGTTTGAAGTCTGAAAAAGATACTGCTGCAAATCATTACAGAATCCAATTAGCAAATATAATACGAGTTGCTGCTTGAGTTACAAACAGGAGAAATTCAAAAAATATATTTAATCCTTTGATTTATATCAAAACGCGCGCACACACACACACACACACACACACACACACACACACACACACACACACACCCTTCTGTTGTTCAGATGCAGCCTGTAGCTGCTGGCTGCATCATATCTGGAAGCATGGCTGTCCACTGAGGCAGTGCCCTGTTACCAGTAAGCTGTACTCATTTTCTGACATTGGCATTATGACAGACAGAGTCAACCCACCTCATGTTAGTTCAATGCCTCAACAGGGGCTTGAGCTCATGACCCTAAGATCTCAAGCCAGCCACCTTACTGTTAAGCCAACACCAGCACATAACTTTTCTGAAACCTGCATTTAATGGAGATAACAATTAATATCAATTACACACACACACACACACACACACACACACACACACACACACCACACACCAGGAGGTGGAACTTTGAGACCTGGAAGTTCTCCGTTTAATCTCCTGAAACCCACCCATGTGTGAAGATAGCAGCAAACAACAGCAACTTGCGCACACACACACGCACCCACCGCGCGCGCACACACGCACGCACGCACGCACACACACACACACCCACACCTCACACACACACACACACACACACACACACACAGTGGCCTGCAAAAATATTCACCCCCTCCAAAGTTTTCACATTTTGATGCCACCAGAGTTTACTCCATGATGCTTTCAAATCAAACTTAATATATGGAGTCTTCACAAACATGTTATGGGGTTGCTTTTCATCAGCAGGGACTGGAAAGTTTGTCAGGATAGAAGGGGGCAATGGATGGAGTAGAGTACAGGAGAATCCTTGATGAAAATTTGCTTGGGTCTTATCTTGGAAGTTAAGTTGAATCTTGAAAGTCCATAAGTTTAAATTGGAATTAGATAGGTACCTGGAAGTTATGGAGATAGAGGGGTATAGACTTTTTGCAAGACTTTTAGGTTGCTTGAGCATTGATGGGTGATTGTATGCATGTCTGTGTAGTTGTTCGTTCGGGGGTTGTCTCTAATGGTTGTTGTGTGGTTTACGTGTGTTTTTTTTTTAACCCAAGAACCATCCACGACCATACCCGCTCCCCTGGACAAAAAGAAAAAACATTAAAATACAAATAAACCAATGGGGTATCTTGCCAAAAGGTGACCATGTGTGACTTCTTTAAGGTCACACTAGGTGAACAGAGCTGCTATCCACCAGAAGCGACTCCTTGAGGAATATCTGCCTAGGAGAGATTCCGATGAGAATCGTTCTACAGAGTAACCATGAAAAATATGTGTTTGCCTCATAACGTCACCAAATGACGTCATAATGTCTCAAGCTTGACATATCTAGAAAGCACTCATCGAGGTGTTCAATTTGAGGTACTACACGATTATGGTTCCTAAAACTTGAAAATTTGACCTTGGGGTCAAATATGTTTGACCTTAGGCGCTAACCATGAAGGTCAAGGCCAATCGCCACCAAAATTAATCAGCTGAGCGCCAGACCATGAACTATATTCCCATGAAGTTTGAAGACGATCCGATCAAAATTACTCAAAAAAAGGTTTTTCGTCGACTCCCCTGATTTGCGACAAAGTGACCTTGACCTTCAAAATTTTATGGCTGAAAGGGACTCTATAGGCCTCTGATATGCGAAGTTACAAAAATTTCCAATGATAACTGTGCTCTGCAGAGTGATTTATACGTGATTACAGACAAAAAAAAAAACATATGAAGGTCAAGGCCAATCGCCACCAAAAATTAATCAGCTGAGCGCCAGACCATGAACTATATTCCCATGAAGTTTGAAGACGATCCGATCAAAATTACTCAAAAAATAAGGGTTTCGTCGACTCCCTGATTTGCGACAAAGTGACCTTGACCTTTGACCTTGACCTTCAAAATTTTTATGCGCTGAAAGGGACCTCTATAGGCCTCTGATATATATGCGAAGTTACAAAAATTTCCAATGATAACTGTGCTCTGCAGAATTATTTATACGTGATTACAGACAAATAAAAATAAAAAAACATACAAGCTGACTAACATATCTTGCAAAAACTTCGTTTTGGCAAGATAAAAATACAAAAAAACAACATACAACTCCAAAGCCAACAAAAGAAACACAAAAACATGAAATAATAATAAAATAAAATAAACATTTTTCAATTTTCTTATTTTGGTCGAGTGTTGATAAATTGGTGCAGCGTTGATGTCGCGCAGGCATGATGGGCTGAGTGGCCACCACCTGCATCCAATTTCCTTGTGTGAGTCAACCATTAATGTGAAACTGAGTGGTAGATTCACATTTCAACAGGACAATGATCCGAAGCACAAAGCTAAAGCCACAATGGAGTGGCTGAATCAGAAGAAAATAAATGTTCTTGTGTGGCCCAGTCAAAGTCCTGACTTGACCCCAATCGAACATTTATGGCGAGACATGAAGATTGCAGTCCATCGACGATCCTCATCAAACTTGGCAGAACTAGAGCAATTTTCACTTGAAGAATGGGTATACATTTCACCATCTCACTGTACAAAGCTGGTAGAGAGAGACCTACCCAAAAAGACTCAGCAGTCATTGCTGTAAAAGGTGATTCCACCAAGTACTGACCTTAGGGGTTGAATACTTTTGCAACCAGTGAAGTTTGATTTGTGCCAATTTTTTGCAGGTATTCCTGACACATAACCTCCTTCAACTACAACTGTGATTCGTTTGAACTCTTCAGTTATGAATAAAAAAGTTCATTTGGAAAAATTGTTTTTATATAATTCGTCATCTATCTATAATTCCAGCAATCTCTGTGTGTCTGTGTGTGTGTGTGTGTGTGTGTGGGTGTGTGTGTGTGTGTGTGTGTGTGTGTGTCGACCGCCGTTTTCTTGACGCCGCGTCCGATCTGATTGAAACTTGCCAGGAATATTGCTGGGGACCCGCGGATGTGCCTTTTCGAGGTTTGATATCGATCGGACGAGCGGTTCCAAGTTACGGCCATTTTACTGCTTTTTCAGTGTTGAAAAGGTGTATATATGGCAGCTGAAGGTGTCGTTCTACCTTCTCACCTTATCATGCAATTTTTTCCAATTATTAATAACCGGACGATCACCGGTCCGATCGGATTGAAACTTGCCAGGAATTGCCGGGACCCGCTGATGTGCCTTTTCAAGGTTTGATATCATCGGACAAGCGGTTCCCAAGTTACGGCCATTATCTATCGCCAATGACAAGACACGGTGCTATGACATCACGAATGACGTCACAATTAATGTTTTTTATTTATTTGCAGGATTGACGGTCCGATCGGATTGAAACTTGCCAGGAATATTGCCGGGGACCGCTGATGTGCCTTTTCAGGTTTGATATTAATCGGACGAGCAGTTCCCAAGTTACGGCCATTTATCTGTCGACCAATATCTGCGAGAGAGGGGACGGGAGAGGGGGGATGAGAGTGGGGGCGAGAGAGGAGGGGAGGAGGAAGGCGAGACTTGGGGGATAGAGGGGGGAGAGAGGGGAGAGAGAGGGGGCGAGAGAGGGGGGTGAGAGTGGGGGGTGGAGAGGGGGATGAGAGTGGGGGCGAGAGAGATGGGGGAAAGGAAGGGGAGACGAGGGGCAGAGAGGGGGGGAGAGAGAGGGGGCGAGAAAGGCTGCACATACTGGCACTCACCTACGGGCCGCCCTACGGGCTGTACTAGTTCATCTAAATGTGCCATTATTGGTCGGGGGTTCATACTTTTGCAGGACACTGTACACACATATATGCGTGCGCACTGCGCACCACTTGTATGTAAACACAACGCAAAATGTGGATGTTTTGGGACCTGGGGGAGGGGGGGACCGTTCCAACTTCTGGGGCACTTGTGAGGGGGGCTCGCTCCACATTCTGAACACACATATGAAGATAACAACCAACGACACGCACACACATGGATGTGCCAACACGCACTGCATACGCATAGACACACACTTACACCACACACACAACACAACACACGTGTACACAAGTGTGTATACACACACACACACGCATGTACACACACCCCACACACATGTGAGTACATACACAAACGCATGTACACACACACACACATGCACACAACTGGATGTGACACATGGCTGGGGGGGAAATAATTTGGAGATCAAGTTTGATTTCCCGTTCATTATGGAGTTGCATAGGTAGCTGGAAGCATTGAGGGTAGAGGGACCTATATTCAGTAGATATTGGCAGAAATGTTGTTGTTCCTTCACAAGCTGACTGTTACATTTTACAATAAGTCATTCAACCATATTAGATGGGACTTCCTTGATATCTATTCATATTTGATGGGTCGAACAAGCAAGAAACATTCTTTCATTTTTGTGGATCAACATCTCATACATCAAATCATACATCATCTCATCTCGTACATCATCAACAAGTGTGTTCTGACCAAGCAAAGTTAACACTGCTAGTCCCCAAAGGGCCCTTCTGGTGTCCATATGAATTTCCATCCAGCAAGTTTGTGCCAATTATTTCGGAAGATTTATGAGTCGTTTTTCTTTTTCCTGTTGTGTTTTTTATACTCTAACAAATTAATCTCTCAGGCACTTCCATGATCGAGGTGTATCCATGAATTATGGTTGGACACCTCTCAACATTAACCACAGCAAAAGACTTACGTCTTACTCCGGGCATTAAAAACACAAACCAGCAATAGCGTGCCAGTTGGTACATCGAAAACAGTGTAACTATGCAAAGTCAAAACCAATTAGTGGGTTTCCCAATCATCATGTCTCATTATGGCTTGATTGTAAATATATGACATGGAAAACCTTTAACCACATTCGCAGTCATTTGAGGGCCTCATTTGGCATGCATCCGTGCAGCCGTTCTAATCATAATAGTGGTTTACGCTACACTGCGTGCAAGCGACACTGTAAATAATGCGTTTGTTTTTCTTTTCCTTACACAGTAGTTATACAAGATGAAAAAGAAACTCTCCAAGACTGCTATTCATAGAAACTTTAGCAAATCAAAATGACCATTGCGTTCTTCCGCTCCAGGCTTGTGATCCCTGGGAATGCCCTGTGGATTTCTATCTTGCTTACAGGTAAAATCGACCAACGAGGCAATCAAAATTGAAAGATAATATCCCAAAACATTCACAAGATCCTTTAATTAATTATCCGTCGTTAAATTCATAACTTATGCTTAGCAAACACAAAAATATCTCCAAAAAAAAAAACCTTAACGCCAACTAAATGCTATACCTTTATCAAGAACGTAAACATTTTCAGATAAGTTAAGAGTATTTATTTTTAGTGGGGTCGAAGGATCATGGAAGAGGTGTCACAAAAATTATGCATACAAGTACACAAGCAGACCGAGATGTTGGACAACACCGAACTTGAAACTTTGGCCTTGCACATTACCATGGAGTTTTTAATTAAGAAGTTTTATGGTGGGAAAAGAAATTGATATCGAGATGAAAATGTAACAAAAAAGATGGAAATGGAAGAGTCAGTACAGCTAAATGTGGTATTCAACAAAACACATTACATCATAGTTTGACATGTAATAAGGTTATAGTCCACAAGGGAATATATATATATGTATATATATATATATATATGTATATATATTATATATATTACTATAATTATTAATATATATATTATATTTTTATTATTATATATATATATATATATATATATATAATATATATGTAAATAGAAAGTAACCTGGGAAACACAGACTTTTTGTTTTTTACAAACTTTTTTTTTCTTACATTTTATTAACTTTCTATGAATGACATTTTTGAAGGTAACACTGGCCACGTTCCAACAAACTCTCTGCTCCTCTGCCCAGGCCCAAGTTCATGACATTTCAAAATATAGATGCTACCATCTTGTAAACCTTTCCTAACTTTTCTGACAACGTTTTTAATAAACCTGTTTCTGAACTTTTTTCCTGGCATTCTTATTAATTTGAGAGAGCAAATGCATTTTGAATATAATAATTGCTAAATACAAATTCAGATGCCAAAAGGTATTGTTTGATTTGAAGGATATGCAAGGAGGTTAGGTCGTACACGTTAACAATTTCTTTCCAAAAAACGTTTAGTGCTGATCAGAGGTGTAATGATGGCAGGGTTGTTCAGCAGATAAGCTAATGAAGGAAATAGTTAAAAGTGTGAGAAGATGATATGGAAAAGTTCCAAGTTCATGAATGGATGATTTAAGAGGACTGTATTCAGTTTTGATCACCACATCTGAGGAAGGACAAAGCTGCCATAAAGAGGGTTCAGTGTCGGGCTACCAGACTGATGCATGGCCAAGCTCGACTCAACTATGAGGAGCGGCTGAAGGAGACAGGACTTTATGCATGAGAAAGGAGTTGATTATGAGGGGAACTGATAGACATGTTTAAAAGATAATGAAGGGTAAAGAGAATAAGTGCCTAAAATTTTTCAGCAAAATAGACAGTGGTAGGAACAAGGGACATAGATTGAGAGTTAAGAAGAAGAGAGCCCAGGAAAAAAAAATGCTACAGCTAGAACTATAGTACATGAGAGTTGTACTCTTCCAGCATTATCTTACAGCAGTCTGCAGAGAATTGCTACAGGAAAGGAATGATATTTTTGCCTGGGAGTTGAGATAACATTAAGGTAGGGGTCTTTCACGTGGAGGGTAGGTGATGCATGGAATGGTCTCTCTGGAGCAGTGGTGGCAATTTAAATGGTGGAAGGGTTTAAACTGCTATTGGATAGGTACCTGGATGTGTTGAGGGTGGAGGGGTAAATATATATTGGCGGAAATGCGTGGGCATGATAGGCCGGATGGCCTTCTCCTCCGTCACACTTCC
>CM068960.1:21114865-21132728 GCA_035128595.1 Eptatretus atami
GGGTGGGGCACCAGTGATTGGGTTTGAGGTGCCGGAGATCGACTAGTCTGGTCTGGTCGGTTTTGAGTGCTGGGTATGAGCAGTGCTCCGTCCAACGCGCGGCAAACCTTTTTCCTTCCCAAAGCCATATATGAGCACCTTACCTTAACCTTCTCCTGGAGCGTCCAGGACCTTCCTCTGCGCTTCGGTTCCTGCCAGAAGCCTTAGAAGGGCAGGGCATTTGGCGGCATCGTGGGGCTTGGGAGAAAAATTAGAAGTAAAAATATTCGAAGTCACAAGCAAAACTTGTCTCGTGCGTGTGTTGTGTGACTGGTCGAGCACCACGCGTTATAATTTATTGCTTAAATATTATATTTTATATATTATTACCCGATGTACCGGGGAATCCGCAGAAAAAATTAGTTACATTCATTCCAAGGGAAAACCCGCGAGTGAACCGGGGGCGCGATAGGTGAAACGCGATGAAGCGGGGTGACTGTAATCGAGTGAATATAAACCTTCCTCTGCGCTCGGTCCTGCCAAAGCCTTAGAAGGTGCAGGGCTTGGGCGCTCGTGGGGCTTGGAGAAAAACGTAGAAAAAATTCGAATTCACAAGCGAAACTTTGTCTCGTGCGTTGTGTGACTGTCGATGCCCACGCATTCTAATTTATTGCTAAAATAAGTTATATTTATATATTATTACCGCGATATACCGGGGAATCCGCAAGAAAAAATTAGTTATGTTCCAAGGGAAAACCGCGTAAGCGGGGGCGCGATAGGTGAACCGCGATATAGCGGGATTACTTAATATAATTATATAATATTATATATATATATATTATATATATATAATATTACACACACACACATATACTGTCTATATATTGTATATATATATGTATATATATAGATAGATACATACATACATATACATATATGTACCGGGCGTAGTGCGTGCGCCTGTAATCCGGCTACTCGGAGCTTGGGTTGGAGATCGCTTGAGGCGGCGCTCTGTGCTGGCCGCGTATGAGAGGGTGTAGGGTAGCCTGGAATCATGGCGAAACCCAATCCTTGTCCCTGTGTCGTAAGAGGCGACCAGGAGTGCGTCAGAAGGGCATCCGGCGTAAAACCTGTGCCAAATCAGTATGCGATCATAACAATGATCCGCTGTGCGACCCTAACGGAGCAGCCAAAAGAAAGAAGAAACACAACAAACATACATATATATACTGTATATATTGTTACAGTTGTGGAAATTCACAGAACACCAGTCAGGTTCCCCAGAGATCAGTTATTTGATAAGTGTTGTTCTAGGTTAGAATCCCCACCAATTATAAAGGGAATTATTTGTGTGCCGGCTGTGCATTTTGAGTTAGCCATATTCTTTCTCTATCTTTATTTAACAATAACAAACAACAACGACAAAGCACATCCGTGTTTGATGGCGATTTCCAACAGTCCGCATTTGATGGCGATTTCCAAACACGTCCGCTTGTGATCAGGGTGATTTTCAAACCACATCCCGTGAAGCCGGTATTTCAACCACGTCCGCGTGAAGCCCGTGATGTCAACACATCCGCGTGAAGCCGGTGATTTCAACCACTCCGGGTGCAGCATACTGCAAAAGGATCAGAAAGGCCTTACCCTCGAAGAGCTGGCCAATCAAAGTGAGAGGGCGGATCCAGCCTGGGTGAAGGTTCAAAGGTGAAAGGGGTAGGGCGCTGAT
Source organism: Eptatretus atami (assembly GCA_035128595.1). Classification (NCBI taxonomy): domain Eukaryota; kingdom Metazoa; phylum Chordata; class Myxini; order Myxiniformes; family Myxinidae; genus Eptatretus; species Eptatretus atami. Next base: position 21,116,571 of record CM068960.1, read on the forward strand.
TTCGGGTGCAAAGCCCACCGCGGCCACTCCCTTGGGGCTATAAAGGCGCGTTCGCTCGCCGACAAGGGGGTGTCATGGTGGTGGAGAGCGGTTAGTGAGAGCCGTTGGAGAGACGCCGAGCCACCGGCATGAGTTGAGCCGTTGGAGTTGGAGTGGAAGGTTGGAGAGCCTGTGGGAGCTGGCGAGAGCAGCTGGAGTTCTTTCGCTGGAAGGTTCGCCAGCAGGAAGCCGGGGTCGAGACCCGTCGCTCCTCCAGCGCATCGTCGGCTAGCCAGCCGCAGTGAAGCCAGACCACTGAGGAGAACCGTACAAGCTGCTCATCAAGCACCCAAGCGACTGGCGCGTTCGCGACGCACCGGGCAACGGAGACACCAGGGTCGCCGATAAAAGGACCATCGAGTCACCACGAAGGTGGCCAGGTAGCCGCCGGTCTCTCAAGGCCTGTTCCGGTCATCCCGGCCCTGAGTACATTAAAGGCTCACGAGCCCGGTTCTTTCTTCTTGGTTTTGCATGAAAGTCGTGGCACCTGTCCTTAAGTAGAATCGTGTTTAAGTGCCTGTATGTACATTGCATAATAACATCGGCTGTAGGCTTTTGCTCGTGTCCTGTCCCTTATCCCATTCATTCGTTGCTTGCATGCCTGTGTTCAAATAAATGTCCCCATTGTTGAATGTCACCTGCTCGTTGCATCCCTTCCTCACATTGACTGCCATGGAGCGTCTTCGAATTAACTGGCTAACTAAAGCGATAAACATAATAATCTCGTCCGACGGACTTGGCGATATATACCGCTCGCATTCGCGTACGGAACGAGCTGCTTAAGCGGCTCGTTTAGTGGCAGTCCCGTCGAATAATAGTACATCGACAATTCGGCGATCGACCCGTAGCGCGTGGACAGAGAATGGCTAGTTGTTGTCTTAAAAAAAACCCGTAGCTGGTTTCGGCGTTTGTCCGGAAGCTACGACTAGAATTGCCGTTCGGTGGGACGCGTGGCCTGGATTGGGCTGAAAGGTCGTGCGCACGCCGAACCGGCAGAAATCTACAACACTGGTGTCAGGAGTGGGATAACAACTCTCCGTCTCCACACAAAATTAACGGAATCGACCAAGGTGTGTAGAGCGACCTCCGTTCCCATTAAATTACGAGCATTCAAATTGCGGCTCAAATACGCAAAATGGTGCTCAAGGCGAGCGGGGCAGGAGGGAATAGATTTAGAATTAAACGAATCTATGGCCCAGGAGGAAATCACCTGGCAGACACTCCCATGCAGGATCTCTTCCCCACAACTGAACGCAGAGTCCAAATGCGGATGATGCAAGCGATGGGAAACGAGATGAAAGTCAAAATGAAAGAAAACGCAAAGAAATGAAGGAAAAAATGATGCAAATGCGCAATGAATGAAGCAGATGAGGGTGAGATGCAGAACATGGGCTGAATCTCCAGGCTGGGCAAAAGGCAAATCGTGGCGATTGCGCGCGACGAAACGTGGACAGTGGAACGCAAAATGCGCACCACGTGGCGGAGACACCGAACCAACGAGGATGTGGATTGTGGATGGTGTCGGTCCGCAATGAGACGGGTGAGGTTACAATATTAAGGGAGACGTGTTGGCGAGAATCGTGGAGGTGACGGTGACAGAGAGCGAAAAATTAAATTGGGAGACCGAGACGTGTAGGCGAGACACGTAGAGACGAGGAGATAATAAAAGGACAACGAAATAAAAAGAGAACACGGAGATAGAGGGTGAATTAAATAACTAAAAAACGAACACACACACATGGAATTAGCGAGGGACATGAGGGGAGCTTGAGAATGTGTCGACCAGGTGCAAGCAGCAGATAGCCTCCTCCAGGAACGAGGGAGGAATATGCCCCCTTGAAGCAGATCGCGACCAGGTGGGTTCGGTCGCACCATGCGGTTAGGGGGCGAGTGCTGTGAACGGGTACACGCGGAGCTTGGGGCTATGGAGACCCCGGAGCACTTGTGGTGGCGCGAATCCCCAGCGCGATTGTCCCGGTGTGTGTGGTTACGATGTAGCGAAATACATGTTGAAATGCGCGCATAGCGTGAGTGAAATGGCGCGCGTGAGTAAGATGGCGTGCGTGATAAGATGGCGTGCGTGGAAATGACAGACGGACCAGACAAGAGACAAGGCCGTGTAGCGGCCGTAGCTATTTTGAGAACCACGCCAGGTTCACGGACGTCGTGTGCGGGGCCCGTTCGCAGATAGCGAACGGCCCTCGCGAGCGCGCCTTTGTGAGGATTCCGTGAGGGAACGTCCCGCGTATTGAAAAGGCCATCGCGAGGACGGTTAAAGATGGCGACGAGTGTTAGGTGGATTTGGAACACGCGGTCCCCACATGGACGCGTGTTCGGGAATTTTGTGCTGCATACCGCGTGTTTCTGTTCGCGGAATATGCGAGCGGGTTTCCGGGACGTTACGCGCACGCAGCTGCAGGCTCGGTGCGCATGTGACGTCATCGGAGGAATCTCCGCACGAATGCCGGACAAACAGCGCACGTCCTCGTGGGAATTCCCGTGAGCGAGCGCTATTCGGAATTGGCAGAGTGACGTCATTGCGCCACGAATCGCCCTTGGAAGGACGTCGGTACGCCCGTAAGGACGAATGGGCGTGCCGAACCACACCATGGAGGTGCAGAGAAGGGGAAAAGCCTTGCATCCAGTACACAGCCCAGGCAAGGGGTGGGAGACCCCCTTGCTCAGGCACAGGAAGCACTAGCTGGCGGGAAGGGTTAGTTAGTTAGACCGGCTTCATGGGGCAGGGACAAGTCCTCATGGGGCCCGTGAATGTTAGTTAGTGGGAATTTTAGGTTAGATTTAGAGAAGGGAAAAGGATTTAAAGACACTGACAGACCTGAAGTGTAGTGGGACTAGCTTAGCTACGTAGAGTAAAGATGTGCTATAGTTTAAGGATGACGAGGAAGCACGAGTCAGCTAGGGGACTCAGTTAGTGGAATGCAGTGTTCAGCGATTGAGAGATGAGAATTGAGAGTGAAAATGTACAATGAGTGAGTGAGGGCCAGCGGGCCTGTGTGAATGGAGTGAATGTGGTATGCATGGGCGATGAGTAATTGGGGAGGAATGATCCCACCCAAGGACCCCGGGTCAGAGTAATGTTAGTTAGCCAAATTGACAAAATGGAGGTCGTTTGCTGTTGGTGCGAATGTAAGCTCGAAACCCGTTTGGTGGGGGTGCAGGAGTCCTGTTGGCGGGCTGGAGCGTAGTTGCGAACGGTGAGTATCGCTTAGTGGGCACTCCGGGCACCGGACCAGTCGCCGCGGTAGGCCAAGGCCCAAGAGGGCCGGGATATCATAGTGGGCACGGTGGGCCCGCATGAAGCGGGCCGTAGCGCCAATGGCACGTGGGCAGTGTCGTGGGCACGGGCACCGGGGAAAAAGGCCCGTACCAGCCTGCCTATGAGCGTCAAGGGAGTAGCCAGAGAGGGCACTCCCCAGATCATAGGGAGCTGGTAGCTCGGAGCAGTCTCAGGCCCGGGGGTGCCATGGTTGGAGAATCGGCAGAGGTAGTTCCTGCCAAGTTAGTCACGCGGCCAGCACGAAACATGCGAGGGCACGAGGGGAAAGTTGGAGGCAAGGCCCAAATTTGTGAGGACACCAACACAGGCGACGGGAATCTTGGTTGTAGAACCAACAGTTTAGTGAGAGGCGCTTCTGAAAAGCCCGGGGTAGTTTAAGGTCAATAAATGTTAGGTAGATAGGAAAATTACCCTCCACACCATCTATCCCTTTGCTATCGTGGGCCGCTGGACTCACTGTGGTGAAAGATCGCTGAAATCGAGGAGGCCATTCTGAGGCTTTGTTGGGCTCAAGACAGACGCAAGCCTCTCCCTTATTCCCCTCCAGGAAGGGAACGCAGGGTGGGAGTAGGCTCGGATGACTATAGTTAGCCGGACAGAGACGATAAAGGGGTTGGGGAGACGAAATTATAAATAGGGTAAATAAATAAGATGGGGCTAAATTTGGATTTTTGCGAACTAAGGGTGGTAGTATGACGAGACAGGCAAAGGCGATAGGTTGGGAGGAGACAGTAGGGTAGTCCGAGCCCGCCTTCAGACGGCCGCACCACGCACTCCCTCCACAAACCCCCAGAACGAGACAAGAGCCGGCAGCTTCGTAAGTCAGCCTGTTTGTGCTACAGCGGCCTGTTCTGGCCTTGCCTCGCCCATGCCTTGTCTGCGCTGCCTCTGCCTTAACCCATGCCTGCTAGCCCTTGTCTTGCATTTGCCTGTATTCCATCCATCACCATGTGCGCCAGGATCATCCGTCTTGCAAAAACTGTCTTGCAGGCAGCTACATCACGGGGACTGCATTGAGCAGCCTGTGCACCGTGTTTGCTTGCGTCCATGTTCATCGCAGGAGAGCCTGGGACTGCATTAGGCAGCCGGCTACCTCCCTGTACTGTGTTCCGCATCATCCCATCCAGTTCAATTCAGGGGGGAAGCCTGGACTGCATTGGCAGCCGGCTACCTTCTTGTCCTGCATAGGGAGCCAAGGCTGCATTTGGGCAGCCTGGCTACCCTCTTCAAATGGCCTGTGGGATGCATATGGCATGCCGGTTGGGGTGATGCCTCCAGCAGCTGAAGACATGAAAAAGGTTCTGTGACAGACAACGGGGCCTTTTGAACAGGCCCAGAAGAATCCGACCTTCAGCTGCGGGGCGCTCACCCTCACAAACTGTGAATACATTTGCCATGCCCCTTTTTTCCCCACAGAGTCCATCAGTCCTGGGCATCGTAGTTTAAAATTTATAAGTTAAGAATAAGTAAAATTGTACATGAGTTTTGCTCCCCTGCATGTTTGTCGTAGTGCCGGCAATTTAGATAAGTCATCTGTACGAGTGAGTTTGTTTAGTTAGTTACACAGCCCATAGGTTATTTACTTTTGGGACACGATACACCAAATGTCGCACTCAGGATCTGAAGTAAATCGTACTAGGGAGAACTTGCACATGAAAATTTGACGACTCGGACGAGTTTGTAAAAAGGGAGGGGTAGTGTTACGGTTGTGGAAATCATAGAACACCAGTCAGGTTCCCCAGAGATCAGTTATTTTGATAAGTGTGTGTTGTGGTTAGAATTCCCCACGATGTATAAAGGGTATTATTCGTGCCGAGCTGTGCATCTTTGAGTTAGCCGTTATTCTTTCTCTATCTTTATTTAACACAACGACAACCCACGTCCCGCTGTTGATGCGATTTCCAACACGTCCGCGTTTGATGCGATTTCCAACACGTCCGCTTGTGATCAGGGTGATTTTCAACCACGTCGCGTGAAGCCAGTGATTTCAACCACGTCCACGTGAAAGCGGTGATTTCACCACGTCCGGGTGCAAGCATGACTTGCAAAACGGATCAGAAAGGCCTTACCCTCTGAAGGAGCTGGCCAATCAGAAGTGAGAGGGGCAGATCCAGCCTGGGTGAAGTTCAAAGGTGAAAAGGGGGAGGGCGCTGATTTCGGATGGCAAAGCCCTACCGCAGCCCCTCCCCTTGGGGCTATAAAGGCCGCGTTCGCTCGCCGACAAGGTGGTGTGTGATTGGGTTGGAGAGCGGTTAGTTGAGAGCCGTTGGAGAGACACCGAGCCACCGCAGGAGTTGAGCCGTTGGAGTTCGGAGTGGAAGGGTTGGAGAGCCTGTGGAGCTGGCGAGAGCAGTGGAGTTCTTTCGCTGGAAGGTTCGCCAGCAGGAAGCCGGGGTCGAGACCCGTTCGCTCCTCCAGCGCTTCGTCGGCTAGGCCAGGCCACATGGAAGCTGGACGACCGAGGAGAACGTACAAGCTGCTCATCAAGCCGCCCAAGCGACGGCGCGTTCGCGACCACAGGGCCGAACGGAGACACAGGGTCCGATAAAAAGACCCATCGAGTCACCACGAGGGTGGCTGGAAGCCGGCCCAGTCTCTCAGGGCCTGTTCGGTCATGCGCGCCTGAGTACATTAAGGCTCACGAGCCGCGTTCTTTCTTTCTTGGGTTTTGCATGAAAGTCTGTGGTGCCTTGTCCTTAAGTAGAATTGTTGTTAAGTGCCTGTATGTACATTGCATAATAGGCATCGGCTGTAGGCTTTTGCTCGTGTCCTGTCCCTTATCCCCATTCATTCGTTGCTTGCATGCCTGTGTTCAAATAAATGTCCCCCATTTTGAATGTCACCTGCTCGTTGCGTCCCTTTCCTCACATTGACTGCCATGGAGCATTCGGGAATTAACTGGCTAATTAAAGCCGATAAACATAATAATCTCGTCCGACGGACTTGGCGATATATAACGCTCGCATTCGCATACGGAATGAGCCGCTTAAGCGGATCGTTTCGTGCAGGTCCCGTCGAGGAAAACTCCCGGTATCTCTTGCCGCGCGGAAATTAGGTACATCGACAATTCGGCGATCGACCTGTAGCGCGTGGACAGAGGGATTGGCTAGTTTATGGTGTCTTAAAAACACCCGTAGCTGGGTTTCGGCGTTTGTCCAGAAGCTACGACTAGATTGCGCGTTCTGTGGACACGCGTCTGGATTGGGCTGAAAAGGTCGTGAGCACGCCGAACGGGCGGAAATCTACAACAATATACATATATATAATTATATATACATATATATATACACATAGAGATATATATATATATATATATTAAATACATAATAACATATAAATACATATATTATATATAATATATATTATATATATATATTATATATAGGCAGGTTGGCCAGAGGTACTGTAGTGTACCTTGTACACTCGCCTCTAAGCTGTCTAACCTGGGTTTTTAATCACGACCCAGCTATAAACTGTCATCCAGTGTTTCACAGGCCGGGTGATTCAATGTGTGTGCTGTCCCTCAGATTGATGTTCAATTGGACATCACGTCTGCCGGCATTAGTTGGTGGATGTTAAAGATTTCACGGTGTCCTTCAAGAAGAGTAGGCGAGCTATCGCAAGTACTATGGCCAAATTACAAATTCCTGTCCTAACTACTGCTGGGAAGGCAATGTCAAACCCCCAGTATATCCCTTGATAAGAAACTGCTTTGGTAGCACTGATGCTCTGCAATAGAGTTGAAAGATCAGACTGAATAACACATCAGAATTAGAACGAACACACCCACACACACCTTTTATCCTCACTTTTTTATAAAAATGGAGGGATATTGTAATGGGCTCCATCCACCCGTTTGGCCATGACACGCTATCTCCTCCTAAACGGTTGTGCAGAAATTCTCCAACGTTGGTAGTTATGATCACCACATGGCAAGAAGGTGCAAGAGCAAAATAATTTTGTTCCAGCCCCAAATCAAATACCATAAAAAATGCAATTGCAGGCACATTTTAAAATGAAACTTTGTATGTGCAATCAACATTGAGGGACGCATGAAATATGTAACCATTTAATTTTTTATTTAACCCCCAGTTCATGCCCCCAAGGGGTTTGGAATTGGGGTCACAGCGGCCAAAATGGAAAAAAAACCTCAAAATTTGATATATTGGGTCATTCCTGGTGGAACATTTTGCCATCTTTCCACTATGATTTAGGTGGAAAGCGTGGGGATTTGCGATGGCCTGCCATCAAGTTCGCTCTAGTTGTAGTACTGGGATGAGAAGACAAGAGAACAGAACATTTTGTGTGACCATGCTGAGGCTTTTGTCCAATGATGGACCAGCAATGGGTGATGATCATGATTGTAATATTCTGTTAATATATAAAGAATGGCACAAGGCGATTTTTAAATAAATTTTTAAAATAAGCAAAATCGAAAAATATACCTTTGCTCTGTGTAGATGGACTTTTCCTTACGAGTGGTGTGCACGTGAAGTACACTCTTCGTATTCCACTATGCTGGCACATTCAAAGCATGCTCGGTGCAACGACAGTGCATGATAATAAACAGAGACGCAGACACAGACAGTGAATGGCATACATGTGCGGTTCATTTCATTGTGCTTGTTGTATGCAATGTTTCCCACGGGTGTGCTGAGCACTCAGGGCACCCTCAATAACACTCCTTCAAGGTCTAATTCAATCGGAGAGTAATTAGTCTAATATAAAGACAATGCCAACATGCATTCAATCTCTTTGTATTGGCTTTGTGCTCCTCGGATCGTGAAATGTTTAAAATGCAACTGAATGCATGACACGCTGTGCCTCGATCGGTGAAATGGTCATCATGGAGGAGGGAGTGTGAAAACTTGAAAAGTTGTATTTTAATACACCTCTCTCCCCACCCCCAAGAGGCCTAGCTGGCTGCTTGCCTGGTAATCTGGCAGGCCTGTTAACTGTTCCATGTCAGAAAGGAATAGTTAGTGTTGATATCGAAACAACTCAATCCACCGTAGCATTCACTCACCTGGATTGACCTTGTCTGATGATTGCGATTTCATAAATAAGACTCAAAAAGCGTATTTCACTCGAAAAAGGTGCGAATCAAACTGGACTAAACTGTCATTTACATACTGAAGGCAGTACATTTATTCACCTAAAGCAGGCAACTCTTGGAGTTAAAACCATGTTTACACATAAACTAAGAGCCTTGTTACACAGTTTAAACTTGTTTTTACAAGCCATTAAACGCGAAAAAGGTCAAATTTAATAAAGTTAAACTAAACAAGAAATATAAAATATAATGCCATGCAAAAATGTCAATAGATATGCCTCTGTTAGAGTTAGATGTCATGTCTGATCTCAATTAAAGGGAAAATGAAAAATGAAATATCACATGGGAAAGAGCAAGAGAGAAAAGAGAAAAGTAGGAGAGAGACAAAGTTCACCATACTCGGTGGTGTAATGGTGAGAGTGTCCGCTCCGAGTCTGGGAGGTCGATCGGGTCATTCGAACCACGGCCGAGTCAAACCAAAGACTTTTAAAATGGTATGTTCTGCTTCCTTGCTTGATGCTCAGCATTTAAAAAGGATAGAGCACGGACAAACAACCATAGGTTGGAAACACTAACGCAGGCTTTGATGGGCTTAATGGCCTCCTCCTGCATTGAAGAGAACATCTAATATAATAATGCGCTCATTCTGTTTGGTTGTTTGGCTTCCGACGATTTTCTCTTGAATAACTCGACCTGGGATCATAAAACCCATATCATTATGAAGGTTTTTGTCGGAGGCGTTCTGGTTGTGTATTTATTTCCATTATTTTGAATGACCTTATCATTTAGCTTATTTCACCAAGCTTGGTTAAAATATCTTCAGTGGTTCACAAGTTATCGTGGTAACCAAAAAAAAAAACTGATAATGGGCAGCTAGACATACAACCCTAAAAACATCATTCCTCCAGATAAACTGGCACAAATTCAAACGATAGGTTTCATCAACTGGAAATTGGAAAAAGTGAGCTGAACACAATGGGAAGTAAGGTAAAGCTACATTTCGAGCGCTTGCTCTTCATCAAAGAAAGAGAGCTAGCAAATACACTCTGTGTTACACGATGCTGGCGCATTCAAAGCGTACGGGTCAGGGACCAAAGATCGAAGTGACACCAGAAAAAGATTAAGAATCAAATGTATTTGTGATCGAAACTGGGGTGTGGATCCTGGCCCTTACCCTTTCACCTTTCCAATTTTTTTTTTATTGCATTCATGTGAGGCTTCGTAGAAGAACTAGTACACTGAATGGATCAGGACATAACAGGATGCAAAAAGAATAGTAGAGACACACACAAAAGGAACAAAAGAGAGAGGGGTAAACACCAACAGCAGAGTTGAAGGCTAAGATGAAGGGAGACTTGGACAAACAAAGGGGGTAAGGAGGAATGGGGGCAAGAGATGATGCATGGGGTGGACAAGATGGATACAGAAGGAAACTCCAAGGAGGAAAAACTGGAAATTTGGATGGAGGAGGGATTGGGGTGGGGTGAACAAGGGTAGAAAGATCATGGTTTTGGATTGTGGATCATCTGAGATGGTGGTGAACATCTGTCTTGCAGACCTGAAGGGAAGAATTACTCTATAAACCCTCATAATCTGCAGAAATAATAAACAGATTGTCATGTTACGGAGTCTCGCTAATGCAGATCTTCTGCACCAGAGGTCCAAGACATCCCCGAATGGCCAAACGATCCTGCAAGCTACTGAGAGTGGACAGCACTTGCCTATCTATCCACGCTCTATTAGTGGGAACACCGATTACAATTTAATACTCCCCAAAGACCGTTCAAACACAGTCTGAAACTGGCAGTTGTTCCAAGCGTGCATGAAGGCAAGAAAGCAGGAAGGTGGTCCTTACAAATAAAATGGCTGACTAATGTAATATGGGAGGAAGAAGAGACACTAATAATAAAGACCGACAGACATAATACTCAAAAGACAAAATAATAAGGGAGCACACATGCCGATGATGCAAATGAAACTATAACCCCTATGACACCAATCATACTGACTTGCATATTGAAGGGAACAAGTGAGGATTTGAGCAAATGAAAGGGCAATGAATAGGCCTCTACGTGCCACTTCAATACCACAGGGATGGTCCAGTTAAGTCAGCTGGGTGAATAGTGAGTCAGCTGATGTCCCTCGTATTGAAAAACAGAGCTCAAGATGCACATCGGCACAAGCCTGCCCAGAAAGAAGAGCAGAGAGAGAAGAGAGAGAGAGAGAGAGAGAGAGAGAGAGAGAGAGAGAGAGAGAGAGAGAGAGAGAGAGATGATGTTTTTCACAAGTGCGGATGTAGCCTACCTTCCCACACGCTGATAGTGCTGTAATTGGTCATCCAACTACATGGTGGTCCACCTGCAAGAGCATCCTGCTTCCATTACAGGGTACTCTGCAGCTTACTATACTTACTTATACCACATTTCTCCATGAAGCAGCCAGCAGGGGGATTCTTCAATCCGCACACGTAGTGCTTTTATATGCCTGTATTCACTGACTTAAGGTCCACCACCTGGCCTCGCCTGTAGACAGGAGGTTTTACAGGAGAACGTCCTTACCCAATGCTGCTTTATGATGAATGGTCACTGCCTCATCAGTGCACATATTATATACAACTTACCTCTAACCTGTCCCTAATACAGGTATAAATTTAACCTGCTCGAGTACATGCTCCATACCAATTTATGTCATTGTTTTGTGAAATACTGTGTACCAAAATACAACATAGCTGACAACAGAAAAAACATCATACCAGTAATAGTCAGAGTGACTGGAGTAAATAAAAATAACAAAATCATGGGGTGTATGAAAGAGGTATCAGGAGTACAATAAATGAGCTACAGCTGGAAGTTGTTCTAGGTTCTATGGCAATCATTAAAAGAGCCCTTTGAGTAAAGAAGTTTTTGAAATGGAACACCAAAAAATGTTCCTAAACTTAATTTTTATACAATGGGTCACCGAATTAAGATTTGGTGATTTAGACTTCTATTAGTGTTTTATTTGAACCTACTCTTGATCATCCAATGGTAGCGTGTCACGACCTCTGGTCGAGAGAGGGCGGGGCTTGGTCTGCGCGAGCGGTTTGACCGGAAGACGCAAAGTACTTGAAGGCACCCTTATTTCTTGTTTTTACATCAATTTGATGAATTCAAAGTTTTTATTGTGACGTTGATCTTCTGCATATGAAAATAATGTGGTGCAGCAATTTTGGGGAAATTGGCCCAAGTGTTTGGAAATGTCTAAAGAACAAACAAGCAAACACATACATACACAAACCAGGATGTTCTCTGTGAGGCACTGAGGTCTTTAAAGACCGGGATTTATGGTCACAAATAAAACCAGAAGGGCACTCGGTGGAGCGCATACCACTGCCACACAATGCCTGATCCACAAGAACAAATTGGGCCCAATACATTTTTGAAATGTCATGCTATATATCGTTTTTGGCCCCATCTCTCAATGGTGAAGAATCACTTTTAAAATTAAATAACTCTGGTATCCAGATCTGGGTTCGGATCTTCACCAAAATCGAATCAATTTGTCCTTGCAACACACGCAACCTGTCCACCAACTTTCATCCGAATCTGTCTCCAACTTTTTGAGATATCGTGCTATATATCGGTTTTGCCCCATCTCTCAATGGTAAAGAATCACTTAAAAAATTATCAGATCCGGATCTGGATCTTCACCAAAATCTAATCAGTTTGTCCTTGTCACACACCCAACCTGTCCACAAAATTTCATCCGGATCTGTCCAAATTTTTGAGATAACCTGCACATAGACAAACAGACAGACAGACAGAAAAGGGTGAAAACATAACCTCCTTCACCTTCGGTGGTGGAGGTCATGAAAGTAGAGCCTCCGAATGGGATCTTGCCCTCCTTTTGCAAGGAGCATATTTGTACAAAAAAGATAATAATATAAAACATTTAAACAGCTTGGGACATGCACCTTGAGCTCACGGCCAAAGTACACAGTCCAAAAAGACTGTCCCATTAGCATACACTGGCACATCAGCACGAAGGCTGAAGCACACGGTCAATCAAACACACACAATCTAACACGCAGAATGCATGATCATACAATTGAACCCCTCCTCCACAGGAGTGTGTCTCCATGACTTCAACGGCATGCCATCGTGAATTCTCATCAGGATGGCATACTACCAAATCGTTCACTTGTGACCATTGGTTGAATAAAAATCGAACCCCCTAACTTGATGACCAGCAAGGCACAGGCTGCGTCCCATAATGTCAACAAATGCCACATGACCTGTTAGCAACGAGTGTCATCTGCCACAACAACGCATTATCTCTTCCCTGCTGATCACCAGTTAGGGGTGTTGTTATGGAGGCAATGTATTGGCATAACATATGCACATGACATCAGCGTCATGTCCCATTCAGGGTCAGAGATGTGCTTTTTGCTTAAATTACCCTTCCTGACCACAACCACCTGTGATCAGTCGGGCAGAGATATGCGTTTGTATGACAGACGATACTTGTTAACAGGTCCAGGTCGTGCAGTATTTTATGTTCTTGGACACGACCTGTCCCTTCCTGACTCAAGTTAGGGGGATATAATATATACAATACATATATATTTATATATAATATTATATATGGAAATATATATCATATTATATATATATATTATATATGTATATGTATATTAAACTTATGTATATATGTATATATATATATACATATATATATAGCATTATGTATTGTATATATGTGTATATATATGTGTATATATTATGTATATATATGTGTATATATATGTACTGTATATATAAATGTTATTATGTATGTATATATGTATGATTATATGTATGTATATGTATACATTTATATATGCATATATATATACATACATATACATAGCATGTATACATATACATATATGTATATATATACATACATATATATAATATATAGTACATATATACATATACATATATATATATATACACACATTCAGTCATACATACATACATACACAAGCCGGTAGGCGACATGGCTGCTCGCTCTAGATGGAAAGCTGGCCGACGCCACTAGCCGATATCATGTACATGCCATCAATCAATTTAGCACATAAAATATGACTAGCCGAAACCCCGTCACAGACGGATTCCGTTCCATTAGCCCAATATGACAACCAGTGGCGGGCTCTTGTAAGAGCGGATCCCAGTCGATGTACTCCATGGCCTTACCTAATGAGGCCTACAAAACGTCCTTGTACACGACATTTTTGGTGTACACTACTCCTTGTGAAGAAGTCCCCTGATTTGTGCACTGGTCTACTTTGAGTACAAACACCGTGTCAAAACTTCTCAGGTCACAGTACCGAGAAAAACGTGACGCAACCGCTAGGAAGCACAAAATTGGTCCTTCAGTATTAATATATAGATGCCTCAGAGTTGAAGGTTGACTATTGCCACTATGTGCGATGCACTCTTACAGGTACGAAGTTTCTTTCAGTCCAGGTCACAGTACCGAGAAAAACGTGACGCGACCGCAGGAGGAGCACAAAATTGGTCCTTCAGTATTAATATATAGACTAGCCGAAACCCGTCACAGACGGATTCCGTTCATTCAACCACCCTCACCAGCTCACCCACACTCGAGGGGCATGGACTGGACAGGGCGTGCTTGCCCCACCTACTCATCCCCCGCCCCTGCCCCATTCCCCCCCCCCGCCTCCCACCCCCGCCTTCAATTTGCTTACCCCACCAAAAATTTAATTACCCCGGCCCCGCCCCGTCTCTTGATTCCCCGCCCACTTGCCCTGGGCCCCCGCCCCCGTCCCCCCTCACACTCAACTCCGCCTAATTCACCCAAGCCCCGCCCACTCATCAACCGCCCCATTTCCCCCTGTCTCCCGCTTTCAATTTGCTTACCCCCACCAAAAATTTGCTTACCTTGCCCCCCCACCTCTTCACTCCCCGCCCCCGTCTCTTCATCCCCCGCCCACCTCTTCACTCCTCGCCCCCGTCTCAACAAAAAGTGTTTATTCTGCTTCAGAGTTGAAGGTTGACTATTGCACGATGTGCGATGCACTTTTACAGGTACGAAGTTTCTTTCAGTCCAGGTCACAGTACCGAGAAAAACGTGACGCGACCGCTAGGAGGAGCACAAAATGGTCCTTCAGTATTAATATATAGATTATCACAGCCCTCTTAGTTTGAGCCCAGAAACCCGCCTTGTGAAATTTCAGGCATGGTTTCCAAAGAGACTCTAACAAATGGCAGCCCTGGTAATTCCATTTATCTATTCGCTAAAGATTTTATTTTTTTATATGATGCTGTAAGACATTCTCTTTGGCACAAAAAAAGACAGGTCCCTCGGAGGTCCAGTTTCGGAGGTATTGATTTTTTTGTACAGGCCACAATAAGTTACGATGTACGATAAAGTATTTTAGCTGTTGCTAAGCAACGGAGGTGTGCATAGCAACCATTCATTTTTGTGTACATGCTAGCCACATTGTACACATTTCACCCAAGTTTCATCAAAATCAGACTCTTGTCTTAGATATTCGCAATTAACCGTTTCTGAAATGTTCGAAATGTACTCACCCAAAACCTATCTCTCCTACAAATATTTTTTGTTAGGGCTGCAAATTGGCAGGAAGGGAGCTAGATAGATTGCGCACAGAAACTCTAAGCTTCGATTTTTCGATTATTTTTTTTGATTTTTTCGATTTATAGACCACTTTAAAGGGCCGTTGCTATGCCGTTGCTAGGGCCCGGGGTCCCATATTCGAAAGCACACGATTTCCAGAAATATTGGTCCTACCTACCAAATTTCATTGGAATCGGTTGAGTGGTTTAGCCCATAGGCTTGACCAAAGTTTCGCGGACAGACAGACAGATGGAAATGTCCAGAATAAGGGTGCTCTAAGAGCAGCCAATACATACATACATCCATGCATACATACATACATCAGTGCTGGCAGGATAGCCGAGAGGTACGCACACTTGTCTCAAAGCTGTCTCAAGTGGATTTGAATCCCGACCCAGCTATAAACTGTCATCCCAAGTGTTTCACAGGTTGGGTGATTCATTAATGTGTATGTTGTTCCTCGGATGCACATTCAATTGGGAGTCCCATCTGTCGGTATTAGTTGGTGGCTGTTAAAGATCCCACTGTGTCCTTCGCGAAGAGGCGGTGTGCTTTCGCCGGCACCCTGAACAAATTCCAAATCCCTGCCCAAACTACTGCCTGGAAGGCAATGGGAATCCACCCATTATAACCCTTGCCAAGAAACTGTTGTGGCAGCACTGATGCTCTGTTACAGAGTATGGTACATCATAATATACTAGTGCATACCCGTACGTGCGTGCCCGTACGTGTGTGGCCGGACGTGCGTGGCCGTACATGCAAAAAAAAATAAAAAACCTTTCAAACCGGTTGCCAGAAACAACCACACAGGCCGTTTCTTCGCTCTCGCATGCCTGTACGTGCGTGGCTGTACGTGCGTGGCCGTACGTGCAAAACAAAAAATCAAAAAAACTTTCAAACAACCACACCGTTCCTTCGCTGTCATAAACGATGACTGGATTGGGGTATTGTGTTTAAGAAAAAGGAGAGAGAGGTGTAACAGCGGTCACAGACACACACACACACAGCACACACACACACACACACACACCACTGCTGGATTATAGATAGATACATAACCACAAGTTGGTGTTTGAAAAAATACCAAACTCGAAACGATGTGTGAAGATACTGTAGGACCGAAGGCAGGGGAATTTTTTCGCAA
>CM068960.1:21138393-21157905 GCA_035128595.1 Eptatretus atami
ACAATTTGAATAGTGGGTCAACGTGTGTATAGTGTGTGTGTGTGTGTGGTGGTGTGTGTGTGTGTGTGTGTTGATTGTGTGGTGTGTGTGTGTGTGTGTGGTGGTGTTGTGTGTGTGTGTTGTGTGTGTGTTTCATTTTGTTCCAGTGAGAAGGTTGGTTTGGTGAAGTTTTTGGACCCAAGTCTTACTGCACACTGCACACGCTCTGTACCATCCTTACAGTACTCAATGACATATTTATGGCTGCAAGTAATGTACGGATGGTAAAAGGATGAGGGATGGTACGGCAAAACAAAAAAAAGTACCGGTCAACAAAGGTGGTAGTGGTTCACAGCATTTCCACATGGTGGAAGCCATCCCTCCATCTTGCTATAAAACTAAGATCTGTGTCCGTCACATTCCCTGCCTCCATTTTTAATCAGCCAGCAGGCAACATTTTGTTGCGGTGCGTTGGAGATTGAGCGGATCGTGATCAAAGGACGCACAGTCATATTATTACACAGATATTATCCACCTCTATTTACCAACATCTCAACTTCATCCTGAATTGCAACCCCGGAGGGGTTTTTTTTTTAAAACCCAACAACCATGGTCCCCTCCTCCTGCCCTACACACTTCTCTTTTCTTTCCATTACACCTTATACAGAGTTAGCAGGGTGGAGAGTCGAAGGCACAAAATTTAACAACACTCCTTCAAGGAAATTCAATGCTCTATGGACCTTGTCTTGAATTTCATTGCACTTGTTCATTATGGCATGGCCCATTCATTATGTCATCTTGGCCCAATGACTGGACCCTCCTTGTTTTAGCAGTACAGCGAACCATTTATCACACTGCATTACACGAACCAAAGTCCTATATGACACAGGGGCATAAAAGACCTTTGTTAAGTCAACAGCCTCTAGAAATGCGCACTCAAGCGTTTCTTTGTCTTCCATTCACCACAATGGACTCAATAAAACCATTATTTTTAAAAAACTTGCTTCGCAAGTGACCATAGTACGAGGAAGGATATTGCGCTTAGTTGGGCAAGGCAGTTGCGTACGCCTTATGGCTTTTGAAGGTAAATAATTCTGATGTTTTTTTTTTTGTGATTATCATTTTAATTACAATGTCAGCGGCTCATTATTTGTGGGAGAATGGTGATAAATGGTGAGCGAAAGGTGATGAGCGTCTATCGCTGAAATGTCATCACGATGCATCTGCTTCACACTTGTCACAAGTAAAGGAGAAAAAGGCAAATCACGAAGCGTGAACAAGAGAAGCAGATGTTCGTGGCAAACCCCACCCTTCTCCTGTTTATCCCCAAAGAGATTGCAGGCAAGGACACACCTTTAAATGACCCGGCCACAGCTGGTCGTTCTGGGCAGCTGTACAGCTGGTTTTGTTTCACAACATCAAGAAAACCTCAAGGCAGGGACGGAACATGCGTAGTAAGAAGAAGCACGTGGTATACGATGGAGGTAATCTCCAGAGTCGAGACTTAATATCCGGTACAATGAAGTTTCACGACTACAAGGAATTCCAATTATTATTTAATTATGGAGATCGTGGCTAAGGGAAGAGTTGAATGACAGAGGGTTGACGTTCACACAGCGATGGAGCGAAGGGAGTTGGCATACAAGGCAGGAGGGGGGGAAAGGGGAAGGAATAAGCACACGGGCAGCATAAGTGGGGGCATACAGAGTGGACAAGGGAACCGAATGGACAGGAAAAGCTGAAAAAAATGGTAAATGCATATAAGTGTGGATGGATTGGAGAGGAGAATCAGTGGGAGTGTAAAAGATCAGGAATCAGAGATGGGGGACAACAAGAGATGGCAATAGCTGGTCACGAGGAGTAGAGCGAAGAACATGGTTGGACAGACTCAAATGATAGCAATTTCTTCAGTCGAGGGAATATTGGTTTTAGGGTGGGGGAGGGAGTGGTTGTAGGTGAGCAGTTAGCCTGGGTTTGGAGGAGGGAACAAGGTGTGGGTTGCTAGTAGAGGGAATGCCTGGCCAGACTCTTGAGGAACAAAAAGCTGGGGGAAGGAGGGGGGCAGGTAAGGCAAGACCAGAAATTTAGGTCAATTAGAAAACTGCGAGGCCACCGACCTGGCTGTGCTGGAAGAGGAGCAGGCCTTGCACCTCTTCAGTGTGTTTTTCACTGACGAAGTAGTTTTCACTATCGAATGTAAATATTGCAGAAAGGTGTTGTTCACAAGTACTTTGAAAATGAAAGTACGGTACAACCAATACAAAACAGTCCATCACTTCCTCATACAGCCAATACAAAACAATTCATCATAACTTTCTCCCCACCAAGTGCTTTCATTAGTAAGCAAGAGCTGGACCATAAATATTTCAGGTATCAAGCAAAATCCTGGCCACCTTCATATGTACCCTTGGTTGTTCTTGACACAGCAATGTTTACCCACTGGAGTTTTATGGTCCTGTTTAAAGTTCCGGTTTAAACAAGGAAAGGGTTGCATTGATCCCTCGATAAAACTTTTTTTTAAACACCAGTAAACACGAACCCAAAGAACAGCAGGTAACAGGGATTTATAGTGACAAGCAATCATTGGTGGGAGTAAGGTGGGAGGTGGTGTGCGGGGGTGCGGGGGAGGAAAGAGTTTGGGGCCAAAGTTTTCAGGACCATAAGAGTTTAACAACTATTTTTTAAGTCTATTTTAGGACGAGGAAAGTTAGAATCTGTATTATTGATGTTCTGTTGCGATTTTTGTGTTTAAAGCTTATGGAAGAGTTTGTACGTTTGTATTTGAGACATACGTACATAAAAAAAAAGACATTAAAGACATCACAAGGATGCAATTTGCGAATGACACCGTGGGATCTTTAATGCCCCCCAAATAACGCTGTCAGAGGGGATGGTTAATGTTGACGTACACCCTAGGGACGATTGCACTTTGTGACGCAACGCCTTATCTGCGAAGCACCAAACCAACAGTTTATAGTCGGGTTGGGAATCAAACCCAGACTAGACAGCTCAAAGTTGAGTGCGCTAATTATGAACCCTCCAGGTAGACTTAACAAATCAACACAGTATGCTGCATTTGAAACTGCGATCCCAGCACTCAGAGCCATCAGTTCAGATGGGACCACCAAACAGGCCAACTGGATACTCCTTTGAAACAGGATACGAGTACAACTGCTCCCGACGGGAGCATATGAAGGTCATCAAATGAAGGTCAAAATTGGGGTGTAGTGTTAAACAACAGCAGTGACCGTTTTAAAAAGTTAATCATATGTGTTTGCAGTTTATAATGTTTTTTTTACTTCCGGTAGATGTGCCCCAATAAATGCCACGATAAGCTATTTATCCACTTGAGCACAGCAATTTCCCATGGAGGAAAAACCCTTAAGGGAAGGGGGATATTATTAGTATCAATATTATCTTGTAATAAGTATTAATATTGTTGTGGGCCGGGGTTCGGCGGCGATAAACGACCACTCGGTGGAGCAGTGGAGTCTTCTCCCACCGAACACCCGGAATTTAGGTCGTGACTCTCGGACAACTCCGAAAGGTCACGGGTCACTTTTTAGAGGACCGTGGTCGCCAATATTGCGACGGCGTAGGTAGGGTCCACTTGTCTAATTCCAATTTACCTAAGTACTCACGCCGTCCAACTACCGGGAAACCACACCCTCGGCCGACTTTGTCCGAATCGAGTCGTCTCACCGACTCGGATCCGGCGTAACCGAGTGGAAGTTACCAAAGCCACGCCGGACCAAATGAACATTTACCGGCCCAAACGGCCTCACTAATTCTCAAGTCTGAACCATGCTGGGTAAATCAAAGAAAGGACAGAAACGAACTGGAACATTTAACACGGGGGGTTTATTTTACAATAGTAATCGGGAAGGGGAGCACACAGAGCAGAGTTATCCGAATAAAAGGCAGGCAATTACAATGAGCAAAGAAAAAGCACTTAACAATTCTACATGCAGGACGGCGCCACAACACACACACACACACACACACACACACACACACACACACAAAATAAATGGACCTCATGGGTCTATTTTCGGCTTTCAGCTCGGAGGGAAGGCGAGCTGAGGGCAGGGGCCTAGCCGGGTACCTGTCCCGCCTCGTGCGGTCACACTGACCTGAACCACTGGTGGTACTTGAACCCATGACCCGAAGTCCACGGCCCACGAACGAGACCGCTCAACCATGACCACCACTGTCTCAGACCACTCAACCACCACACACGACCGTCTGCCACGACGACCGACTGCTCAGAATTTCCAAGATCCTCCTGTCTGCCGTCCTCTCGTCTCTCACAACCACTCTGCCGTCGCCACGATCACCCGGTCTCCGAAAAACTGCTCCTCACAACCATTCTACTCCTCTTTTGGTGGGAGGGGCCTCTTTTCCTCGCCACTCGCTTCCTGATTGGCCGGGGGGTTGCGGACGACTCGGGGCCGCCGTTGATTGACGAGCTCACGGTGGGCGGAGGAAACTTCACCCCTATACTGACACGATGCACGTGGGCGATGGCATTGTTGTTGTAGAGGATGTAGTTGTTGTAGATGAAAAAAAAAAAACTAACTGGAAAATAACTCGTAGCGCACACACAAAATTCCCATTAGACAGAAGGAGGATTCTAACTTTTAACACAAACTTATCGAAATAACTGAACTACGGGACTCTGGCTGCTTGTGTGCACAATGTTTCCAAATCCGTAACACTGGAGGCCGGAAAGCCAGCCGCTCGGGTATATGGAGGTTTGAATGGAGGCCGGTAACCAGCCACTCGGGTAGTGGAGGTTTGAATGGAGGCCGGAAACGGCTGCTAGGGTATATGGAGATTTGAATGGAGGCCGGTAAACCAGCCATCGGGTATATGGAGGTTGAATGGAGGCCGGCATACCAGCCGCTCGGGTATATGGAGGTTGAATGGAGGCCGGTAAAACGGCTGCAAGGGTATATGGAGATTTGAATGGAGGCCGGTAAACCAGCCACTCGGGTATATGGAGGTTTGAATGGAGGCCGGTAAAACGGCCAGTAGGGTTCAAAGGGTTAAGGGGAGGGGTATTTATTAGTATCAATATTATCTTGTAATAAGTATTAATATTGCTTTGTAATCATTATTGTTGTTATTACTTTTGTTATTAGAAGCGGTGTTGGAAAAATGCCACGATTAGCTATCTTAACACGGATATACACCTAAACATGGACTTTGCCCAAGGCAGAAAACCCCCTTCGGTAAGGGGGGGGGGGGGGATGAAGTCGCTACAACCTCCATCGTGTGACCTTTAATCCTCCTGGCAAGTTTGGTTCGAGATTGGATCAGTAACGACTGAATGTATCGTGCTCAGACAGACAATGGCGCATTTTAGTATGGTGAAGGGCTTTCAACATTATCCAGGGAGACACGATAGTTAGTACAAGGCATGCTCAAAAAAGTATAATGAGCTATATAAAAAAAAAAATTACATTCATATATTATCTAATAATTAATACATACATATAAATAATAAATAATACATATAAATTAATATATTGTCTAATAAATAAATTAAAAAATAAAAGCATTGGCAGTCTTGTGACACTTTTGTGAGTATCTAGTTTGCAAAACACTTTTGAACATCCCCATCGGGGCCTCGCCAAGACTTGCTTCTGAACTCAATGTGCTCGTTACCTGTAAGAATCAAATTGCCATTGGATTTTGAACAATCAAATTACCATTCAGATCCATGTCAGAGCAAGGTGTGGGCAACATGCCCCTGTCAGGAAGGACGTGACAAAACGGTCATCTTGTTCAGAATGATGAACATTTTCCCTTCAAATTTTCCCGCTATACTACATCGTAAGCCGGAGAGTCCTCTGTTGAGGACGTCGATGATACAGTGAACATAGAACCAGGACCGAGGTAGCTGTTCAGGAGGGGGCATCTTGCATGCCCTAACGTTCCTGCCAGGGGCACCTCCCTCCCCCTCCCCCCCCACTTGTTTATTCAGTTGGAATGCATTTAGTGAAAATAAATTAAATAAATGAATTGGGATCAAGGGTAAGTATTGAAAAACAAAGTTGTGCAACAGGTATGTTTGAGTACCTCTCTTGCATTATCTTTGCACATCCTATATTATTACAACTACCTCCACAACTATTGGCTCTATAATGAGACTGCCTAGCGCTTCAACGTGTTCGCAAAGTGATGGACCCAATTTTGTTGAAATGAAATTTTTTGCCAAAACTCTAACAAATTCTCAGATCATTCGAGAACTGGAAATATTTCAACAAATCTTCATAATGTCTTCAACAAAGTAAGACTGCTCCGATTGATTTCAAGGGGTAATCGAAACGAGACTCCGTTTTCCAAGCACACCGGTTTACTTCCAAATCGAACAGAGTTTCTCCTTAAAGTTGAGCTGAGTTGCCTTAAACAGTCGTCACAAAAGTGTCCTTTACGCAGATGAAGCCACGGGGGATTGTTTACATGACTTGGCTAGGCCTCGGGGAATCTCTCAATCTGGATTCAAGGCCACTGTGCAGAATCAGTGTCCAGTGTAAAGAGGTACATTAAGCCGTAAAAAAGACATTAACGTACATTATTTAAAACCCACTGCAGATGAGGTTCTGTCAGGTTAATAATAGCAACGCTTAGGCAGCTCAGACAGAATCAATTAATCTCGTTGCTTTTAGAGGGTCGTGTCGTCCAGACAAGCTTTGACACGAGGAAAGGAATCGTCGAGAGAAAAATGGCACAGAAACGGTATCTTGTTTGGGAACAGCACAGAGCAAGAGTCAGACCGGCTGAGGCAGAGGGAGGGTGCAGGGTGGACGGGCGGGTGGCTCAGGGAGCATAAACACAGCTGCTCCATTGTGCTGGAGGCGGGCAACCAAACCCGCTGACCTTTATGTCTGTGTCGATGTGACGGCACGAAGGGGAAGGCTGCAGTCCACTTATCGACAGAGACGCCTGCCCTTGCCAGCACGAAGTGGCTGCAGAAGGGAAAAGAAATCTCCAGGCTAAGAAATAATCCTGAAAATCGTGCCGAGGATTAGAGAGAACGAGAATCCTTTATGTGCCTTCAAACGAATTGCAGGCGCTGTGGCTTCCAGGCAGGACACGGGTTCCGCTAGACCGTGGTAGGCCAAATTCATCCGATTGCTTTTTATTGGCCTTTCCAAACTCTCTATAACCGGGAGGGATTTTTGATGGAATTAAAAGCAAAGTATGCCACAAGCAAATGCCCATAAAGCCGCCGAGAAGATGGATGTTACAAGATGCACTTTAGCCGGGGCTGCTGTTAATGTGATGTTGGGAATGAATGATGGCTTCGGTGGCGTGACCTCGTGGCCCTGGCTCTCTCGTTCATGTCCTCTTTCCTCCGCATCCCAGCCTTTCCCCCGCTCACCCGACTCTCGGCTGACCCAGCCTGCCATCTTTTGGGCCACTTGTGGAAAATACAGGACAGTCGTTCGCTTGAGTTGTTTTTCTTTGTCCTTGTTGTCATCGTGACACATTGACGAGTTTATGAGAGGAAATTAATAATGAGCTTCTGCTACAATTTCCATGAAATTTAATACGACTCCGTACAGTTCACTTGATTCCGCTGCCATCATCCTCCGTAATGTGACAGAGTTGGAGGCTGTGTTGTGTTTGGAAACCACCAGCTGGTGCACAACAACATTACAAGATGCAAAATCAGAGAGTCAAACCAAAGACTGTCCAAATTGACAATTACCCCACGGTCGTGTCACAATTTGCATCGGAGGTGGGGGGGTGGGGGGCGTACCATCACACACCGGCAACCTACATCATGGTAAATAGCACGAGCACACCACTGTGTTTAAACGTCCTTCGGGAGGCACATCGGGGTCAAACAATGGGTCAGTTGAGTCAAAGGTCAATCTGTTGACAATGGTAACATGGAGGCCCAATCTTCTGCTGCTCTGCTGCCACTGAAAGGTTGACTTCACACCTCCGGACTAATTGCTTCACCTGCAGCTTACTGCATTGTTTAGTTATTACTTCGACCTACTTGTAGTCGTGAACAACTGTGAATGGAAGTAAAATTGGTTTGTCGGCCAATGTTGGATCTGCTTGTTGGAGTGGTGCAACTTGTTGTACGGTGGTATCATATTTGCTCATAATACATCCAATCATCCCGACGTCATATCTGGTAGACTTAAAGCTGCCAAACAGCTAAGTTAGTAAATCCTTTCTGCGATGGATGTTTTTTATTCGTAATTGTACAATAACGGGTTTGTGTCAATCAGTTACTCCCACAACAAATACAGTGTCAATGCCCATACGTGATGTCATGACACCTGTTGGATTCTCAGAATCTCGTTCCACAAATCTCTTTTTTTAAACCAAAAAATGGTGAACATTGTGATGTGGTCCCAACTTATTGCTTCAGTTTTCGGGACTGAGGAGTACGTCAACTTACAAACTCTACACTTTCAGAGGGGCTTCTATCATTAGCGTGATGCGTCCGATTTGGTTTGAATACATTTTGAAATCACTCACCATTGGGAAAGTATATTTCCTTCTTGAAAGATTGGTAGAGAGAGTAAGTGATGAATCGGGCAGTGTTGATGCGTGTTCACACGCACTTTACAAAGTGCCCGTTCAGCCGAAGCAATTTCTTGGCAAGGGTTACAATTCTGGACAGATCACTACTCCAAGGCAGGATGCTCGACTACAGGTGGCAGTAATTTGGAATTTGTACAGGGTTCTGGTGTTAACTCTCCTCCTTTTCAGGAAGAACAGTGTGGGATCTTTAACATGCACCAACTAATGCTGGCACAGACAGGGAATGCGGTTTAACTTCCATCCAAGCAACAGCACACACAATGATGCCTCGCCCTACCTGTGAAAAATGAGGATGACGGTTTATAGCTGGGTCGGGATTCAAACCGAGGGATAGACAGCTCAAAGGTGGGTGTGCATACCTCGAGGTTATTCTGCCAGCCCAGTGTGGCAAAGCATCACTTATAATTATCATACTGGCTGCAGACGTTCTTCTTTCGTTTCGCTACACTTTCCAACCACTGCAAAACACAGGCAACAACTACTGAGGGGTGATGCTTCTCAGTGCCCGGACAAGGTCTGTGCTCAGATAATTATTGATAGGGTTCCACCAGCTGCTTGAGCACCAGATCCAGAGCAGTCAGGCTTTACACCAAAGAGGTTAACGATTGACCGTTCCTTGCTCTTCGGTCCTCACCGAACGCAGACGAGAGTTTCAGCAGGGGCTGCTTCAGCTTCTTTGATTTCTGTAAAGCGTTGATTCAGTGATCGGGATGCCTTCTGATGGATTCTGGTCTTCGTGGGTGCACCAAGACTGATGATCTGATGTCTGAACTAACTCTGGTACTGAGAATGCTGGAGATGTGGTGATACCATCTCTGACTTATTTCCCGTTGTACTGGAGTTCGTCAGGGGTGTGTATTGGCCCCACACTTTGCAGCACTTGTAGGACTGCATTCTGGGGAGCAGGTCAAGATCAAGCTGGGTGCATCATTTGGGAATGTAAAGATCTCTGACCTTGATTTTGCAGATGATGCAGTCATCTTTGTGGAGACTGGATATCCTTTTGGGGCCCTCGAGTGCTGAAGGAGATCAGAGCCGTTGGGATTACGGGTTTCCGGGTCAAAACTAAGATCCAGGCTTTCAATATACATATTTGATGCTGCTATCTTGTCTGTACCCTTTGCGGTGAGGATGTTGAGGTCACAGAGAGATTCACTTACCTTGGCAGTGATATTCACATCTCTGCTGGCTGTGAGCCAGAGGTCAATAGTCGTCTGCATCGGGCCTTGGGAGTCATGGTTCACTGGATCACAGGGTGTGGCGCTGTCAGTACCTGTGCAGGAGGATGAAAGTTTGAGTCTTTAGGTTCTTGTTGCTTCCAGTCTTACTCTATGGATGTGAGATTGGACTCTGCCAGGATCTGAGAGAGACCAAATTCCTTTGTACCAGGTCTCTTCGGAGAATCCTTGGCTATCGCTGGTTGAACTTTGTATCCAACGAGCGGTTGCTGAGAGAGACTCAAATGAGATTTGTTACCTGCATAGTCCATGAGCGTCAGCTGCGCTGTATTCTCTCAGCATGGAGCCTCATGAGTGGAGGAGACCAATGGGCCGACCAGTGCCTCGTGGTTGCAGCAGATTGATCAGCATCTCAAGGAGATGGGGTGGGCCAGGCATCTGCCTGGGGGATGGCCAGACGGAGGCCCCTGGAGTACCGTGGAAAGTGGACGCAGCAACGCGCTGCTCTGACGCTTGCTCCCATACCGACCTGACCTGTTAATTAAACTGAAAATCGAATTTCATCATTAATGAATCAACTTATCACCGAATGCACCATGACAACACCCACCCTCCATCGGTAGATGAACGTCTGTCCACTTGGACTATTCATTAAAATTATGTCTAGCGATGAAGCACCCAAATACTGTTTTTTAAGTCTTTGCTATGACTTGTCAGGGTTGGAATCAAACCACTGATCTCCAAGATGCACTTGTCTGGTAATTTTGGAAGTTGAACCAGAATGGTCATCAGAAGAACACGCACATATGATCATGGAGTTGCTGGGGAGGAATGGAGGTCTGTGAGAGCCGAAGGAGCTAGTAAACATTCGCGAGGTAGACCAGGGGATATGTAGTAAAAAATAAAAACAGAGGTGCCACCAACCTGCCTGCGACATGATGGCAACATACCTTATGCTTTGGCCTCATAGAGCGAGATTCCAATAATTCTGAGTAAAGATTTCACAGAATCCAGAGCAGACGTGATGCCGGGGTGCCATCCCTGCTCCCAAAGAGGAGATCAGTCCTCCATTGAGCTATGAACAAAGCTTTGAAAGCTGTGAGTCGTTCTGATTTTTGAAGAAAAGACCCAGACTACGGCTGGTTTTGGAGACAGCATTTAAAAAGGATGGAACACTGACAAACAGCCATCGGTTGGCCTGTTTGATCAGCAGGCTTGGTAGGCCTAATGGCCTCCTCCTATGTCGACTTGACTTTCTTTGTAAGGAAAATTATTATCCCCACACTTTTGAAAAAAACGGGGGGGATATTGTAATCGGCTCCGTCTGTCTGTCCATCACAATATCTCTTCCTAAACGGTTGTACATAAATTCACCAAACTGGGTAGTTATGATCACCACATGGCACGAAGGTACAAAAGCAGCATCATTTTGGCCCCACCTCCTAGGGCGGGATAATAAGGTAAGATTCAAAAAAGTGCAATTACGGACACATTTCATAATGAAGTTTGGTGTATGCAATCAACATTGTGGGACGCATTAAATATGCAACAAATATTTTTTGGATTTGACATCCGATTCACACCCCAGGGGGTGGGGACTTGCGGTTACAGGAGTCAAAACGGGGAAAAAAATTAACTCAAAAATTGATATTTGGTCATTCATGGTGGAATTTTTCGCCATCTTCCAACTTTGCTTTTCGTGGGAAGCGTGGGGATTTGCGATGACGGCCATCGACTTCGCTCTAGTTATTACTATTATTATTATTATTATTATGAACTAAAAGTGAGAATACCTAATGGATCAGAGACTGAATTTAAAAAAAACATAACCAAGATACCATTATCAACATGAAACTCTTTCAATTTCCTCAAAAAGTACATTCTTTGGATTGCTTTTGCCAGCCAACACTTCAGAGTTCCTGTTCCATTTCAATTTGTCATCAATCACTACACCCAGACACTTATACTTAGAAACTTGTGCAATACTTTACTATGATCCGAAAAGGCTCACGGCCTCCTGAGCAGTGAAAATCAAAAATCAAGTCTTATTGACATTAAGAACAAAATGATGACAGTTGTTAAAGTCTACGAGGGAGAGTCGAAAAGTAGGCACAATGATTTAATAAAAACTGTGTTGTGTTGACTACATTGCTTATTGTACTTGCAGGTACAAGCACAAACTGTCTGCGCCATTGTGAAGCAGTTTCAACCTTGAGCAGTCAGTAGTTGTGTCGTCGTGATGGAGTTAACATGACCGCTCCGCTGTTCGTTTGCACCAAAGAAGAGCAGCATAGTGATATGATTTTTGTGGGCGGAAGGTGTACCAGAGGTAGAAATCCATCACAGACTTTCAGCACAATATGGGAACAGTGTTTTACCACAGCGGAGTGTGTATGATTGGATTACCATGTTCAAAAACGATCGCACACTTGTCACTGATGATTAACGATCTGGACCCCCATCCATGTCCACAACAGAAGAAAACATTGAAGGAGCCCGCTCCATGATTCTGGATAACCGACGGTCGACTATTGATAAAGTGGCACAACAGCTGAACATCAGTCATGGTTCTATACATGAAATCATCAACAACCAACTTGGCTTTCATAAAGTTTCTGCAAGATGCGTTCCAAATCAACTCACAGAAGACACAAGCGCAACCATGTGACAATCTGCCAAAGCCTTTTGAACCGCTTTCGGCATGAAGGGAATGGTTTTTTGAGATGCATTGTCACTGGAGATGAGACGTGGTCTACCATTAAGAGGCAGAGAGCAAACGCCAGAGCATGTAGTGTAAACATCCGACATCACCAGTCGAAAAGTTTAAAAAGTCAACCATCAGCCGGAAAAGTGATGTGCACACTTTTCTGGGACTCACAAGGCAAAATTTTGGAACACCATCAAGATGGGGGCACAACAGTAAACAGTGTCTGTTATTGTGAAATGGTCAGGTATTGAAACCAGCTATTCGATGGAAACGCTGAGGGCTCCTGTCAAAAGGTGTTGCATTGGCAATGCCCCTCCACACACTGCCACCCATATTGTGGAAAACCTCTGGCAATTGAACTTTGAGGTGTTGGAGCATCCTCTGTACAGTCCTGACCTGGCCTCTTTGGACTTTTACCTGTTTGGTCCACTCAAAGATGCTTTAAGAGGCCGCCACTTTGCCAGTGACCAACAAGTGAAAGAAGCGGTACATGTGTGGCTTATCACTCAGCCAAAAACATTTTTTTTCTGAGGGTGTACAGAAGCTTATGAACCGATGTACTAAGTGTGTTTAAAAGGAGGGGGACCATGTGGAAAAATGATTCTCTTGTACATGCTCAATTGTAGTTATATTATTTAAATAAAAATATATTGCGGATACTTTTTTGACTTGCCCTCGTACAAACTTCTGGACTTCGTTCACATGTTCACATGTATCGTTCAATAAGAATCCGCTAATTGCTGTATCATCTGCATATTTTGATGACATTAAAATTTAGACTTGAACTGAAGACAATCTTCCAGTATATTATTTGCTTAAATGTAGAGGGAAAGAGAGGGTGGGGGGAAGGATAAGTCTGTTGGGTTCAGACTGCTGGTGCATTCATGTTGCATGCAGCTGGGGAAGGATGCAAAAATTCTTCCACATTTTCAGATGGAATAAATACAGGGTTTTCCACACTTTGTGAAACCATGTGTCAGTTGAATGACAAATTGGTTTCTTCGCCGAGCACAATGAGGTCCGCGTTGTTCTGCATCGTCCGATTGGTTAAAGTTGTCCAATTAATTTTCCATTTTCATTTCCAAACAAATCAAGGAGCCGATCAACAGATCACAGAATAATTTTGAAGAAAAATTGCATTGATCTCGTTACCAGTTTGTCGATCACTTTTGTTTCAAACATTTAAAAAGGTAAAAAATTATTTTTTTTTCAACTGAAATTCCATTTTATTTTGACACTCCAGCTAAAACAGCTGGAGAAGTGCTGCTCAGTAGGTCGACATAAACTGACAGCCACCAACTTTTACGGATGAATGTGCAAATAGATTCTTTACAAGATACATCAATTGATCTCTTTGTGGTAAAACTTTATCAACATCATTTCCCTAATCACACAATTTGATAACACAACCATTTAACCACTTATGATGAGCAATCAATATGCAGCACGGAATTAAATAATTTTATCTCACGGATCGCTGAAACGGCACTCGGTAGAGCGCATACCTCCGCCAGGCTGACCAGTTTACATATTTGTATCCCACTCAGAGGCCGGATCTGCATCCCAACCTTAACCAAAATCGAATCGGCTTGTTCTTGTCACCTACCCCCATCATCCACCAAGTTTTGTAATAATCCATCCACAACTTCTTCAAATATCATGGTATATATCATTTTTGGCTCCCCCTCTCTCAATGGTGAAGGTTTGTTTAAAAAAATTGTAGTATCCGGATCTGGATCTTCACCAAAATCGAATCAATTCGTCCTCGTTACACACCCAACCTGTCCACCAAGTTTCATCAAAATCCGTCCATAACCTTTATAGATATCCTGTTCACAGACAGACAGACAAACAAACAAACAAACATGGGTGAAAATATAACCTCATCCACCTTCAATGGCGGCAGTAAAGAAGTGCCTTTCGAGTGGATACCTGACTCAATATGGATACTTAAGGCAGCCAATGTGAACATAAATCAGAGTTTTGAGAACGCAATGCTCGCATAGGGAGTGGCCATGTTAGGCGGTTTGCCATCCCTCTGCCAGCAGTAGTTAGGGTAGGAATTTGGAATTTCTTCTGGTTACCAGGGATAACTCGCCTACTCTTCGCAAAGGACACTGTGGAATCTTTAACATCCACCAACTAATGTCGGCATTTGGGACGCCTAATTTGAGTTCCATTTGAGGGATGGCACACACAATGATGAATCACCCTGCCAGTGAAACACTGGGATTCAAACCCAGGCTCGACAGCTTAGAGGTGAGGTACAACCCTGCAGTTGGGCAAAACTCTGGTCTTTCAACATCAAACATTTACCATATATTCACTGCCAATTCCATATGCTGAAATATGTTTAAAGAAAAATTGTATACAAAGTCAAGGCTCATGGAAGCATAGAATTAATATGTCCCTGCATGAGTTACTGCCCCCCTTCACTTTCTCTTGTGACTCTCCCAGTGACAAACATTGCACGCGGTCTGTAATGACTGTTTGGTTGAGACTTCTCCTATTTGTTGAATTTATTGGGACTGACAACCCGGTGTTTGTGATTTCAAATGCAGCTGAAGGCAGCAGTACTATAGATTTAGATTCTAGTGTTTTGGAACCTGGATTAGCATCAGGAGAATTACCATGTTGCTATCACATTGTAAGTAAAAAGCCAGCTGGCTCAATAATAACCTTCAGGGAGGGGGGAAATTTTCTTGCCCTGCCAGGTCTGATCTATAGATGATATCAGTTTACACTGTGTGGTGGACTGTGAATTGTCACTGTCAGCCTGATGAGCAAGACTGAGGAAGACATTATGTGAGAGAGGGTGGGGAAGGGAAGGTAAGGTGGGAGGGGGAAGTGAAGGTCGGAGGGGGGAGGAAGGTGGAGGGGAAGGGGGACAACATGAGGACTTCAATGGAAGGACATTTTTCCAATGGCAGGATACTTTTCCTTAAAAAAACGCAATATTTAAAAGTTGTTGGGTTTTTTTCCTTTTAAAAATAGTCACGTGTGAGGTTCCATTAACACCGTATGCCTCAGTGCCGGGATCCTTTGTTCCAGGAAACAGCCGAACAGTTTCTATCTTCCACTGCACTGCATTCAATTATTACTCTTTACCATTCCCAAGATCGCACAAATAAGCCAAAACTGATGACACACACACACACATCCACACACACACACACACACACACACACACAGGAGACAGATGCTCAAACAGCTTTTTTGTTACCTTTTAAAGGGTTTATTTATAATGAATATGGGGAAAGGTGGACGAAAACAAGCAGTTTGGAACAAACATGCAAAATTAACAGACAAAAATTGAGAAGGGAATATGCAACTTATATACAGGGAAATAAATAAAAACAAGGAAAAAAAGACATAAAATATCATAGACCCCGCTGTTTTAGTAATTTTTCTGCACGGAGTTAAATGGCTAGCCCATATTCATTTACAACTAAAATGGCCACCAGTATAACATCATTGAACGGCCATCTTTGATCAGATCGCAAAATAAAGTGAGGTGCAAGTATATGCCATCGTGTACTGTGCTTGTGCCAAGTTTGAACAAAATCGGACCGTGCATCTCTGAGAAATGGTTGGGGACACATTTAAGTAACAAAATGGCCACCAGTCAGCCATCTTGGATCTGATCTAAAATAAATAAATAAATTACGTGCACATGTAGGCCATCATTCGTTATCAATTTGCAAAGATTTAACAACATCGGTAAATGCATGTCCGAGAAATGGTTGAGGACGTGTTCAACATTTGGTTTTTTTTACAACTAAAATGGCCGCCAGTCGGCCATCTTTCATCGCATCAAGAAACAAATTAGTATGGTGGTCGCGGTATGCGGTATGCACAAATAGAGAAGGAGATGCTATCCATAGTTCATGCCTGCAAGAAGTTTCATTGTTATATATTTGGGAAACCAGTCATCGTCCACAATGACCATAAGCCTCTGGAAATTATCGCCAAGAAGCCATTGTTGTCCGCTCCAAAGAGACTGCAGAACATGCCACTACGATTGCAATGGTATGACCTCAACATTCAGTGCAGAAGAGGGGAGGATATCCCACATCTGACACCATGTAACATAAGCAAGACTCCAGCTTGTCAGCCAATCCGGGCCTTCTTTATTTTTCTAGTTCCGTTCAGATAAACAACAATAACAACACTAAAGTTGTTTCTGAATTTCAGGCACTTCAAACATACATTACAAAAACATTGATACGTAAACTTGACTGTACTGTGCAGCATTTCAGACACGTTTTGTAGCACTATTCAGTGGCGGATATAGGGGGGGGTTGGGGGTTGCAACCCCCCCCCAACTCCCCCTCTAGATCCGCCACTGCTATTTCCCCCGCTCCCAAATTATGATGGAGAACAGCACGTGACCGTTGACGTCATTCGGTGAAGGCTCTTACATCCGGAAGTGTATTGTGGTGTAATTGCATAGCACCCATACACACACAACTGCAATCGGATTTCGTCTTCCATCTATCTATAATTCCAGCAGGTTGTGTGTGTGTGTGTGTGTGTGTGTGTGTGTGTGTGTGTGTGTGTGTGTGTGTGTGTGTGTGTGTGTGTGTGTCCGCTGTTTCTCGACAACCACTGGTCCGATTTAATTGAAACTTGCCAGGTATATTGCTGGGGACCTGAGTAGTGCCTTTTCAAGGTTTGATATTAATCGGACAAGTGCTTCCCAAGTTTATGGCCATTTATTTACCAACCAATGACAGGACACGTTGCTGCGTAGGCGTGGCCGATGGGGAAGAGATTCTCAGCCGCGTTCCCCATTACGGGTTACAACGTACGGACTTCCGGATAGTGATGACTTACTGTATTTCTAATAATTTCTCGATTTCTTATGCGCATTTATAGATAACACAATGCCCCAATCCAGTCGTCATTTACAACGAGAGAGCGAAGGAACGGCCTGCCTGTGTGGTTGTTTGAAATATATTTTTTGGTTTTTTTTTTCTCTTCTCTTTCGTGTTTTTTCCTTGCGATGACATTGCGAAAAGGCAAAATACGTTGGCGCTACTTGAATAATTGGCATTAAAACTAAATTGCGAATATATAATCGTTCGGCCACGCACATACGGCACGCGAGAGCGTAGGAACGGCCTGTGTAGTTGTTGTTTCTGGCTCGCGGTTTGAAAGTGTTTTTTTTTTGGCACATACGAGCACATACAAGTTACATGAAATGACAACTTCGCTATCATGAACGATTTACTTATTAACAATCAAATATTCCGCGAATGCCATGGAACGATTTACCCCTCTGTTTTGACAGCTCTGATAAGGCACCAACCCCGCAAGACTATCTCTCATCGTATGCTCGTTTTCCCTCACTCCTTCCTGCCTTATTCTCTCGCTCCCTCCTTCCTTCGCTTCCTCACAAGCGATAGAAGCTGGCAGTGTATACTCGTTGAGTATCTGAAATGCTCAACAGACTATCAGATGCAATTTGTAAAGCAAACATGAACACAACAAACCTGAAAAAGGTATCCCTAACTCACCTCGTCAGGAATTTCCAAAAACAGGTGAGCATAGAAGACACTGCACAGGAAAATGAAACAGCAACAAACACTCTCAACTAGAAGGCCAACTCGGTGGAGCGCATACCTCCACCACGTAATGCCTGATCCACGAGAACATATCTGACCCGATACATTTTTGAAATATCATGCAAGATATCGTTTTGGGACCAATCTCTCAATGGTTAAGAATCACTTTAAAAATTAAATAATTGTCGTATCCAGATCCGAATTCAGATCTTCACCGAAATCGAATCAATTTGTCCACGTCATGCACTCAAAGTGTCCACCAAGTTCCGTCCGAATCCGTCCACAACTTTTTGAGATATCATGCTCTATATCATTTTTGGCCCTATATCTCAATGGTGAAGAACCACTTTAAAAATTCTAGTTGTCAGATCCATATCTGGATCTTCATCAAAATCTAATCAGTTCGTCCTTGTTACACACTGAACCTGTCCACAAAATTTCATCTGGATCCGTCAACTGTTTGAGATATCATGCACACAGACAGACAATCCACCCCCCCCCCCCTCCGAAGCGAAGGCCGGATTTGAAGTCCACACTCTGTGAAGGAAAAGGAGGGGAGGGGTCAAAACTCTACCCTCACCTCTCTCTCACGTTCTATCACCCTTCTCCCTCCAATCTTCCCCCCTTCACTCCCCTTTTCAAAGTGCCCCACCTCATCCAAAATGCCTCCTTCCCCTGCCCTCTCTCTTCTACTCTCATCATAAACTCCTCTCCATCTTCAATCTGACCTCTTGCCTCCTCTTCATGACTCACCCATACTTTACCTATTAACCATCACCACTGAGCCTTTTCTCTCTCTCAATCCGGCCCTCCTCCCGCTCCTCTGCAATCCCCCACACTCTTTCAACAACTCTCTTTACCTCCCCCACCGCCCTGCCTCCTCCCTGTCCTACCCTCCCTCAAACAGACACTCCTCTCCCCTACACCCAAAGCCGCCTCCCTCCTTTCCTTAACGGTGGACCGTCAACTTCCAGGGCTCATCGCTCAAACCTGACAGATCTTTCTCAGGCAGGTTGCATGACAAACCGCATATGCTTAACAGGAAACCCCACCCCCCCCCCCCCCCCCTTCCTCTTCAACAGGTCTTTGAATTCCTAGATTCCTCACTGGTGCATCCTCTCGGCTATGACAGGACCTGGCATGTCTGATGGTCGGAGGAGTTGCTTCTTCATAACGCGGGTCTATTATTCCTCACTCTCTATGCACTGCCCTCACTCCCCCACACCCCCAGAAATATCTCTGGCTATGGCTTCCCCTCCACTCCCACCTCTGTTTATTTGTATGTTGTACCATCCACCAAACAGTGATGACTCCATTTACATCTTGCTCTCCGAAAACATGGACCATCTTCTATCTCTCATCCCAACTCTCTCTTCCTCATCTGTGGTGACATCAATTGTCATCATGCCAGTTGGCTGTGTGTGGGTACCTCTCTCACCTGCCATGGCACTTCAGCAAAAGACTTCGGTGACTCATTGGGACTGAAACAATCGGTCAACTTCCCGAC
>CM068960.1:21157915-21183323 GCA_035128595.1 Eptatretus atami
CAACGGTACTCCATCTCTTCTGGATCTGATTTTGACAAATTTCCCTGAAAATATCTGCTGCTCTTCCTCCACACCAATTGGTTCAGCTGACCACGACCTTGTCAAAGTAAACATCTCTCTGGCTGTTATTAGAGAACTACCTCAGTGCCATCGATTCTGGCATTTCACTCAGGCTGACTGGCAGGGTCTTCAAGCAGCCATTAAACTTCTAGACTGGTCTCCCATCGCTACTTTCTCCGACATCAACTCGTCCTGGGAATTATTTCAAAGAAACTTGCTCTCTCTCGTGCACAGATCTATCCCATCTCATCTTCAGTTGGCCGACCATTCTGCCGCCCCCTCATGGTACACTGAAGCTTGTGGAGAGGCAGATGTCCTGAAACAACTTGCCTTCGCCTCATGGAAGGCTAATCCAACTGAAGGTAATCTCAGTTCCTTCCACAAAGCTCAGAACAAGTGTGTGCCTACCCTCAGGAGATCCAGAAAACAACATCTTTCTCATCTCAAGTCTGAACTCTGAAACCTCCTCCAAATCCTGGTGGCACTGAGTGAAGTCTGCTTCTGGTGAATGTTCCCCCTCCATCCCCTCCCTTACCTCAAATGGCCACACAGCTGATACTGCACATGAAAAGGCTGAATGCCTAAACTCCGTGTTTGCTTCTAAATATTGTGTCCCAAACCCATCGCTTTGTGTACCCACCTTACCCAGTCGCACACAGCTTTTCCCCTGACAAGGTGGAGAGCTTGCTGTCAAGCCTCGACTCTAATTCTGCAACCGGTCCAGATGGCATCAACCCACGTGTCCTAAAAACCTACTCCTCTGCTCTTGCTCACCTTCTCTCCGTTCTAGTCACCTTCTCATTTGCTCACGGTCATCTGCCATCTGCTTGGAAATCTGCAAACATTACCGCTCTGAATAAAAAGGTGCAAAAACAGATCCCTGCAACTACAGATCAATCAGCTTTTTCCCAATCATCAGCAAGGTCATGGAATCCATTATCACTTTCGACAGTAAATCCTTCCTCTTCTCCAATCATCAATTTGGATTAAGACCAGGTCACTTTACCCTGGATATGCTACTTCCGCTCTCCCAAAATTGGATGGAGATCCTCAATGTCAGACATAATATCAGAGCCATCTCCCTAGACAAATTGCGTGCTTTTGATACGGTTTGGCACCCTACTCCACTCACCAAACTCTCTTCCTATGGTATCCAAGGACATCTCCACTCATGGTTGCAGACTGTTCCTTCTGTCGCAGTCAATGTGTGTCCTTAATGGGTTTGCTCTCTCCCTCTTCTGTCCAGGCTGGAGTTCTCAAGGGCAGTGTTCAGGCGCCTGTTCTTTTCAGGATTTCATCCATGATCTCTCGACTCTGGAAAATCCTCTTTATCTCTTGCTGATGACTCCACCTCTACTGTACCTCTGTCATACTCAGATCGGCAAGCAGCAGCTTCTCGCTCCGCAGACTGGGTAATACTAAGCTTGTCGAACATCGTGGAACATGTCTTTCAATCCTGACAAATTCATACTCTCATTTGTCTCTCAAAAGGACCATCTGGAACACCCCCCCCACCCCCACCCCATCTCCTTTCTTCAACAATCCTTTGAAGAAGTCTTTCATTCAAGCTTCTGGATCTCACTATCTGCCATGATCTTTCTGAGGAAAGCCACATTTCAAACTGGCTCGCAAAGCAGTCACTGACGTGGCATCCTCTGTCATGGAAAAGTCTTCCTTGGCACACCTGAGCTCCTGCACATACAAAGCTTTCGTTCACAGCTTGATGGAGTACTACTTTTCCGTCTGGCTAGGTGCTCCTGCCTCTCACATTTTCGACTTCACGCTGTGGAAACCAAGTCATTTTGGCATCATTGGTATCTCCGCGTGATTGAGGCTGAATCTGAATCTTGTGGTCTCTCACTCTCTTACACAGGCAGGTCGGGTGGTCTTTCTGTCTTCTTCAATCTCCTCTCCAGCTCTCGCTCCCACCCCCCCCCCTGCTATGTCTGAGATATGTCCCCCCACATTTCCACAGAGCGCTCAAGGTCTGCCAGCAACTACCTTCTGGTAAAACTACTAAAATTAAGAATCACTGCTCACCTTTACTCTTTCATTCCTATTTTTCCCCACCTTTGGAACAAACTTCCACACTCTCTTCAATCCCACTCTTCCCTCCAGGTCTTCCAAACAGCATTTCACCACCACCTCTTTTCTTCCCCCATCCAAAACCATGACCTTTTCTACCCCCGCTAATTCACCCCAAATCCACCTCCTTCAAATTCCCTGCTTTCCTTCCTGAAAGTCCCTGTAGTGTCCATCTTGTTTACCTTGTGTACCCCACCCCATCCCTCTTCCTTCCACAGATCTTCTCATGTCTCTGTTCCACACTGTTTTTCCTTCTCTTTCCTGTCCCGTTGTCTCCTGCTCCCCTTGTTGTACGTTCTGTGTGTTCGCTCTCATACGAACCTCGACGGTGTCTAAAAAATAAAATAAAATAAAACAACCAGACAGACAGGGGTGAAAACATAACCTCCTTCCACCTTCGGTGGCAGAGGTAACAATTGCAAAAAGATGAAAGAAATATTTTTTTCCTCTCTCCGTTGCTGATGTCTCTTTACTCTTTGTTCTTGCTGACACAAAAAGAGATATCAACAAATACACACCAACAACTAGGAGAACGACAAAAGAGCAGGATAATTCAAAAAAAAAGAATTGGACCGAGTTGGAATCAACGAAGAAGGCTCATTGGAATAGCTGAGAAGTTGTCAGCTCAACTGGGATGGAGAACGAATAATAATAAATGCCCAAGATCAAGGACACCACATCAATGGATTTTAAAAGATTGTGGGACTGAGCGAGACGGACAAGTGTTAGTTCTGTAAGACAGAAACAGAAAGTACTAGTCATCTGCTTTCTGGATGCATAAAACTATGATCAGAACAAGTTTACACACAACGGCACAACAAAGTACACAAAGTGATTTATTGGCACATCTGCAAAAATTTCAACATCCCAGTTCCAGGAAACTCATGGAAACACAAACCAAGGGCAATCAATGAAAATGAGGATGTCATGCCACATATTTATTTGGACAGTGTATAAACAACAGACCGCTGTCTCATTCGCTGAGGTCGATCTTCACAAGGCCCGTGGCTCCTATCGGCTCAAAATCCTTTTAACTGTCACTTTGGTCATTTTACAATGATGGGAATAGGGCGGGCATGGCGATTGTGAATATGACAGCTCCGAATATCTCTGATTTCACATTGCAGTGAGAACCAACATGGCGACCATCGTATGGAAATTGTGGTTGGAGTCAGGCGAACTGTCCCACCAATGCGTACCTACCAACCCTACCGATTCGCGCGGTAGCCTACCGATATTCTATAGCTCCCAACGCATACCGATTTCATTAGTCAGACATACCGCATTTGGAAATTATTGGAAAAAAATATATAGTTGTGTTTTTTCAGTTTTGCGTTCGTTTCTTACTGCCAAGATCGTATTACACGCGGCTGCTTCTACATTCTAACAAACTCGTGCCTGACCTTGATTTCTTATCTCGTCAGCGATTGGTTATTGCTTCCAAACTAAGCATGACCAATCAAATGGGACGACAGGAAACAGCGGGCATTCATTTCAAGACAACGCGCCATTTTCCATTCATGATCAAAGACTCAGTTAACAGAGAGGACTCATCGCTTCAGTGCACGACAACAATGCAAACACCAGAAAAGAAAAAACCACCCCCACGCTGGGTCAACAAGTTTAAGCCAAGTTGGACAACAGAGTTCAAGTGTATCAAGGCTTCGCGTAAGGGAGACGGACATGCCTTCTGTGATACGTGTCGATCAGACTTCTCCATCAGTCATGGGGATACAACGACTTGAGTCGCCACATCAGCACGGGGAAACACATGAGCAACTCCCGCGCGGTGCAACCACATCAAAATAACCTTCCAGCCAGTGCGAGAGATGCCGACATCAATCAACGCCGAGGTTTTATTTCAAGGACTGTTGATGGAGCACAATTTGCCTCTGGCCCTAAATGACATTTCTCCAAGCTGGTCCCACGGATGTTCCCCGACAGCGAGATCGCGCGTCAGTACGCATGTGGTCGTACCAAGGCGACTCATATTACGTGCACCATCCGCGGTCAGTCAGTTGATCGCATCAAGCAAAATGTCGGCCGGAACGATCTAGTTTACCCTAGCAACGGATGGAAGCAGTGATGATGAGGACAAGTTTTTCCCAGTCTTGATCACCCATGAAGATCAGATAACGGCCTAATCACAACATCATTTCTCGACATGCCAGTAGTTTCATTCATGCGAACTGGTGAGAATATTGCCACGGCATTAAAGGACTCTCTATGAAAGTGTGACTTAAGCATGCCCAGGACCCCCTTAGGGACGCATGCGACGCAGTCGCACGCCAGCCTACCGCTTTTCCTTCAAAAAGGGTTGGCAGGTATGCCAATGGGTGGAACTCAGACACACGCACGTACGCACAGCTCCTTTTATAGTGTAGATGTGCATGTGTCAAGGCGCACACGTTCATTAAGTGCACACACCATCATCATTACTACTCTCCATTTCCATGTTTAGCTCGTCAACAACGGAATTGAGATGAGCTGTTAAATCCACATGTCAGGCAGTGGGTGCATTTACAATTTTTCGTTTTTTTCCCTGCTCCAGAGAAGCGGTTCAACAGATCGTTTTGAAACTCAGCATGATGATTCATGACATCGATGTTCAAAAACGAATGGAGCCCTTTTTTTAAAAAAAAAAACTTCCATCTAGGTGGTGAGATAATTTACTAATCAAGTCAAAATGTTAATCATTTCAGGATTCTCGGGTCTCTCCACTTTCCATCTCGGATTCATGCATGTATGGCTCAATTGCCTTTGCAGCACCTCCTACAACATAATCGTAAAACACTTCCTCAGATTAAACTTCCTGATCTCGAGGATTCTGAAAAGAGTCATGTTGCCATTTCTTAGCACAGTCCACCGAAACGAAGCGTTGATAATGCACAACAGCATGTCTATCCAGTGCAGTACTGAAACAATCGTTCCAGGGATGATGTCACCTGGATAACGCAATCTCCTTGGGTTCTGTCCAGAAATTTTACGGGCAGTATTGGCCAGGTTTTATTGGGGTTTTTTTTTAACTTTAACGCCTAAAAAAATCATTGAACCTATGAACCATGTTATGTTCTTGGTCTATTACTTACAATTAATTATAATCATACAAAAAAAAAACAAAGCATGAGTGACATACAAATTCCCTTGCAAGAAACTTTAACACAGAAGGAGGCAATTTTGGCCCATCAAGCCTGAACAATGATTACCAACCTGTCAGTGTTTGTGCATGGTCTATACATTTAAATTCTGAGCACTAAGCAAGGAATCAGCACGTACCATTTTTAAAGCATTTGGAAAGACTTGGACAGGGTTTGAACCACCAATCTCCCAAACTCAGAGTGGACACTCTAACCATTACACCACCAAGTCTAATAAATTTAACTCCATCTTCCGATGTTTTTTTTTCTTCTTTCTTTTCAAATGCTAAAGTTAATGGAAGAGTTAAATAACAAGCTATGAATAGATAGAAATGACTGGAATAAATATAATTAGATATATATATATATACATATAAGCACAGTAGTAGGCCTGAAAACACTTGAGACGTGGAAGGAAGAGTCTGATCAGCTGGAACATTTTTGTTTTTTATGGGGGCGGGTGACACGGAATGGAGTTCAGGAGTCCTAAAAACTCAACACTACGTGACTGTCACCACAGGCCTGCCAAGAATTGTGAACTTCTTTGGCAATAAAGTCTGAAGAAAAGCACGAAAGTGCTTCAACTGGTAATAAGAGCTTACCAAACTATGTGGCATCGTGGTTAGAGGGTCCACTTTGAGCATGGAAGTTGAGCCTACGAGGTCGATGGTTCGATTCTGAACCTGGCCAAGTATGTGCTTCTTTCTCGCTTGACACTTGGCATTTAGAGGATAGAGCACGGTTCAACCCAGTGTGGTGCCATCCTATGGGAGGTATTCTGTCTGCTATAAAATGACAGGTAGAAGAAAAAGTCCAGAATTCTGTCTGCTATAAAATGATAGGGCCGTATCCCTAACTCCATTGTTGGACTATCCTCATCATTCTCGGCCATTTAGGTTTCGACACACCGTGTCCAAAACCTCTTTGTGAGACACAGAAGTTCTAGCCAACAATTGAGAGCATTACTCCATGGCACAGCTTAGAAATGCCTCCGATGCCATAAT
Organism: Eptatretus atami; assembly: GCA_035128595.1. Lineage (NCBI taxonomy): Eukaryota > Metazoa > Chordata > Myxini > Myxiniformes > Myxinidae > Eptatretus > Eptatretus atami. The sequence continues at coordinate 21,164,202 of CM068960.1, forward strand.
GAGCTATTAAGTGCCAAGAAAAGACTTGGCTCAAGTGAAAGGTTTCCAGTGATGCTTTCAACCTATTATATGGTCAGCCATTGATTGTGGTCAAGTTTCTGTCCTGGTGCACAAGGCATTAACATAAATATTTGTGCTGCTATTGCTACCTCCTGGACCGCATTTCAACAGCTTGAAAACATGAACACGTTTTGAACAGGTTTGAAATGTCTAATCCACTCTCGGAATTATAAAACGGTTGAATTCAGTTGATTTGATGTCAATGATCATTTATCAATCATCAATCTGTGCAACGGGCTGATGGGATGGCCTCGAGGTACAAGAGTGAAACGCAAGGTACACACTTACCTCAAAGGTGTTTAGCCTCGGTTTGAATCCAGACGCAGCTATAAATTGTCATCCCTGTGTTTCGCAGGCAGTATGATTCATCAATGTGTTTGCCGTCCTTCAGATGGACGTTAAATGGGAATCCCGTCAGCCAACATTTGTTGGTGGACGTTGAAGATCTCATTGTGTCCTTTGTGAAGAGTAGTCGAGCAATTGCCAGCACCATAAACAAATTACAAATTCCTGGCTGAACCAGCCCTCAGCCAATGATGTTACCCCCTCAATCTTGCAAGGCATTTAAAAGAAGAAGAATCTGTGCAACAGGCTCCACAAAGGCTCAATTGATGGGGGTACTGTGTTGCAATTAACAGCTTGCCAAAAGAGAAAGAGGGACAAATGGAAGCATCGGTGTAGTGCAGGTGGATTTGAGTCAGAAATGCAACTACTAAGACCATGAAGGTGGAGATGGTTTGTATTGGATTGGAGAGTGAAATAAAACAATTATTATACAGTACAAGCTGATTGGAGATTCCGAAATAGGGCTGTTAAGGTATAGTACAGGTGAATTGCATAGTGAGAATAAGGCAGTTAGGATATACACAGTGCCTAATTCACACCCCTCCACTTTTGTTACATTCTGTTGTGTTACAGCCCGAATTAAAAATGCATAAAATTTAAATTTTTTGTCACCGATCCACACAAGATACCCCATAATGACAAAGTGAAAACATGTTTTTAGAAAATTTCACAAATTAACGAAAAAAAATGAAAATCTGGAATGTCTTGCATCAATAAGTATTCACAACCCCTTTGCTATGATACTCCAAATTGAGCTCAGGTGTATCCAATTTCCTTTAATCATACTTGAAATGTATCTACCTACAACTCAATTGGAGTCCATCTGTGGCCAAATCAATTGATTGGACATGATTTAGAAAGAAACGCACCTTTCTATGTCAGGTCCCACAGTTGACAGTGCATGGCCGAGCAGAAACTCCACCATGAAGTCCAATGAACTGTCCGTCGAGCTCCGAGATAGAATTGTGAAGAGGAATAGATCTGGGGAAGGGTATAAAACAATTTCTCGTGTGTTGACAGTTTCCAAGAGCACAGTGAGCTCCATTATTATGAAATGGAAAGAATATGGAACTACCCAGACTCTCCTAGAGCTGGCCGTCCGACCAAACTGAGAAACCGGGCAAGAAGAACTATGGTCAGGGAGGTGACCAAGAACCCAATGACCACCCGAAGAGAACTAGAGTTCCTTGGCTGAGATGGGAGAACCTGCCGGAAGGACAACAATCTCTGCAGCACTTCACAAATCTCGGCTTTATGGGAGAGTGGCCAGATGGAAGCCACTCCTGAGTGGGATGGGGGATTATAAGGCACAAGACAGCATGACTGGAGTCTGCTAAGGCACGTGAAAGACTCTGAGAGCATGAGGCAAAAGATTCTGTGGTCTGATGAAATGAAAATTGAACTCTTTGGCCTGAATGCAAAGCGCTACGTCTGACGGAAACCGAGCACAACTCATCACCCATCAAACACCATCCCTACCGTGAAGCATTGAAGCAGCATTTGATAGATATTGGAAAGACTCCATCAAAACAGGCACAAGAGTGAAACACAAACATGGCTTGCAACCTGTGAGACATCATATAGAAAGTCGCACAGTACTGCCACCGGCAAACTGGTCAAACTTTATGGCATTGGAAGAATACAAAGAACATCTTGCCATGTTTCGATCTGATCGCCTTATTGAATACAGCCCTACAAACACAATTTTTATTATCTCTGAAGGATTTCCAGAACCTACAATGGTGAAGACTTCAGACCCGGAGCTTGATATAACAGCATTTGAAGTCGATCACGAGGAGGCTGGTACCAGTCTTGTATTCCACTACCTTCATGCCAATGTGGACTCAATGGTGGTGTCAGTGCATGGCATGAAAGAGAGTGAGAAGTCATGGTGCTATTGCTAGCCCATTATGACAAAATGCCATGTTCATATTTGTGGATGAAATCTGGTACTGCCAAGATCCCCAAGTATAATCCAGTGCACGATGTTCGAAAGCACTTGACAGGCCCTCAAGTTGACGCGATACTTCGCTTTCCTTCCTAAACAGGGTATGACAATGTGTCTCAATTATTTGGTCACAGCAAGTTCACTGCTTGGCCAGTGTTCAAGGAACACCATGACCTGTTGCACAGTCGAGGCAAAGGTGAAATTACCGATCCATCCATCCATTGGGACCATACTCTGTGCAGAGCGTCGGTGCTGCCGAAACAGTCTCCTTGGCTATTGGGCACAATCCTGGATGGGTCGCAGGATACCAGCAAGCTGGCACTCATTTTGCCGACCTCGGAAGGTTGACAGATCGAGTTAACCCCTCCTGGTATTAATTCAACAGCTGAGCGGGATTTGAACTCAGGACCCTAGGATCCCAAGCCCACCACCCTAACTATTAAGCCAACACCAGACATAAATTACCGATGACGCCATGAAATCATTCGAGGTTTTCATCTGCAAAGTGTATGGAGTACCAGATGTAGACAGTTGTGACGAGGCACGAGTCAAGTTATTCTGCATGGGACGATCTCAAGAAACTCTACCTACATCTGATGCAGCACGATTCCACATTATGTGTGCACACCATCAATCAAGTGTCGAAAACCAATCCCACTCTCTCCATCCATGTCTCCCGAGTGTTAGATCCATGGGCTGGACCCACAAAGATGAGAAGCTTGTACCACGCTTGGTCTACCTCCCTCCGATTCCTAAAGTGTGTGCGGAGATCGTGTCGAGTGGATGCACCAATGGCTGCCTCAGTATGTGTTTCAGCTGTAAACGACTGAGGTTACCATGTACTGAAGCTGGTAGATGTCATATCCAAGGTAGCGGATGTCAGAACATTTTGGAGGACTGATGTTATACGTAATTTATCTAAAATTCAATAGCAATCTTCACGGGACTCTGGGAGGGGTAAATTACCTTCTTATTCGGGGAAATGTAGGAGGCTTAATTACTTTTGTCCTGTCTGCTGTTGAGGAATTGAAACGAAAAGCCTTCTTGTGTCCTTTATTGCCAATCATTAAGTACGGTACTGCCTAATGGTCACTTTGAATTGTAGCGGACATGGGATTAATCCAGATTCTTAACTTCTCACAGTCTGATGTGTATTGTCGCTCAATTCTCGAGCCAATAGAACCTTAGGAATCTAAAAGATCTTCTTGAAATGAGGATTGTTGAAGCGATAACAGAATATTTCAAGAAAACAAAATAGAATATGGCCGTTATTTTGAGTCAGCCATTAAAGGGTCAAAAACTCTGAATCGAATGTGCCAAGCACTTTAATCAAACTCAGCATATCCTAAAATACAGAGTGAGCATGAATGCCAATCTTGAACATGAACTACCATATTTTAAGGCCTTTTTTCAAAATTTGTCCTCAACTAACAGTACAAGTTGATTGGGAAGTCCGAAATAGGAAAGGATGGGATTTGAGAGTAAATTGTATTGAGTTTTGAAGAAGTTCATAAATGACTGTAATCCCTTTATGCCATTAACTTGTTGATTGATTTATTGTCCCCTATTGTTCTGCTCTTGTATGAGCCACCAAACCTGTATCACAAACATCTTACTATAATGCAGCTGTCACACGTATGTGTATGTGTGTATGTACATAGCCAAAATAGCACCCTCGAATGGTGTGTATGCCATCCAAGAAGTGGATGGGAAACTGAAGCTACAATTAAATTTTAAAGATATTTGTGCACACAAAATAAATAAATTTTAAACTGATTAAATGATGCAACTATCACAGAACAGTGTTCCATGAGTTTTATATTTTTTCTCCTAAACAATGCCGAGGCTTGTATAAGAGCTAACACACAGAAAACATATAACAGCGAGCAGGAGACAAGAGGGATGGGAGATAGGCCATGGGCTACATGTGGCTACCATGCACCCCCCCCCCCCCCACATCTCAATGAACCTATGTTTTTCTGAATCCCCTGGATGTGCTGAATAAGAAATCGAATGTTAACATTGAAAATATAGGGATGCACTTCCGGTTTTGACCTATAACTAATGGTACCCTAAAAACCGCTAACGCTGCTCCGCGTTGGTCATGATTTCTATGCCTCATCATATCAACTTGTAGAATGGCTCAATGAAGGTCAATGTTCACATGTGATATACCAAATATAGCTGATGCTATTCTGCTTATTTTTCATATGTCTGATAAGTTGTTACAATACATATTGCCTAAATCACAGTCATTTGAATGAGCATACTCCTATCCAGGGATATTCGCGCACTGACTGACATTTTCATGTTTCGCATTTTTTATTTTACTGATAAGTTTTGTTTTATATTACAGAATCTAGTACTCAAAGAACAATTAATTAAGCGTTGACAAGTAAATATTTCCACTTTGATTTTATTCTACAATTCTTTCTTGTTTTCTATTTTCAGATTGCACCTGAATGATGTCTAATTCATCAGACCTCGGTGCGAGAATGCGCCTCCCCCAAAGCGATCAAAGGTGGCCAAGATTGTAGTTCGCTGTGTGCATTGTGCATGTCCCAGGATTACAATGTGGACCATTGCTACAATTATATCTGCAAATGAGGATGGTTACCAAAAATTGGATAAATTGAAAAGATTCGTGATAAGAACTCGCCCAACATGCAGGTTCTGTTCATCAGATGAAGGACACGTGTAATCTTATTCCTGATGTCATAAAAGAGCACCATCATGGTTATCATAGGGTGTGTTATCAGCGGTTCACCATGAACATCAATCGTTTGGCTACACACTCGGATTCACGAGAACCATCATGTTCCCGACCAAGCAGACGCAGTTCAGCAGATCATGTTGTTTGCACCAGACTGTATTTTTTGCAATTCTGAAGGAAGGAAAAAATTTAAAAGCAAGGGGCATGGACTACCGAGAGGCATGAGTAGCTTTATTTCTGATGGTTGGCAAACAATTTTAGAGATAGCCGAGAAGACAAATGACGAAAAACTGCTCACACGGATTAGATGCCAGGATCTGTTTGCATGTGAAGCCAAATTTCACAAGTCGTGCAGGACAAAGTACCACAGAAGCCAGATAAGTGGAGAAGTACCAATGTTCCAGAACAAAGATAAGCAAGTTCAACTGACGGAGGCTCGTAATCATGCATTTCACATGTGTGTGAGGTAATCGACACTGATGTTCTACGAGACAAGAAGATGGTGAAACTAACTGATCTTGTCAAGACATACATAGCCAGCTTGGAACTCACAGAGTTCGCAAATCCAAACTTCCGTGGAGAAAACTTCAAATCAAACTTGAGAAACACGAAGAGTACAAGGACAGATTGGCCTTCTGCAAACTGTATTCCTCAGCAAAAATGCGGTCCTATATAGTATATAGTTCTGACATTGATGTGAACAATGCAGTCCGATTAGCATACGAGCTAGCTTCGACAGATATGATACCAGAAGCTGGAACATTCCTGCGTCGGGTGATTTTTGACAGTTTTGCTATGTCCAATGAACTAAAATGGCCACCAACTGCTCAAGATCTTGGAGATGTGAAGGATATTGTACCATCACAACTCGAGAAATTTCTCAGCTATGTCATAGGTGGAAAAGCCACCACTCGTACATCTAAGTCACATCGACTGGTATACTCAATCGGACAAGACATTTGTCAAGCAGCTACCATGGTGAGTGGAAACTCCAAAACACATGTTGATATGCATGACACTCCGCCACCTGTTCAGGAGTGAGCGACTGATCACCTTACTGAATCGAATGGGACATTCAGAGAACTACTCATTTTCATTGGAACTAGAAACAGCTCTCGCACAGGCTGTGGATGAAACTTCAAATTTGTTGTCAACTCAAATCATCCGTCTCCAGATGCACCTTCTGTCTTTCACTCTGAATTCGACAACTTTGATCAACTACTAAATAACCTCACTGGAATGGGATCAATCCACACTGCCCATGTACCATGCTGCAGGATATAGAAGGAGACCAGAGGACCACGGAGGTACCCGTGTAGAAATACCATCCATTCCACGGAATATGACAACAAAACAACGCTCTCTAAACAGCCAATCATCTGAATGTCTTCCAGTGTTGTTATGTCACCCAGCGTAGGAGTCCTCAGATAACGATTGAGCAGCGAACATACCCGGTGGTGAAGATGCCCACACAAAAGCCAGAATCAACCATTTCTTGTGGGTGCTGATACGACAACAAAATTGTATGTCACACACAAGTACCTGGATGGACAGGATTCATCTCAATGACTGGTCAGAGACCCGAGAATCTCACCACCATAGATTACTACCCGTCATAGCTAGCCCCATTACTGACTATAAAACAGTACAGGAGTGTTTACGTTATGCTGAAGAAGCCACAAATGAAGTCAAGCAGAGGTACACCATCACTACGTTTGACTTGGGGTATGTATGAAGGCTTATCCCCTCGTTTGAACAACCAGGTCAGGTACGAGAAGCACATCATCCTCATTGGGCGTTCCACCTGATATGTGCCTACATGAAATGATTGGAAAGAAGATGAATGGATCAGGCTCTCTGACATACTGTTGGAAGCAGGCTTATAGTATCTGGTTCCATCGAGGGTGTGCTGTCAGGGAAACACTATGACAGAGCAATGAACTGCCACAAAGTCATGCTGGAATGTCTAGAGAGACTTCTTCTTTCACAATATCTGGCAAGCCATAACGAAGCTGATATTTCAAATGTGCTTATTATGAGAAGGAGTGTTGCATGATTATAATTATATAACTACAGTACATGTACCCATCAAGGCGATGATTATTTTGTTGGTGCTAAATTACAAATAATAATAATAACCCAATTACAATGTACGCGCGAGAATCATTCTTGAAAGTGGGGTTTGGACCAACTTTCAGCATACAACAACAAAGTTTAAAATGTAATTTCGCAACTTCTTATCAAGGTATCTGGCTAATATTGGTATTAAAATAATTATGTTGCCTACTAGAATGTTAGGAATGACTTTTAAATTGATGATCTTTGCCATATTTATCAGTAAAATAAAAATGTGAAACATGAAAGTGTCAGTCAGTGCACGAATATCCCTGGATAGGGGTATGCTCATTCAAATGACTGTGATTAGGCAATATGTATTGTAACAACTTATCAGACATAGAAAATAAGCAGAATAGCATCAGCTATTATTTGGTATATCACATGTGAACATTGACCTTCATTGAGCCATTCTACGAGTTGATATGATGAGGCATAGAAATCATGACCAACGCGGGACAGCGATAGCGGTTTTTAGGGTACCATTAGTTATAGGGTCAAAACCGGAAGTGCATCCCTATATTTCAATGTTAACATTCAATTTCTTATTCAGCACATCCAGGGGATTCAGAAAAACATAGGTTCATTGAGATGTGGGGGGGGGGTGCATGGTAGCCATATGTAGCCCATGGCCTAAGAGGAAACAACAACATTAGTGAAGAGACATTAGGATATCTGTGGAAGGGAGAGGGATGTGGCAGGGTACACGGTAAACGAGATTACTACAGGCACTTTTAGGAAGGAAAGCAAGGAATTTGAAGGAGTGGGTTTGGGTGGGATTAACGGGAGGAGAAAAGATCATGATTATGGATGGGGCTGTTTTGAAGATCTGGAGGGAGCTTTTTTTGAGAGAGGTGCTGTTTTTGAAGGCCGTCTCCACTCATGGCTCGCAGACTTCCTCTCCTGTCTCAGCCAACGTGTAGCCCTAAATGGAGTTATTTCATCCCCTCTTCCTGTCGAGGCTGGAGTTCCTCAAGGCAGCTTCTGGCCCTGTTCTTTTTCTGGTTTTCATCAATGATCTCTCCAACTCTCTGGAAAATCCTCTTTATCTCTTTGCTGATGATTCCACCCTCTGCCATCCCTCAGACCGGCAAGCAGCAGCTTCTTCACTCACTAAAATCACAAACTGGTCCAACATGTGGAACATGTTTTTCAATCCGGACAAATCTCACACTCTCACTCTGTCTCTCCGAAAAGACCATTTGTAACCCCCCACCCCCATCCACCTTCTCAACAATCCTCTGGAAGAAGTCCTTCTTTGAAGCTTCTGGGTCTCACTATCTGCCAAGATCTTTCCTGGGAAAGCCACATTTCAAACCTCGCCTCCAAAGCCAGTCGCCGACTGGGAATCCTCCGTCGTGCAAAGTCTTCCTTGCCCACCTGAGCTCCTGACCACATACAAAGCTTCCGTCCGCAGCCTGATGGCGTACTGCTCTCTCCCTCTGGGCTGGTGCTCCTGCCTCCAGCTTTCTCGGCTTCACGCTGTGGAACCAAGGATTTCAATCATTGGTATCTCCCGCGGTGAGGCTGAGTCTTTGGCATCTCACTCTCTCACCGCAGGCAGGTCGGTTCTTTCTGGCTTCTACCGTCTCCTCTCGATCTCGCCCCCTCCCCCACCCTGCTGTGTCTGCGATTTGTCCCCACATATTTCCGCAGGGCGCCCAAGGTCCGCCAACAACCCCCTTCCGGTAAAACTACCAAAATCACGAATCAATGCTCACCTTCACTCTTTCATTCCTCTTTTTCCCACCTTGGAATAAACTCCCTCACTCTATTCAATCCATTCTTCCCTCCAGGCCTTTAAAACAGCTGTTTACCACCACCTCTTATCGCCCCCCCCCCCTATCCAAATCCTCGATCTTTTCTACCCCAGTTAATCCACCCCAAACCCACCTCCTTCAAATTCCCTGCTTTCCTCCCTGAAAGTCCCTGTAATGTCCATCTTGTATACCCTGGTCCCCCCCCCTCTCCCTTCCACAGGATCTCCTCATGTCTGTTCTCCATTGTTTTGTCCTTCCCACTCCCGCCCCTCTTGTCTCATGCCCCCTTTGCTGTGTGTTGTGCGTTAGCTCTCATACGAGCCTCGACAAGGTACACGAAAAAGAAAACCCAGAGAAATCACAGGTCCAGAACGCTACCTTGAGGAACTCCAGCCTGGACAGGAAGAGGGGATAAGATAACTCCATGAAGGGTCACACGTTTGCTATGACAGGAGAGGACGTCTGCGAGCCATGAGTGGGAGATGTCCTTGGATACCATCGGAAGAGAGTTTGGTGAGCAGGGCAGGGTGCCAGACCATATCGAAAGCACGCGATACGTCTCGGGATATGGCTCTGAGTTTGGAGGAGGTAGATTTAAAGAGGTAGGATGAATTTGCAATGAAGTGGGAAAAAAAAGGACGATTGATGGAACATGAACATGCATTGCAAACTGGGATTTTAAAGTTTTTTTTTAATTCAGAGATGCGATTAAATACATTATGTGGGCATGCAATAAAGGAGAATTCAGAGAATGGTGAAAAGAATCTTTGTAACAGTGGGACCTTTTAGACATGGGATGAAGGAAAGGTCGAATTGACGTCTTTTGAAGAAGAAGAAGAAGAAGAAGAAGAAGACGAAGAAGACGAAGAAGAAGAAGAGTAGTGAATTATGATACAAAGCAGAGAACCACACGTGTGACAGAGGAAGTTGAAACATTTTAAAAGGCCGTTTTTGTTGTTGTTGTTAATAAAGATTAGGTAAGATTGGGTAAAGGAAAGGTTGATGAAAAAAATCGTGAAGGTGTATGGCGAATGTGGATCAGCGAAAGTAGAAGGAAGATGAAAGGTTGGCGAAATAACAGGAAGAGGAAGAGGGGGTTGAGAAATCACGTGGGTATGGGAGGTGTAAGGTGAGAAGGGAAAGGAGATATAAAAAAATATATAAAAAATTTTTTTGTAAAGATTAGGTAAGATTATGGAAAGGAAAGGTTTAAGAAAAGATCATGAAGGTGAATGGTGAATGTGGATCGGCAAAAGAAGGAAGATGGTGGATCGGCAAAAAGGTAAGGAGGAAGAAGAGGAGGTAGAGAAGTCACGTGGTTACAGGAGGTATAATTGTGAGAAGGGAATAAAACAAGCTCAAATGAGCTAAGATCCTCGTCCTCTTAATGATGACGTCATAAAAACGAATATGACATCATTGTGATGTATCAGGTTTGTGATAAATTATGTGCTAACGCCCGGCTTGATTCCCGCAAACAAAATTCAAACAGCTTGCCTAGTTTCGGAGATATGTATAGGCGATTTCCATTAGCGGCGATATTATGACGTCAACTTTTTTTCTAGGAAGAATTTCAAAATCGGAGATGGTACTGCCTGCGCGTGGCTTTCTGCATATACCTGGCAAGTTTCACGAAATCCGATGAAAACTCTGGTTGTGAAACAAAAATGTCCAAAAATAGGAATGACGTCATAAAAATTGATATGACATCATAGTGATGTATCGTATGTGCGGTAATTCATCTCTGCTAATGCCCTGTTCGATTCCCGCAAACAGAATTCAAAAAGCTTGCCTAGTTTCGGAGATAATGTTTTAGGCGATTTCCATTAGCGGAGATATTTTGACGTCATAACTTTTTTTCTAGGAGAATTTCAAAATCGGAGATGGTTACTGTCTGCGCAGCGTATTTTACATGTATATGCCAAGTTCAGAAGTTTCGAAAACTGTAGGCTGTGAAACAAAAAAGTCCACAAGAACAACAACGTGAGCAAGACTTAGAGATCCTCCACGAGGATCTAAAAACTGAGGTAATTTGTCAAGTCGACAAAAAATGTTTTACCTCTTTCTTGGGAAGGGTTGGGGGCAAGTGGGGTTACAGTACAAAAAACATTCAAACACTTGTACACAGTTGGATTCTTACTCTTTGTCATGACATTTTTGCTGATGATTCCACCCTCTGCCGTGAGATCCCTCATCCCTCAGACAAGAAGGCTGCAGCCTCTTCCCTCATTCCAGACCTTGAAAATAAAAATCACAAGCTGGTCAAACACTTGGAACATGTCTTTCAATCCAAACAAATCTCATACTCTCACTAAAAGACCGTCTGGCAAACCCCGCCGATCTACTTTTTCAAACCAACCCCCTCGTAAACTCCCTCCATAGACCCCCTTAGGGCCTGATTTTTTTGAATGCCATGAATAAACTTTGGTACATACTGGGTAATGAAGGTTATGGTCAAGTTCAATTCAAATCTTGTGTGTAGTTTCAGAGAAGTTGCAAGTGTGTATGGACAGACGGACAGACTGACAGACAGACTGACGGATGGATACAGACACGACACGCGACGAGGACGACTACGGACTGACGACGACGACACACTGACTCGACAACGACGGACAGACGGACTGACAGACGGACTGCAACGGATAAGACACTGACAGACGGACTGACAGTACGGATCCTGACAGACGACTACAACGACGACAACGACGCAACGATACAGATTTAGACATAAGTTGATGTCCTTTTTCAAGACACTGGATCCACCTCTGCTCTATAACCTATAAATAGGAAGGCTAAACCCTGGATGGACTGACGGATGAACTGACGGATGGACTGACGGATGGACTGAACGGATGCTGCGCCATCCCATAAGCTCCCTGGAACTACATCCCAAATGAGTGAAAAATTATCCCACTCCTGTTTGTGCATGCACGATCGGGACAGATTCAGAGTAAAAGTACTGTGAAACTACAGGTTCGTTTTCTGATTAGTGTTCAAAATAAAACTTTCAATAGAAATCGAGTTGTCCGTCGATCATAAACTGACTTTGGAGACAAACCGACAGGCAGACAGAATGTGAACCAATTGCTTAATCCCACTTTTATAAAAGTTCAAAGTTGCACAATGACTTTATGGACACCCTGTATACGCACACACACACACACACGCAAGCACACACGTTTTCGTGAAAAGTATACATTATTACACCTCGATTCAACAACAACACGTTTACATTGTAGGACATGTTGATGTCCTTTTTCAAGACACTGGATCCACCTCTGCTCTATAACCTATAAATAGGAAGGCAAAACTACGAGTATTTCAAGACAATTAATTGGGTAAAACACAGCTGCAGATGATGTTGGGCAGTCATGGTGTGAGTGGAAGAATGGAAGCTGTCGAGAGAGAGAAAGGATTAGCAGGTACACATGAGTGAGAGAGGATAAAGAAGGACGTGGTGTCAGCATATATGATTAGAATTGGGACAATTATAAAGTTTCATCAACAATAAGGTAACTTGCAAACCCAACAGTCAGGTGTGACTACATTGCATATTTCGTTACCTGTAAGCTTCATGTCTGCACAGATGCAGCTAACACCTTTGGTTAGATGTGAGTTTACCCACCACCGGGTGACGTAAATTCCTCACTCTCTAATTAATCATAATAAACCGAACTGCGTTGTTTGCATACGTCTGACAAAGTGCTAAATGGGAACACAATCATCTATTATCACACAATATAACAGTACATGTTCAGAGCAGGGGAGAACCATCGGTAAACAATCTTCAACGTGAGGGAACAGAATCTCTCCTTGTTGGGGATCAGGTGTCCAACCGAAGTTGCTAAATTATTCACTGTAAAACAGCAGGGCCCGTCTGCACTAGCTACTGTGCTTAACTGTGCGCTCGGGCTCTCCAAGCAGCACCTGTTGAAGTCGGGGGAGGGAGAAGGAAAACAAAGCGTGGACCTGGTTCCCACGGCCCGAGTGACAGGCGCTGTCACCGTGCCATGGCAGATGACCCTCAGGAGACTTGGAGAATAAGGACACATTCTCCGGGCGAGGCCTCCTGGGGGCTCTGCTGCAAAGCGACGCATCGTGAGGGCACACAAGGCGGCCCTAATGAAGCGAAGCGTGCTGCGGCCATCTGTGCACAGGCCGCTGTGGCTTGATGCATGTGGGATAGCGACACAGCCATTTCTCTCAAAGTCAGGCCCAGGGCCTGCAGGATGCAAGGCCTAAGGCCAACAAGAGAAGCCTCGCAGAGACAAACACACAAATTCATCATCGAAGAAACCCAGTAGCTTTGCAACCAAATCGATCTTCTGCCCCATCGTTTGTGTTGTATTTTTTACATGCCTTTGTTCCCAGAGCCCACTTTTCAAAGCTCGTCGACTTCCCTCCTCCAACTCACCCCCTCCCTATCCCACATCCACACTGGCCCAGGATTAACTCCCCCTTGCCGCTGATGTCACTCGATGACATCATCCTCCAGGTTCGTGCTCCATCCATTTATGTGCCCTTGTGTTTGTACACATCTGGGCTCTGTCCTCCCCAGCCAAGAACATGACATCACCCTAGTAACCTGGTATCTATTTCTCTAGCAACTCGATTATCCATGCGCTAAGGTAATGAGCGTGAAAGCACAATGACATCACTTGGGCCTTGATTGTTGACGCACAAATGAAGGTTTGTTAAAGAGTCGGCCTGGAAACCTGATGTGGAGCAGATAAAGCACTAGTGCAGCTTTGTGTGTGTGTGTGTGTGTGTGTGTGTGTGTGTGTGTGTGTGTGTTATACATTTACATCTTCTTCCCTAATAAACCCAGATAATGGTTAATCCGAATCATTAAAATGTGGTGACAATCACTGAAACTAGAGTGTGCATTGCAGGAAATCATTGCTTTTCTGCGGACAACATTAAAGGTGGACGTTTGTGATTGTAGAAAACAGGTGGTTGTGCAGCGAAGCTAACATCAGGAACAAAGATTTCGGAGTGGTTGTAATTAGGCCTGGCTACTGTGGAGATCTATAAATGAATGCAAGCAGGTGCAATACACAATGGGAAAGAAAGATGGAGAACGTTGGACAGCAACTCTTGGACTGGGATGAGAAGCCAGGGTGATAAACCTAGCGACGGGCAATCTTGCCTTTTCGCCATCGTACCATCTGCTCAAATGCCTTCATTATCACGCTCTCTTTATTACGTGCGCATCATTGTTGTTGCAAATAAAATGATGGTCATGGGATCCTTAAGTCGACAAGTGTGTGTGTGTGGTGTGTGTGTGTGTGTGTGTTATTTCTGCATATATGCCATGTATAAACACACATATCAATGTGTTTGTATACAACATGTACAATATGTCACATACAATGTGTGAGTACGTAATATGTGTAATATGACAAGTATAATATGTTTGTATATAATCTTAACCCTAACTTTAACATAGATAACTCTGCACACCAGCAGGTTGCTGGGTGAAACCATGAAACCGATTGTCATGTCCAATCTGGGAAGGGTTACACTACTTCGCGTGATGCCTTACCTGTGGACGACTGGCTAATTCGTGTCACGTGCCCTCAGCGCATGCTCAGATTACTGCCGAGCATTACAGTGAGTGTGCGCCGACAAACAAAACAAATTATTGGGGTACAACTTCCTGTCTAACGATACTTGTGCACTGTGTCGGACCGACGAAGGAAAAGGCAACCGAGACAGATTGGAAATGACAACAAACAATTATTTATCACAAACACACAAGCAAGCAATCATTATTTTTTTTTTAACAAGTATTTATAAGCAAGAAAGCAAAAAGGCACACAAGAACAGATTTAACCATAACACGTATTCTTCTTATTCAATCTTACTTACACAAAAGACTTGGCCATGATTCACTCAGGGGAGAAGAATAAAACAAGAACTTGAAAATAAAATAAAAGTGATGTAAATGGAGAAAAGAAAAGCAGCCTTTTCCTTTCCGTCTCACCTCACACAGCGCAAGTACACAAGAGAATGCGGAGGATAATGGATGGGGAAGACAGGTAGTGGGGATGTGATGCAATGAGGACACACATCCGCGTCCCTGAGGTGCCCAGACATCGTAGGCCAGTTCTCTCCGGCATCCCAGATATGCGAGCGAGATAGCGACTTGCCCTCCTCTGCCTCAGATTCTTCCTCCTCAGGCACCTGTAGAGGAGGTGCCGCCATTTACCCTCCTCGTCCTTCGTGGCGGACAGGATCGAGGGGGCAGGATGACGTTCGTGGAAGGAGTGCTCTTTTTCAAAAGAAGCTCGACACCGACTGCTCGTGAAACCTTCCTTTCTTTACCCTCGCACACTTTTGTTCCTTCCCTCATGAGTCTTCTCAATCTTTGTGTCTCTGCTCATGCGAGCTTGTCCCGTTCTCTCAGCCTTTCTACTCCTCTCATTCTTTCTGCTTCTCTCGGTCTTTCTGCTTTTCTCGGTGTTTCTGCTTCCCTCGGCTTTTCTGCTCCTCTCAGCCTTTCTGCTCCTCTCATCCTTTCTGCTCCTCTCGGTCTTTCTGCTTCTCTCGGCCTTTCCGCTCCTCTCGGCCTTTCCGCTCCTCAAAGGCTTTCTGCTCCTCAAAGGCCTTTCTGCTCCTCTCGGCCTTTCTGCTTCTCTCGGCCTTTATGCTTCCCTCGGCGTTTCTGCTTTCCTCGGCCTTTCTACTTCTCTCAGTCTTTCTGCTTCTCTCGGCCTTTCTGCTTCCTCCCTTTCTGTCCTCTCCTTTCGTCTCTCGCCTTCGCTCCCCCTTCTCTTCCATCGGCCTTTCTGCTTTCTCAGTCTTTCTGCTCTCTCGCCTTTCTGCTCTCTCGGCCTTTCGTTCCTCTCTCCTTTCTGCCTCTCCTCTCCTTTCTGCTTCTCAGGCTTCTGCTCTCTCGCCTTTCTGCTTCTCTCGGCCTTCTGCTTCTCCATCCTTCTGCTTCTCTCATCCTTCTCTTCTCCGCCTTTCTGCTTCTCTCTCTTTCTGCTTCCCTCGGCCTTTCTGCCTTCCCTCGCCTTCTGCTCTCTCCTTCTCTCATCTTCCTCTCTTGCTTCTCTCTTCTGCTTCTCTCTCGTTTCGCTTCCTCTCGCCTTGCTTCTCTCGGCCTTTCTGCTCTCTCATCCTTCTCTTCTTCATCCTTCTGCTCTCGCTTTCTGCCTTCTCTCATCCTTTCTGCTTCCCTCCTTCTGCTTCCCTCGCCTTCCGTCCTCCCCTTCCGCTCCTCTCGCCTTTCGCTTCTCGCTCCTCCTCTCGGCCTTTCTGCTTCTCTCGGTCTTCTGCTGCTCTCGCTTTCTGCTTCCTCTCGCCTTTCTGCTCCTCTCCCTTCTCTTCTTCTCTCTGCTCTTCTCGGCCTTCTGCTTCCTCTTCGCTTCTCGGCTTTCTTCCCCTTTCAGTCCCCCGTCTTTCCGCTCTCTTGCTTCCCTCTAGGCTTCCTTCTCCCCTTTCGCTCTCTCGGCCTTTCGCTCTCAAATCTGCTCCTCTCGCCTCTCTCTCTCTGCCTTTGCTTCTCTCGCCTTTCTGTTCTCTCGCCTTTCGCTCTCTCTCCTTCTGCTCCCCTGCCTTCTGCTTCCTCGCTTCTCTCTCTCGCTTTCTCCTTCGCTTTCTCCTCTCAGTCTTGCTCTCTCATCCTTTCTGCTTTCTCCGCCTTTCTGTCTCTCTCCTTCTGCTTCTCTCGGCCTTTCTGCTTCCCTCGGCCTTTCTGCTCCCTCCCTTTCCCTCCTCTCGGCCTTTGCTTCCTCTCGGCCTTCTCTTTCCTCGCCTTTCTGCTCCTCTCTGGCCTTTCCGTTCTCAAGGCTTTCGCTCTCAAAGGCTTCCGTCCCCGGCCTTTCTGCGCTCCGGTCTTTCTGCTTCCCTCGCCTTCTGCTTTCCCTCGCCTTCTCTCCTCTCGGCTTTCCTCAAAGGCTTTCCGCTCCTCTCGGCCTTTCTGCTTCCCTCTCTTCTGCTTCCCTCGCCTTCTGTTCCTCGGCTTTCTGCTTCCCTCATCCTTTTCTCCCTCGGCCTTCTGCTTCCTCGGCCTTTTGCTTCTCTCGCCTTTCTCTCGGCCTTTCTGCTCCTCTCGGCCTTTCTGCTCCTCTCATCTTTCTGCTCTCTTCCTTTCTGCTTCTCTCGGCCTTCTTCTCTCATCCTTTCTCTCTCTGGCCTTTCTCTTCCCTCGTTCTTCCTCCTTGCCTCTCTCCCTTTCTGCTCCTCTCGCCTTTCTGCTCCCGGCCTTTTCTGCTTCCCTCGGCCTTTCTCTCCTCTCGGCCTTTCCGCTTCTCAAAGGCTTTCGCTCCTCAAAGGCTTTCCGCTCCCCTCGGCCTTTCTGCTTCTCTCGCCTTTCTGCTCTCTCGGTCTTTCTGCTTCCCTCGGCCTTCTCTCCTCTCGGCCTTCCTCCCTCAAAGGCTTTCCGCTCCTCTCGGCCTTTCTGCTTCCCTCATCCTTTCTGCTTCCCTCGGCCTTTCTGCTCCTCGCCTTTCTGCTTCCTCGCCTTTCTGCTTCCCTCGTTTCTGCTTTCCCTATCCTTTCTGCTGCCCTCGCCTTTCTGCTTCCCTCGGCCTTTCTCTCTCCGCATTTCGCTTCTCTCGGCTTTCGCTTCCTCGGCCTTCTGCTTCCCTCGGCCTTTCTGCTTCTCTCGGCCTTTCTGCTCCTCTCGGCCTTTCTGCTTCTCTCGGCCTTTCTGGTTCACTCAGCCTTTCTGCTCTCGAGCTCTTGTGTCTCTGCTTATTGAAACTTTCCCCGTTCACTTCTGCCTTCTGCTTCTCTCATGATCATAAACTTCCTTCAAGGCAAGAACGTTCGCTGACAGGCAAATTACGATACATTCCCTCGTGGCCTCTTCTCCCCTCACGAGCTCTTTGCATCCCCCGCTCGTGCGAGCTTTCCCCATTCGCTTCTGCCGTCCTGCTCCTTCTTCTTCTTCTTCTTCACACCAGCTCTCTTCCCTCCTCCCACAAGCTTTCTCTCTCTCCCATTGGTCTGCAGCCGATGGGGGCGGGTCCACGACGTCACTTGTGGAAAATACCACACCATTCTGAGGGAATTTTCAATGCAGCCCCCACCCCTTTCTCAATCCACAAGATCTCCACTCAAAATCGCGCAGTTATTGCGTATTTCCGTCATGAAAATCGCCCTTTTGTTCCGCCCGCTCAGCTGTTTGTTCTTGGAACAAGCGCGAATTGATGGTCACGTGACCACCGAACGGTGAGAGTCTTTCCCGAAACAAATTAATTATTCAAGATGGCTGCGCCCGTGAAGCTGTGTGTTTTGTAACGTTTTCGTTCTTTTCATCGTCAAAATGTTCGGTTTTGAACCTTGCGAGTGCGTAATTCATCAGCCAAATGTAGAAAATGATGGTCCCCTGATTCGGTCCATTAAGCCTATCCCAGCTACTTTTGGAGGGCTGGCTGATGCCATTTTCTCTGCCTTAACAAAATTTGCCAAGAACACGAATTGTGCTCGCCTAGATTTTGTTGTCGATCGCTACCCTGATATAAGCGTAAAAAATGAAGAAAGGGATAGGAGAGCAGTCAGTGGCAGCCAGACCATACATATTTATGGTAAAGACCAAAAAACATCGAAGCAATGGTCAAAATTCATGTCAAGCGGTCAGAATATAGAATCACTTGTTGCTTTCCTCGTGCCGGTATGGAAGGACATCAACTTGCGTGCCTACTTCGATAGGGACGTTGATGTGTACATTACACATGGAGAGTGCTGTCACGTTCTGAGGAGTAGGAATGCCATCACAACCATTTGCTCTGTCGATGAGTTGTCATGTGACCACGAGGAAGCAGACGCGCAGCTTCTTCTCCACGCGCAACACGCTAGTGCAACATTTGAAGATGTTGTAATCGTGTGAGCTGCGGACTCGGATGTGGCATAATTTCCCTTTGTCTTCAACAAAATCTGTCCTGCAAAACATTCTTCATGACTGGCAATGAGGTGTTTGAGACATCACGCATTATGGATTTGCAGAAGATGACATATTGTGTTGGAGCTGATGTATGCAAGGCACTAATAGGTTTACATGCATTCACGGGATGTGATTCCACCAGCGCTTTCTATGGAAAAGGCAAGCAGAAAGCGTTCACTATTATGTTTGATCATGACGACTACACACGGTCTTTCATTGAACTGGGACGAGGTTTCGATCTATATGAAGTTCGCCTCAAATCCCTAGAATCCTTCGTATGTCA
>CM068960.1:21183858-21194558 GCA_035128595.1 Eptatretus atami
CAATGTTAACGTTAGTTTAGCGTTGTGTAATTGATGTTTGTTGGCTGCAGATAACACCATGTTCACATGCCATTGTCTAGTGGTACCGAGGTGAGTGTATCGGGATTCCTTCTTACCTATATAAAAGTTTTTATATCGGTTTTAATCTGTATCAATTTCTCTTGTGTTCTTTCTGTTGTACTTACCATTGCGTATTACCTAGTTTTGAGCGTCGTGATGTCAAAGGCAATTATTGAACGAAAAATTTTGTCCACAATATACCAAAAATGATCCATTTTAACGAATTTCGCCATTTTTGAGACCCCCCCCCCCCCCAGACGAAACCAAATGCAGCAGCCTTCAGAACTCTCTGTAATGCGTTCACAATAAAGATGATAACCAGTCTAGCAGATTGTGCGTGTGGGCATTTCAGAACAGTAATATCGACATCCAAACTTATCTCAGTACACGTCAAACCGACCCTTATTAACGAATTTTCGCCATTTTTGGAAGACCCCAAGAAGAAACTATATGAAGCAGCCTTCGGAACTCTCTGTAATGCGTTCACAATACAGATGACAACTACTCTAGGCAGTTTGGAGTATGTGCGCATTTCAGATCATTAGATATCGACTTCCAAGTTGGTTCCCAGACACTTCAAACCGACACATTAACGAAATCGCCATGTTTGGAAGATCCCCTAGAAGAAACCAGTGCAGCAGTTTGGAGAACTCTCTGAATACGTTCACTATACCAATGATAACGTGTTCTGAAAATCTTAGCATGAGTGATGTCAATGTCTGTGGATATGGCAGCAGAATTTGCCTTCAGACACCAAAATGACCGTTGGGCTCGAATTACCCGAATTTCGGAGGCTAGAAAAAAAAAACTGCAGGAATCTCCGTGTGAGAACTTTGGCCCCCATTTTATAAGGTTAATAGCTATCAGAATCCGCAAAACCAAGTGTTCCCCCAATCAGTGGAACGAAACTCATGTTCTAGCCCCTTTTCCAGTTATGGCTGATGGCGTACAGGCATTGTGAACTGCATGTGAGAGCAGCCATGGGTTAACGACCACAGACGAGTCAAACGTGTTCAATTAAACATGCGCAAATGAAAGAACACGGAGAGGATTCTGCGACCGAGGGACGACCGAAGGCTGTGGGCCGAAGGCAAGAGAGATGGGGTGAAGGAGGGACTATTGAAAGGATGTTTAATGGAGGAGATTATTGGGTGGATCGTTGAAGTGGGTTGATGGGTAAAAGAGGAAAGATTGAAGTAACAGAGGGAAGGGGGAGACATGACACAGACAATACAGCCTAGCCAACGCATGCCCCCCCCCCCCCCCCCCCAGAACAGCCCTTGACAAGAACCAAGGACTATCTATAAAAGACAAATGAAATAACTGATCCTCGGATCACCTTCGTGTCCAGGAATGCTGTCCCCTGGAATAAGTTTTCCAAAACTATAGATATGTGTATATTATGTGTGTATATAATATGTATATAATCACATATCAATATGTGTGTATATTGTTGTGGTTCTGTAAAACCGCATGCCTCTAAGGCAATGGCACACAACCTACAGTGACACCCAGGCAGTTATTTCATTAGTGTTGTATAGTTAGTCCTTCCTCATTGTCTGTGGGTAAATGGGACGAACTGCGTTGCGTGGGACTCGTGGTTCGGTCTAATATATATCTCTTCAATCCTCACTCTGACCTCCACTTTAACCCTTTCCTTCGAGCTGTTATACAAAAACACAAATGCAAGCACGCACACCACTCACTAACGATTTAGCAGACACGCTGCAAGTGCTTCCCGTGTGTTTGGTTACCATCATCTCTGCAGGTTCACACTGAAAGTGCCTCCAGCGTGTTCGATTACCAGCATCTGCGTGGTGTTCACGCTGTGAGCACGTTCCGCGTGCTCGACTACCAGCATCTCTGCCGACAATGCATCCTTCCTCGGGAGTTTGCGCGCCATTTTTCATGCAATATGCATGCTAGTTCTCAGCGACACCTCACCTCAATCTCATCTCGCTCACGAACCTCACCATCTTCACCGCTACCGCCTCCTAAACATGAGAAAATCTCACAACCAACTCCTACCTCGCTGTAATTCGCCATTCTACTTTGAGCGCACACAGCGCCGGCATTACCCTGGGCACCTCGCAGTGCTCGACCACTCTACAGACACCACAATTACCAGCACATTTCACCGGGAACGTCCCATGTGAGCGTCCTGCTCGATTATCATCATACCACCCTCACACAGTCATTAAACCACGGCGAACCTCAAGGGACAAGGTGGGGACGCGGAAGTGATTCAAGGACTTGATACGGGTCCCAAATGTGCGTCGCGGCTCGTGGAGGAGGCCCATGGGTAGCGGAGAGGTCCGCCACCAATCTACATCAGATACGATCAGCGCACGTTTGGGCAGGGTGCGCATTTGGGGAGTGCGGCCCCGTGTAAAGTGAGGAGCTCCGAGCTGTGCCAAGGTTGGCAAGTACTAGCCGGTTTCCGGTCCCGAACCTGGCGGGCGTGGCTAAGGCCACTGTGCCAATAGAGGTGTGGGATTTGGGCCACAGCACGTCGCTATCCAGTCCTCGCCCACCCTTTCCCCAGGGCTTATAAAAGAAGCGGCATGGAGCCGTTTAGTAGTTGTGCGGCTGCCCTTCTTGCTCTTCTCTCCCTTCGTTCTTCTTTCTTCGCAGCCCTACCGTGGGTACGTGTGTCTCACACCTTTGCCATCATCTGTGCCGCTGCTGTTGGAGCACTGACCGCGGAGCCAGACGGGGTCGCCAACCGGCCACACACGGGCGGATCAGCGAAAAGTTCCACTCGTCCTGTGATCGAGTGGGAAAGAGGAGATAACATGCAGTATCACAGGTGGGAACATTCAGGTGGAGCGTCCCACAGAGTTTAGTCACACCATTCACAACGTACACATATCTACATGGTTGGGATTGGGATTTTTCTCCTCACGCATACTTCTTCATATCTCTATACCTCCCTCTATTCCGTCTACTGTGGACGCAATAGCCCGATTGTTCGTGGCGGCTGGGACAAAGGAACGGAAATGCTGACACGCATTACATTTCCTATCGCAAGACACCGCACCCTACATTACATATATCACACCTCCCACTCCCACTTTTAGACACCATTATTCCTCCACATGCCTCTCCTAAGTGGCTGGGTCACATTGGTTGACCAACCACGCCAGGTATTTTTTGGGCGCTTATCCTCACTTTTCTTTCTTTCTTTCTTTCTTTCTTTTACTATCTAATATGCACCACCCCCACTGGTCATCATCATCACTCGCGAGTCTTAAGACTGAACGGTGCCTTCCCCAGTCCTGAAGCATCCATCTTCACCCCAGCAAGGAACCACGGTTCATGACCAAGCTGTCTCCCCAATCAGTGCTCCATTTAACGGGGCCTTCCCTGGTCCTGAAGCATCCTCTTACCCCAGCAAGAACCACGGTTCATGGACAAGCTGTCTCCCCATCCTGCTCCATTCAACGGGACCTTCCCATGAGTGAACGCATCCATCATACACCCAGCAAGAACACAACTCATGGAACAAGCAGTCTCCTTATCTGTGTTCAATTTCCCCCTCCATCCCCGAAGTTGGTGACGATATCAATCTGCCTGACCTACGTGTGGCTTCGGGTCGCAAGACCCAACAAGTCATAAGGCAAGGCCAGAGTGCCAGACAAACACATGTCGTCGGCGAAACTCGGGTGCGGCCTCTTCCCCACCAGCTGCCGTCCTTGGCTTGGTTCTCGCTCCCATCGAAGTCGTTATATTCGGCACGGTCCTTGATCCAACAAAACTCAGTCCATGTGGGCAAACGGGAGTAACCAAAGCTTGGGTTTTCTTCTCAACATCATGGGGTCGGCAAAACTCAACAAGCCGCAAGACCAGGCCACGTCCTCAACGCATGTCGATCAGTGTGACTCCGAGTGTGTGTATGTGTGTATCTTTGTGGATTGGTAAGTAAAGTCCATATCATGATGATGATAGAACCATCCACATATGTTTAGTAATGCATCCAGTAGCGCCGTTCTTGGCACAAAGAGAGAACCTTGAGGGCTGACCACCATCAGTCAGTAAATGGCACAAACCCCACAGATTGGTCGGTCAAGAATTTGAACTTGGTTAGGTTCCGTCGGTGATAACTTGCCCTCTCTCCATCATATAAAGATGCCATGGGATTTTCAACGTATGATTTTAAACGTATATACGATAAAGATACCAGCAGAGAGAAGTCCCGGTGCATTGGCCATACACACTGGACTCACACTTTCTGTCTCTTCTTTCCTAATCTCCTTCATTCCCTTCATACACATGAGCATCAACAGCGCCAACTGCTCTTTTCAGAGCTTACTGACTGCTGCACATAACACCATTTCCTCGAAGACATGCAGTCACCATCTGCACTTGTTCCCACACGTCGCTTCACCCACTTCTTCTCCTTTTTCATTCTCCCTAACCCTCTTTTGTTGAGACAATGTAAGCCCGCCAGCTTATGTACGTTGAACGAGAGGCTGACAATACACATCGTACTTTTCTTTCTCTTATCCCACTTCCTCCACTTGTTCCCAGTGTGGCTGAGATGCCTGTTTTGTCAACCCGTGATAAGTGACTGAGTAAGAACAGACTTCTGTGCTTCCATACCGGTGCCATTCATCACCAATTTTGCGCTAGCTTGAACATATCCCTATCTCTTCCACTATATAACCACATCGTTTAACACACTGTTGTATCACGCAAAGACCTCCCGAACGCATCCTTTGCGCTAAACGAGGTCCAACTGTATTCATGACAAATTGCTCCCCTCACTTGCTAATCCTCCCAGGTAAAGCCTCATGTGTTGACTGTGACAAATTAAGGTTTTTGGACGTACTTTTGATTTTAGCCCGAGTTTTCCAAGCTCAATAATGTGAAAATACAGAGGAGTCGCTCGTCATTTGACAGGCTTCTCTTGCTAGTAATAGATAATATGAGTTCTCTTTCATCGACCTGCACAATTGTTGCCAAACCTATGGTGTTGCGATCTATCCTTTTTCAATGCTGAGTAGCAAACAAGAAGCAGAACGTATCATTTAAGGTCTTTGATATGACTTTCAGTCTCATTCCTCCTCAGGCTTCAATACAGGTGTACGCCACCATCTCAGATCATCCCATCCAAAACCATGATCTTTTCTACTCTATTAACCCTCCATAAATCCACTTCTTTTCAAGTATTCCAGTTTTCCTTTCTGAAGTTTGTGGCTGTATCTATCTTGTTCACCCCTTGTATCCTCTCCTACCCCTCTTCTTCCCCACATCCCTGATTTGTCCAAGTCTCCCTCTATTTTGTAACTCAACCCTGCTGATGGTGTTTTCCCTCTCTCTTTCTATTGTTCCTTTTGTTCTGTTACATCATGACCATACTGCATATGTTTGAGCTCGTGCATGAATCTCGACTTTGTATACAAAAATAATGATCCATCCGAAGTCTGCTTCTAACTGCTTGCCTCCATATTTTCAAGAGAAGAAATAAAATCAAATAAACAGTCGTTCGTTTGTGTTTGAGGTTCGCAATTGTCCACATAAGTTCAATATGGCCGTCTGTGATGTAGTTTATTAATTATTTTTTTTAATGCGGGAGGCGCATCATCACATCATCATCCATCCTCAAACCCTGCTGAGAGTGCTCACAAGGTACGCCCATGAACAGTTGTGCTCTGCTCAAGGAGCAAAACCTCTCTCGAATCCTTCAGAGAGACCTTGGTATTTGAATTTGAATTGAGTTGAAGATCATCAACGATGTTCATTTCTCTAGTTGGATGTAACGTTCAATTAGGTATGCTTCTAAGTTTTTAAGTGTGGGTAATGTTGTAATATGTTTTTACTTATTTTTCAAATGCAATATGTCTGGAAGAGATACATTCATTAAAATCAGACAAACGGCAAAAAAAATAATAAAATCTGACAATAATGATGGCACGTAGTGAACATTGAGGATTCCTGTATCATGACGATGCGAAGAACCAAAAGGCAATTATAACAAGAAGATAAGGAGACACGTGTATAACACAAGGAGTGCCTAAACAATGGTGGAAAGGAATAAAATGACTGGAATAAAGGGAGATTAAAAAAGTGGAGAAGAGTTGGAGGTGAAATGCATTGGGATTTGTGGACCAGGAAGGCTCTGACACTTTCCCAGAGAGATGGTGATACCGAGGTGGATGGAGTGCCGAAGCAGAAGTTAGGTTGGTGGAAGAGTGTACAAGAACGAAGGAAGAGTTTGATTTGGTCCTAGGATGTCTGAGTTCAGTGTGAACATCGGTTTGAGGCAGGAAGTGCTCTCAGCCCACCATGTTTATCATGTTGATGGAGCTGGTAAGCAAGGTGAACATGAAAGGTATCTGTGGAGATGTTGTATGTGGACGACCAGGTTGTTGTGGTGTAGAGTGGACGGGAGATGCAGGAATACTGGGGAGTGGAAGGAGGCATTTGGAAGCATGGCTGAGATGGAGTATGGAGAAGACTGAGGTGATGTGGGTCGAGCAACAGAGAAAATAAATGATCATCAGGTTAGAGGGAAGGAGATCAGGCAGGGAATAGGTTTGAATATCTGGGGAGAACAGTGACTGGGGATGGGAAGTTGAGTCGAGGTGCAGAGGAGGATTCAGGTGGGTGCGAATGTGTGACGACAATGAAGCCAACTTGGCTTGATGCTGATCACCTGTGTGGTTTTCTGGTACAACCTCACCCCCACCCGACAACACACACACACACACACACACAGTTAGAAATCAGCCATGATGGACAGTACCGAAAACTACAAAGACAGGGAGTGCTGTCATCTCCACAATGAAGTCAATTTGGGAAGATTATAATATGATAATAATAATATTTGCACCAGAATTCCCCCAACCGATTAAATTAAGTCTTATGGCTTTGATACAACGCTGTGGGCTTTGGAGGCTTATTCTGACTTTGCTTGCTAACACCATGGCGTATAATGGGGCGGAGACA
This sequence comes from Eptatretus atami, assembly GCA_035128595.1. Classification (NCBI taxonomy): domain Eukaryota; kingdom Metazoa; phylum Chordata; class Myxini; order Myxiniformes; family Myxinidae; genus Eptatretus; species Eptatretus atami. The sequence goes on from CM068960.1 coordinate 21,190,870, forward strand.
TGATAGGTAGGTCAGTGCTTGGTCCCAATTAAATTGCCTGACGACGGCGGGTTCAATGACAGACCAACCCATGCAAGCTATAAGTGAGGATTATCTGTTTGTTCGCTAAATGCTTCACAGCTTTTGGCCAGTCTCAACCAAATTGGCATAACACTTAGGGGTTCAGGCAGTCCTAAGGAGGTGGGCGGATGAAGAAAGTCATGAGGATGTAAATAGCAGCTGTAGAAAAGATCTCTGGTTAGCATCAAGATTGAACAGTTCATGGAAGAAAGCGGTCACCTGTCAATTGTCGAAGACAAAAGCTTTGTAATTCCGGCAAGGGGCGAGCTGAATTGGTTGCCATTCAAGCAGTCAAAAAAGGCCGATCATATGAAACATGTGAACTGCAATGACAGCAACCACACCTGACACCTGAGATAGCAGCGGTGCAACCTCGTGTCAAGGAGAGTCCAAGAAGAACCACTTGCTACCACAGGTGGCAGAAATTTGTAATCAGTTTAGGGTCCAGTGATAACCTCATGCCTACACTTTGTGAAAGGCAACGTGGATCATTAATGCCCATCAACAACCAACACCGGCAAATGGGTATCTGGCTTAACATCAATCATACCTAGATACACCAGGATGGTAGTTTTAGCTAGGTCGAGTATCAAACCCAAGTTAGACATCTCAAAGGTGATGTACATACCTCGAGCCAGCTGTCCGGCCAGTCTGGCAAAGGAACAAAGGTGTGGAAGAGCCCAAATTTTAAAGTGATGAAAAATGGTTTTGCCACCCCAATTAATGAACCTTTTTAAAATTATTTTTTAAATAATAGACTGTGAAATGTACTTTTACATATGTATCCCTCATTCTTGTATCCTCCAACCTCATCACTATCTGCTATATTGGCATCTGTGGTACATATTTGCGCATTTTAATAAAACGAGCAACGTGTGCACGTCTAGTGTGTAAATGGGAAAGATGCGTTGGGTGGATCTTTCGTAAGACCTCTTATATCTTTAACCTTTAACCTTTAACCCTTGCGTTCTTCCACTCACAACAACCCACGCTTACATTTTCCATTACAACGTGGACCATTATTCAACAATCTCGTTGCAAGGGTTGCAAGGAATTTCCACTCTTCCCCCAACGCCACACGTACTACTACCTCACCACAAATGCCACAACATGCTCCTCCATCCATCCATCCATTGGGACCATACTCTTGCAGAGCGTTGGTGCTGCTTAAGCAGCCTCCTGGATATTGGACACAATCCTGGACGGGTCATCACTCCGACACAGGATTCCAGCAAGCTGGCACTCATTTTGCCGACCTCGGAAGGATGACAGTAGAGTCAACCCCACTGGTATTAATTCAACAGCGAGGGGATTTGAATCAGTGCTAGGATCTCAAGCCCACCACCCGAACCATTAAGCCAACACAGCATACATCAAAGCCGACACAAGGAAAAGAACACAGAACCATCAGAAAGCATCCATAAATGAAAATATAAATAAATGAAAAATATAAATGGAAATAAATGCTACTCCCAACTACCTCAACTCCCACATAATCATCGAACATTTATCACAGCCTCAAAGGACATGAGGAGATGTAGGTCAGGTTATTTTGGGGCATAACTCGAAGCGTGAACGTGCGATGGAGCTCCATTTAAAGAACTACGGAGGCGCAAGGATTCTCCTAAAATCCAACGTTCGAATGAAGGCCAGCGCACGTTTGGGTCCAGAGAGCACCTTCAAAAACTATGGCTTAATGTAAGGTCAGGAGCTTTGTGTGTGGCTCTGTTGGCGGGCGACTGAGCCATTTTCACCTCCGGGCCTAGCGGGCCGTGGCTATGACTGCTACGGACCAAAGGGCAGCTCATTTTTGTTAGAGCTCCTTTTGATCTGATGGTTGGCTCCTCCCTGGTCCCAGCTTAGAAAAGACGTATGCGCTCATTCTAAAGAGACTATCACGGAAACAGACTATCGAGAGAGACTATCACGGGACAGACTATCGCCGGAAGCAGATCATCGAGACATTGCAGGAGCAATTATCACTGGACATCGGACCTTGCCCGGGAGACAGGTGGCGCAAGACAAGTGTCGAGTCAGCGTGACCAGGCATGGGTCACGCATTGCTGCTGCGAGCGGGACTGCTCCATTTCAACGTCACTCATTAGGTTACATCCTGCGCGACACTTACACATACAGATCTTACACGATATAAGATCGATATTTTTCCTCACGCATCTTTTTCCTACCATCTATCTCTTGTCTACTGTGGATGCAAAAGAGCAATCCACGCAGCAAGCCCGACCAACTGTTCTTTTCAGAGCAAAACCAAAAGTGAACTGAAGAGTGAACCGAACTGACCTGCACCTCACATTTTTCCTCCTTTACTACGCCGCACCCCACATCGTATTACACCATCATTCTCAAACATGCTCCCTAAACACCCTCAGTATTTCTTCCTCCTCCCTTTCTGAAGCGTTCTGGATGCACCGGTCTGCCGGCATGCAGGTACTGAGAGGTCGTTAATCCTCAACAGTTTCTATATCTCTGGCTATCTCTAATTTCCTCGGGGTTTGTGTGTGCATGATGGCACTGTCGTAGCACAGTTAAGACTGTTATAACAACTTTCGGATAACTCTGTCTCTTTTGTATTGTTTGCCTTTTGCTGCACCCCACAAATTGACATTCGCAGTCAATTAGGACCTGCCATGACACAAGGTATTCGTGTGCGACGGCTTGTGATTCCCATTGAGTCCGGAGAGGAAATCAGAGACAGCCCCCCTAGTGGTTACCCACGACGCCGGGTCTGCGACAGTATAATCAGCGAGGCCAGAGGCTTGATGTCTTCGGCCACCAGAAACCAAGATGGTGGCCATATTATTTAATCTGGTGCCATGGTCGGTGGAGTCAAACAACAAATGTGGATGGGTCCAGCAGCTGTTCTGACCAATGGTACACATTATCAAAATCTACCCCAACAAAACCACAATAACTGCAACCACGGACTCTTGGAGACCTGCCACATGTCACCGTAAAAGTGGAACAGCATGTTGCAAACATTTACACTTCCCTCACTTATGCTATGTAGCAGCGAACTCAAAACATGAGGTTATTGTTCTCATGCGTCACAATGCACATTGTTTGTCGTATTTTTCTGTATTAAACATAATGCACTGTGTGATATTCATACCTCTGCCACTGAAGGTGTCCGGAGGTATTTTTTCACACCTATTTGTCTGTCTGTCTATCTTTCTGTAGCATATATTCAAAAGTTATTGACGATTTGATGAAACTGCTGGACAGGTTACTGTGTGACAAGGAGGAACTATGAATTTTGGTGAGATCGAATCCAGATACGAGATTTTTTTAAAAAATTAGAAAGTGTTCTCACCATTGAGAGATGGGGCCAAAAACATATTTAGCATATACTTCAAAGTTGTGGACAGATTATGACAAAACTAACTCTTCTTTTGTACCGAGTGAGTGTATCGGGATTCCTTCTTACCTATAATAAAAGTTTTTATATCGGTTTTAATCTGTATCAATTTCTCTTGTGTTCTTTCTGTTGTACTTACCATTGCGTATTACCTAGTTTTGAGCGCTCGTGATGTCAAAGGCAATTATTGAACGAAAAATTTTGTCCACAATATACCCAAAAAATGATCCATTTTAACGAATTTCGCCATTTTTGG
>CM068960.1:21194568-21259629 GCA_035128595.1 Eptatretus atami
CCAAATGCAGCAGCCTTCAGAACTCTCTGTAATGCGTTCACAATAAAGATGATAACCAGTCTAGGCAGATTGGTGCGTGTGGGCATTTCAGAACAGTAGATATCGACATCCAAACTTATCTCAGACACGTCAAACCGACCCATTATAACGAATTTCGCCATTTTTGGAAGACCCCCAAGAAGAAACTATATGAAGCAGCCTTCGGAACTCTCTGTAATGCGTTCACAATACAGATGGAAACTATCTAGGCAGTTTGGAGTATTGTGCGCATTTCAGATCATTAGATATTCGACTTCCAAGTTGGTTCCCAGACACTTCAAACCGACACATTAACGAAATCGCCATGTTTGGAAGATCCCCTAGAAGAAACCAGTGCAGCAGTTTGGAGAACTCTCTGAATACGTTCACTATACCAATGATAACGTGTTCTGAAAATCTTAGGCATTGAGTGATGTCAATGTCTGTGGATATGAGCAGCGATTTGCCTTCAGACACCAAAATGACCGTTTGGGCTCGAATTACCCGAATTTCGGATGGCTAGAAAAAAAAAACTGCAGGAATCTCCGTGGAGAACTTTGGCCCCCCATTTTATAAGGTTAATAGCTATCAGAATCCGCAAAAACCAAGTGTCCCCCCAATCAGTGGAACGAAACTCATGTTCTAGCCCCTTTTCCAGTTATGGCTGATGGCGTACAGGCATTGTGAACATGCATGTGAGAGCAGCCGATGGGTTAACGACCACAGACGAGTCAAACGTGTCCAATTAAACAATGCGCAAATGGAAAGAACACGGAGAGGAATTCTGCTGGACCGAGGGACGACCGAACGGCTGTGGGGCCGAAGGCAAGAGAGATGGGGTGAAGGAGGGACTATTGAAAGGATGTTTAATGGAGGGAGATTATTGGTGGATCGTTGAAGTGGGTTGGATGGGTAAAAAGGAAAGATTGAAAGTAACAGAGGGGAAGGGGGAGGACATGACACAGGACAAATACAGCCTAGCCAACGCATGCCCCCCCCCCCCCCCCAGACAGCCCTTTGACAAGGAACCAAGGACTATCTATACAAAGACAAATGAAATAACTGATCCTCGGATCACCTTCGTGTCCAGGAATGCTGTCCCCCTGGAATAAGTTTTCCAAAACTATAGAATATGTGTAATATTATGTGTGTATATAATATGTATATAATCACATATCAATATGTGTGTATATTGTTGTGGTTCTGTAAAACCGCATGCCTCTAAGGCAATGGCACACAACATACAGTGAACCCCAGGCAGTTATTTCATTAGTGTTTGTATAGTTAGTCCTCTCCTCATGTCTCGTGGGTAAATGGGACGAACTGCGTTACGTGGGACTCGTGGTTCGGTCTAATATATATCTCTTCAATCCTCACTCTGACCTCCACTTTAACCCTTTCTTTCGAGCTGTTATACAAAAACACAAATGCAAGCACGCACACCACTCACTAACGATTTAGCAGACACGCTGCAAGTGCTTCCCGTGTGTTTGGTTACCATCATCTCTGGCAGGTTCACACTGAAAGTGCCTCCAGCGTGCTCCGACTACCAGCATCTCTGCCGACAATGCATCCTTCCTCGGGAGTTCGCGCGCCATTTTTCATGCAAATATGCATGCTAGTTCTCAAGCGACACCTCACCTCAATCCTCATCTCGCTCCACGAACCTCACCATCTTCACCACTACCGCCTCCTAAACATGGGAAAAATACTCTCACAACCACACTCCTACCTCGCTGTAATTCGCCATTCGACTTTGAGCGCCACACGGCGCCGGCCATTACCCTGGGCACCTCGCAGTGCTCGACCACTCTATAGACACCACAATTACCAGCACATTTCACCGGGAGCGTCCCATGTGAGCGTCCTGCTCGATCATCATCATAACCACCCTCACACAGTCATTAAACCACGGCGAACCCTCAAGGGACAAGGCGGGGACGCGGGAAGGGTGATTCAAGGACTTGATACGGGTCCCAAATGTGCGTCGCGGCTCGTGGAGGAGGCCCATGGGTAGCGGGAGAGGTCCGCCACCAATCTACATCAGAATAACGATCAGCGCACGTTTGGGGCCAGGGTGCGCATTTGGGGAGTGCGGCCCCATGTAAAGTGAGGAGCTCCGAGCCGCGCCAAGGTTGGCAAGCTACTGAGACGGTTTCCAGTCCCGGAACCTGGCGGGGCGTGGCTAAGGCCACTGTGGCCCAATAGAGGTGTGGGATTTGGGCCACAGCACGTCGCTATCCAGTCCTCGCCCCACCCTTCCCCCAGGGCTTATAAAAGAAGCGGCACGGTGCCGTTTAGTAGTTGTGCGGCTGCCCTTCTTTGCTCTTCTCTCCCTTCGTTCTTCTTCTTCGCAGCCTACTCGTGGGTACGTGTGTCTCACCACCTTGCCATCATCGTGCCGCTGCTGTTGGAGCCACTGAACCGCGTAGCCGGACGGGGTCGCCAACCGGCCACACACGGGCGGATCAGCGAAAAGTTCCACTCGTCCCTGTGATCGAGTGGGAAGGAGGAGATAACATGCAGTATCACAAGGTGGGAACATTCAGGTGGAGCGTCCCACAGAGTTTAGTTACACCATTCACACGTACACATATCTACATGGTTGGGATTGGGATTTTTCTCCTCACGCATACACATCTTCCATATCTCTATACCTCCCTCTATTCCGTCTACTGTGGACGCAATAGCCCGATTGTTCGTGGCGGGCTGGGGCAAAGGAACGGAAATGCTGACACGCATTCACATTTTCCTCTCGCAAGACACCGCACCCCTCACATTACATATATCACACCTCCCACTCCCACATTTTAGACACCATTATTCCTCCCACATGCCTCTCCCTAAGTGTCTGGGTCACATTGGTCGACCAACTGCGCCAGGTATTTTTGAGGGCGCTTATCCTCACCTTTTCTTTCTTTCTTTCTTTCTTTACTATCTAATTTTCCTCCGGTGTGTGTGTGTGTATGTGTGTATGCACCACCGCCACTGGTCATCATCATCACTCGCGAGTCTTTAAGACTGAACGGTGCCTTCCCCAGTCCTGAAGCATCCATCTTCACCCCAGCAAGGAACCACGGTTCATGGACCAAGCAGTCTCCTTATCTGTGTTCCATTTCCCCCTCCATCCCCGAAGTGGTGACGATGTCAATCTTCCTGACCTACCGTGTGGCCTTCGGGTCGCAAGACCCAACAAGTCATAAGGCAAGGCCAGAGTGCCAGACAAACACATGTCGATCGGCGAAACTCCTGGTGCGGCCCTCTTCCCCACCAAAGCTGCCGTCCTTGGCTTGGTTCTCGCTCCCATCGAAGTCGTTATATTCGGCACGGTCCTTGATCCAACAAAACTCAGTCCCATGTGGGCAAAACGGGAGTAACCAAAGCTTGGGTTTTTGTTCTCAACATCATGGGGTCGGCAAAACTCAACAAGCCGCAAGACCAGGCCACGTCCTCAACGCATGTCGATCAGCGTGACTCCGAGTGTGTGTATGTGTGTATCTTTGTGGGATTGGTAAGTAAAGTCCATATCATGATGATGATAGAACCATCACATATGGTTTAGTAATGCATCCCAGTAGGCCGCCAGTTCTTGGCACAAAGAGAGAACCTTGAGGGCTGACCACCATCAGTCAGTAAATGGCACAAACCCCACAGATTGGTCGGTCAAGAATTTTGAACTTGGTTAGGTTCCGGTCGGTGATAACTTGCCCTCTCTCCATCATATAAAGATGCCATGGGATTTTCAACGTATATACGATAAAGATACCAGCCAGAGGAGAAGTCCCGGTGCATTGGCCATACACACTGACTCACACTTTCTGTCTCTTGCTTTCCCTAATCTCCTTCATTCCCTTCATACACATGAGCATCAACAGCGCCAACTGCTCTTTTCAGAGCTTACTGACTGCTGCACATAACACCATTTCCTCGAAGACATGCAGTCACCATCTGCACTTGTTCCCACACGTCGCTTCACACCACCTTCTCTCCTTTTCATTCTTCCCCTAACCCTCTTTTGTTGAGACCAATGTAAGCCCGCCAGCTTATGTACGTTGAACGAGAGGCTGACAATACACATCGTACTTTTCTTTCTCTATCCCACTTCCTCACCTTGTTTCCCAGTGTGGCTGAGATGCCTGTTTTGTCAACCCGTGATAAGTGACTGAGTAAGAACAGACTTCTGTGCTTCCATACCGGTGCCATTCATCACCAATTTTGCGCTAGCTTGGAACATATCCCTATCTCTTCCACTATATAACCACATCGTTTAACACAATTTTGTATCACGCAAAGACCTCCACGAACGCATCCTTTGCGCTAAACGAGGTCCAACTGTATTTCATTGACAAATTGCTCCCCTCACTGCTAATCCTCCCCAGGTAAAGCCTCATGTGTTGGACTGTGACTAAATTAAGGTTTTTGGACGTACTTTTGATTTTAGCCCGAGTTTTCAAGGCTCAATAATGTGAAAATACAGAGGAGTCGCTCGTCATTTTGACAGGCTTCTCTGCGAGTAAATAGATAAATATGAGTTCTCTTTCATCGAGCCTGCACAATTGTTGCCAACCTATGGTTGTTTGCGATCTATCCTTTTTCAAATGCTGAGTAGCAAACAAGGAAGCAGAACGTATCATTTAAGTCTTTGATATGACTTTCAGTCTCATTCCTCCCTCAGGGCTTCAATACAGGTGTACGCCACCATCTCAGATCATCCCCATCCAAAACCATGATCTTTTCTACTCTCATTAACCCTCCATAAATCCACTTCTTTTCAAGTATCCAGTTTTTCCTTTCTGAGAGTTTGTGGCTGTATCTATCTTGTTCACCCCTTGTATCCTCTCCTACCCCTCATTCTTCCCCACATCCCTGATTTGTCCAAGTCTCCCTCTATTTTGTAACTCAACCCTGCTGATGGTGTGTTTTCCCTCCTCTCTTTCTATTGTTCCTTTTGTTCTGTTACATCATGACCCATACTGCTATATGTTTGAGCTCGTGCATGAATCTCGACTTTGTATACAAAAATAATAATCCATCCGAAGTCTGGTTCTAACTGCTTGCCTCCCATATTTTCAAGAGAAGAAATAAAATCAAATAAACAGTCGTTCGTTTGTGTTTGAGGTTCGCAATTGGTCCAATAAGTTCAATATGGCCGTCTGTGATGTAGTTTATTAATTATTTTTTTTAATGCGGGAGGCGCATCATCAAACATCATCATCCATCCTCAAACCCTGCTGAGAGTGCTCACAAGGTACGCCCATGAACAGTTGTGCTCTGCTCAAGGAGCAAAACCTCTCTCGAATCCTTCAGAGAGACCTTGTTCATTTGAATTTAAGTATGAGTTTGAAGATCATCAACGAATGTTCATTTCTCTAGTTGGATGTAACGTTCAATTAGGTATGCTTCTAAGTTTTTAAGTGTGGGTAATGTTGTAATATGTTTTACTTATTTTTCAAATGCAATATGTCTGGAAGAGATACATTTCATTAAAATCAGACAAACGGGCAAAAAAATAATAAAAATCTGACAATAATGATGGCCACGTAGTGAACATTGAGGATTCCTGTATCACTGACGATGCGAAGAACCAAAAGGCAATTATAACAAGAAGATAAGGAAGACACGTGTATAACACAAGGAGTGCCTAAACATAATGGTGGAAAGGAATAAAATGACTGGAATAAAGGGAAGATGAAAAAAGTGGAGAAGAGGTTGGAGGTGAAATGGCATTGGGATTTGTGGACCAGGAGAAGGCCTCTGACACTTTCCCAAGAGAGATGGTGATACCGAGGTGGATGGGAGTGCCGGAAGCAGAAGTTAGGTTGGTGGAAGAGATGTACAAGGGAACGAAGGGAAGAGTTTTGATTGGTCCTAGGATGTCTGAGTTCAGTGTGAACATCGGTTTGAGGCAGGGAAGTGCTCTCAGCCTACCCATGTTTATCATGTTGATGGAGCTGGTAAGCAGGAAGGTGAACATGAAAGGTATTCTGTGGAGGATGTTGTATGTGGACGACCAGGTTGTTGTGGTGTAGAGTGGACGGGAGATGACTGGGAGTGGAAGGAGGCATTTGGGAAGCATGGCTGAAGATGAGTATGGAGAAGACTGAGGTGATGTGGGTCGAGCAACAGAGAAAATAAATGATCATCAGGTTAGAGGGAAGGAGATCAGGCAGGGAATAGGTTGAATATCTGGGGAGAACAGTGACTGGGGATGGGAAGTTGGAGGTCGAGGTGCAGAGGAGGATTCAGGTGGGTGCGAATGTGTGACGACAATGAAGCCAACTTGGCTTGATGCTGATCACTGTGTGGTTTTCTGGGTACAACCTCACCCCCACCCGACACACACACACACACACACACACACAGTTAGAAATCAGCCATGATGGACAGTACCAGAAACTACAAAGACAAGGGAGTGCTGTCATCTCCACAATGAAGTCAATTTGGGAAGATTATAATTGATAATAATAATATTTGCACCAGAATTCCCCCAAACCGATTAAATTAAGTCTTATGGCTTTGAGACAACGCTGTGGGCTTGTGGAGGCTTATTCTGGCTTTGCTTGCTAACACCATGGCATGATAATGGGCTGGAGACATGATAGGTAGGTCAGTGCTTGGTCCCAATTAAATTGCCTGACGACGGCGGGTGTTCAATGACAGACCAACCCATGCAAGCTATGAAGTGAGGATTATGTGTTTGTTCGCTAAATGCTTCACAGCTTTTGGCCAGTCTCAACCAAACTTGGCATAACAACTTAGGGGTTCAGGCAGTCCTAAGGAGGTGGGCGGATGAAGAAAAATCATGAGGATGTAAATAGCAGCTGTAGAAAAGATCTCTGGTTAGCATCAAGATTGAACAGTTCAATGGAAGAAAGCGGTCACCTGTCAATTGTCGAAAGACAAAAGCTTTGTAATTCCGGCAAGGGGCGCGCTGAATTGGTTGCCATTCAAGCAGTCAAAAAAGGCCGATCATATGAAACATGTGAACTGCAATGACAGCAACCACACTCTGACACCTGAGATAGCAAGCGGTGCAACCTGGTGTCAAGGAGAGTCCAAGAAGACCACTTGCTACTCACAGGTTTGGCAGAAATTTGTAATCCGTTTAGGGTTCCAGTGATAACCTCATGCCTACACTTTGTGAAAGGCAACGTAGGATCATTAATGCCCATCAACAACCAACACCGGCAAATGGGTCATCTGGCTTAACATCAATCATACCTATGAAACACCAGGATGGTAGTTTATAGCTAGGTCGAGTATCAAACCCAAGTTAGACATCTCAAAGGTGAGTGCACATACCTCGAGCCAGCTGTCCGGCCAGTCTGGCAAGGAACAAAGGTGTGGAAGAGCCAAAATTTTAAAGTGATGAAAAATGGTTTTGCCACCCCAATTAATGAACCTTTTTTAAAATTATTTTTTAAATAACTAGACTGTGAAATGTACTTTTACATATGTATCCCTCATTCTTGTATCCTCCAACCCCATCATTATCTGCGATATGGCATCTGGGTACATATTTGCGCATTTTAATAAAAACGAGCAACGTGTGCACGTCTAGTGTGTAAATGGGAAAGATGCGTTGGGTGGGATTCTTTCAGTAAGACCTCTTATACTTCTTTAACCTTTAACCTTTAACCCTTGCAGTTCTTCCACTCCACAACAACCCACGCTTACATTTTCCATTACAAACGTGACCATTATTCAACAATCTCGTTGCAAGGGTTGCAAGGAATTTCCACCTCTTCCCCCAACGCCACAACGTACTACTACCTCACCACAAATGCCACAACATGCTCCTCCATCCATCCATCCATCCATTGGGACCATACTCTGTGCAGAGCGTTGGTGCTGCTTAAGCAGCCTCCTTGGATATTGGACACAATCCTGGACGGGTCATCACTCCGACACAGGATTCCAGCAAGCTGGCACTCATTTTGCCGACCTCGGAAGGATGACAGGAAGAGTCAACCCCACCTGGTATTAATTCAACAGCCGAGGGGGATTTGAACTCAGAATGCTAGGATCTCAAGCCCACCACCCGAACCATTAAGCCAACACCAGGCATACATCAAAGCCGACACAAGGAAAAGAAACGCAGAACCATCAGAAAGCATCCATAAATGAAAATATAAATAAATGAAAAATATAAATGGAAAATAAATGCTACTCCACAACTACCTCAACTCCCACATAATCATCGAACATTTATCACAGCCTCAAAGGACATGGAGGAGATGTAGGTCAGGTTATTTTGGGGCATAACTCGAAGCGTGAACGTGCGATGGAGCTCGTTTAAAGAACTATGGGAGGCGCAAGGATTTCCCTAAAATCCAACGTTCGAATGAAGGCCAGCGCACGTTTGGGTCCAGAGGTCACCTTCAAAAACTATGGCTTAATGTAAAGGTCAGGAGCTGTTGTGTGTGGCTCTGTTGGCAGGCGACTGAGCCATTTTTCACCTCCGGGGCCTAGCGGGCCGTGGCTATGACTGCTACGGACCAAAAGGGGAGCTCATTTTTGTTAGAGCTCCTTTTGATCTGATGGTTGGCTCCTCTCCTGGTCCCAGGCTTAGAAAAGAACGTATGCAGCTCATTCTAAAGAGACTATCATGGGAAGAGACTATCACGGAAACAGACTCTCTCGAGAGACTATCACGGGAGCAGACTATCACCGGGAGCAGATCATCGAGAGCATTGCAGGAGCAATTATCACTGGACATCGGACCTTGCCGGGGAGACAGGTGGCGCAAGGACAAGCGTCGACTCAGCGTGACCAGGCATGGGGTCACGCATTGCTGCTGCGAGCCGGGACTGCTCCATTTCAACGTCACTCATTAGGTTACATCCTGCAGCGACACTTACACATACAGACTCTTACACGATACAGGATCGGATATTTTCTCTCACGCATCTTTGTTCTACCATCTATCTCTTGTCTACTGTGGATGCAAAAGAGCAATCAACGCAGCCAAGCCCGACTAACTGTTCTTTTCAGAGCAAAACCCAAAAGTGAACTGAAGAGTGAACTGAACTGACCTGCACATCACATTTTTCCTCCTATACTACGCCGCACCCCACATCGTATTACACCTGCACTTCTCAAACATGCTCCCTAAACACCCTCAGTATTTCTTCCTCCTCCCCTTTCTGAAGCGTTCTGGGATGCACCGGTCTGCCGGCCACGCCAGGTACTGAGAGGTCGTTAATCCTCAACAGTTTCTATATCTCTGGGCTATCTCTAATTTTCCTCGGGTTTTTGTGTGTGCATGATGGCACCTGTCGTAGCACAAGTTAAGACTGTATAACAACTTTCGGGATAACCCTGTGTCTTCTTTTGTCATATTGTTTGCCTTTTGCTGCACCCCACAAATTGGCATTCGCAGTCGATTAGCGACCCGCCGTGACACAAGGTTATTCGTGTGCGACGGCTTGTGATTCCCATTGAGTCCGGAGAGGAATCAGAGACAGCCCCTCCCTTGCGGTTCCCCCACGACGCCGGGTCTGCGACAGTATAATCAGCGGAGGCCCAGAGGCTTGATGTCTTCGGCCCACCAGAAAACCAAGATGGTGGCCATATTATTTAATCTGGGTGCCATGGTCGGTGGAGTCAAACAACAAATGTGGATGGGGTCCAGCAGCTGTCTGACCAATGGGTACACATTTCAAAAATCTACCCCCAACAAGAACCACAATAACTGCAACCACGGGAATCTCTTGGAGACCTGCCACATGTCACCGGTAAAAGTGGGAACAGCGTGTTGCAAACATTTTACACTTCCCTCACTTATGCATTGTAGCAGCGAAACCTCAAAACATGAGGTTTATTGTTCTCATGGCGTCACAATGCACATTGTTTGTCGTATTTTTTTGTATTAAACAATAATGCACTGTGTGATATTCATACCTCTGCCACTGAAGGTGTCCGGAGGTTATTTTTTCACACCTATTTGTCTGTCTGTCTATCTTTCTGTTAGCAGTATATCTCAAAAAGTTATTGACGGATTTGGATGAAACTTGCTGGACAGGTTACGTGTGTGACAAGGAGGAACTGATGATATTTTGGTGAAGATTCGGATCCAGATACGAGATTTTAAAAAAAAAATTAGAAAGTGGTTCTCACCATTGAGAGATGGGGCCAAAAACGATATTTAGCATGAAACTTCAAAAGTTGTGGACAGATTATGACAAAACTAGGTGTATGAGTTGGAGAGGTGACAAGAACAAGCCGGTTAGATTTTGATTCAGGAAAGGATCCAAATCCGACCTTTCAGTGGGATACAAAACGTAAACTGTTCAGCCTGGTGGAGGTATGCACTCTACCGAGTGCCGGTCTAGTTACCTCTGCACCGAAGGTGGACGGAGGTTATGTTTGCACCCCTGTTTGTCTGCCTGTCTGTCTGTCTGTCTGTGAGCACAATATATCAAAAAAGTATGGACGGATTCAGACAAAACTTGGTGGACAGGTTGAGTGTGTGCTAAGGACGAAGTGATTATATCTTGGTGAAGTTCTGGACGCAATAATTTTTTCAGTGATTTTTTCACCATTGAGAGTTGGGTCAAAAACTATATATAGCACGATATCTCAAAAACTTATGGGCAGATTCAATGAAACTTGGTGTCCAGGTTGAGTGTGAGAAAAGGGCAAATTGATTCAATTTTTGGTGAAGATCCGGTTCCGGATATGAGAATTTAAAAAACAAAATTTAAGTGATTCTTCGCCAATCAGAGATGGGTCCAAAATCGACATATCGCATGATATTTCAAAAAGTTGTGGGCGGGTTGTAATAAAACGGTGTATGAGTTGAGTCGTTGACAAGAACAAGCCGATAAAATTTTTGGTTAAGATCCGGATGCAGATCCGGTCTATCAGTGGGATACAAAATGTAAACTGTTCAGCCTGGCGGAGGTATGCCCTCTTCCTAGTGCTGTTCCAGTTGCAAATGCATCGATCCTCAGATTTTCAAGTTAATTGTGCATTCGTAATTTCTACAAATAAGTCAAACGTGCAGACTCTTTCCTGAATAATTCACTGAATCATATATAAAAACGCAAGGCCTATGTAGTCCCAATAAAGGCCATCATGGGGTTTCGTCAGAAACACAGGTTTTTCTGTCATTATGTGTTAAGAGAGAAGGAAAAAAAGGCATAATGTTTTTTTGGCGACTAGTAGACCAGCCAAGAAGCAGGAAGGCTTCAAAAAAAACTTTTACCTGCATGGAATGTTAATAGCCGACACCCATGCTAAATCAATCAGTCATAGGTCAGACAGAAATACTGTTACGAATTTGGAAGCTTACTGCACACAACAGTCAGAATCCCTATAGATCAGTTATATCGGTAAGTATGTGTTTCTAGTTAGGGTCCCGTCCCTAGTCTAATGGGAATTAAATGTTCGTGCGCTGCAGAGTTATTTTTATAGTTAGGATTTTTACATCCACAATGACAACAACGCCCATCTTCGCTCTCACAACAACAACAATCTGCTCGTGGCATTCTTCGCGCGCTCACCGGCGAGCGCGTGCATGGGCAGAGTTTAACAAAGGCATGGCGTCCCTCTTTAGCCAATCGGCAAGGAGCGGGCGTCTCACCCGCCCCGTTCCCGTCTCAACACCATCGCCATTACGTGCGTGGCCAGAGGTGAGGAGGTGGGCGGAGCCACAAACGCCTCCGCTCGGGACTCCGCCCAGAAGGGTGGAGTTGTCCCACCTATCGTGGGCCTGTCCAATGGAGGACGGCCAGGGAATTGCGCGATGGGTCCAACCAATTAGGAGGCGAGTGGCCAGGAGAAGAAGCCCCTCCCTCCTGAGGAGAAAGTGTGGTTGTCTGGACCAGTGAGCAGAGAGACGGTGTGCTCGTGCAGGAGCGTTCGCCAGTTCGAGAGATCGTGGCTTTGCCAAGCAGCGAGGATCATGTGTGAGACATTTCTGGTAGGAGAGGACATTTTCATCCAGGCATTTCCAACCTGGCATCCAAAGCCAGTGAGTGGTTGTCGACGAGGGCTCTGCAGACGGTCATGGTCGTGGACTTCGGGTCGTGGGTTCGAGTCCCACCGTGGTGGTCGAGTCGGTGTGACCGCACGAGGCGGGGGAGGTACCTTGGGCCGGCTCTTACCGACTGAAGACCCATCGGGTCCATTTTCTTTTTGGGGTATTTGTGTGTGTGTGTGTGTTGTCCTTGGGCCCCGTCTATAAGTAGAAACTGTTAAGCGCCTGTGTTCCTTGTACATTGTTTGCCTGGCTTTAGTCGTGATAACTCTGCTCTTTGTGTGTTCCCTTCCCCCCCCCCCCCCCCCCCCCATTATAAATAAATCCCCTGTTAAATGTTTCAGCTCGTTTCTGTGTTTCTTTCATTGGTTAGCACGGTGCGTGTTGGAAATTGAGAAGCGACAAATTGTGCATTTGGACCAACGAACCTCGGTGACCATCCACTCGGGTTACGCACGGTTCGAGCACGCTAACGGCTCGTTCCGCTCGAGCTCTGCCGAGGGTGAATTTCCCGGTAGTTTGGACGACGTGGGTATTTAGGTAAATTGAAATTGGCAATCGACCCTATCCCATGCGGTCGACCTATTGGCAATCTTCGGTCCGATAAGGGACCCGTCGGCTCCGGTTATCCAGGTGACAACCTATAAATTCTGGGTGTTCGGTGGAGCCGACTCTACTGCTCCATCTCGCGGTCGAGCTCGCTGCCGAAACTCGGCCCCACAACAATACTGGGGTGGATGCCACGAAAAATTTGACCTTAAAGGTCATTTCAAGGTCATTTTGTGCCCCCAAAAAGGTCAAATTTCAAAGTCATCCAATAATAGTCATGTAGTATTGTTGCGAATCTGAAGCCATGAGCACTCAACATACAGGTCCTATAGAACAGTTATATCGGTAAGTATGTGTTTTGTAGTTAGGGTCCCCGTCCCTCGTTAATGGTGAATAAATGTACATGCGCTGTGAGTTATTTTGATAGTTAGGGTTTTATATCACTCACAACAACTACGGCTACTACATCTACAACTACAAACAACAACACCATCTTCGCTCTCACAGCGACAACCCTTCATCCCGGCATTCTCGCGCGCTCATTGGTATGCGGGCGTGTTGGAATTCGTTCGGGAATGGAATTCCATTCCCAAATATGGTCATGAACCGGTTCACTTGGCTGCGCGCCAAATAAGGGAATGTGTCGTGTCCCACCCACTGAGGACGGGCCACGATGAGCAGACTGAATTCCATTCCCAAATATGTCATGAACCGGTTCACTTGGCAGCGCGCCAAGTAAGGAATGCGTCTGTCCCACCCACGAGACGGGCCACGCCTGAGCAAACCACGCCCGAGAGCGAGCCACGCCTAGCGGACACGCGCCGAGAGCGATAAAATGACGGAGAGCAAATAATCGTGGATTGCTGGAGCTCAGAGAGGAAGAATTCGCGCCATTCAAAACGCATCTCTCGAGCTGGGCGAAAGGCATCTCGTCGCTGGCGTGCTCTGGTTCCCGACTCTGCTCGTATCTCATGGTGCTTGGTTCCTCCATCGCCTCTCGCTGGCGCCTGGTTCTTCGGACCGCATCTCGACGCTGGTCTGGGTCGCTCGGATCGTCGAAGACCACACGAGTGGACAGGTCCATGTCCTTCTGGGATCTGTGTGTGTGTGTGTGTGTGTGTGGTGTGTGTGTCTGTGTGTGTGTGTGTGTGTCTGTCGGTGAGCCCGTCTGTAAGTAGTAAATTGTTAAGTGCCTTCGCTGTACATTATTTGCCTTGCATTCTCTATTAGTTGTGATAACTTTGCCCTTACGTGCTTCCCTCGTTTCCCCAATTACTGTGAATAAATTCCCATTCGTTAAATGTATCAGCTGTTTCTGTGTTTCTTCCATTGGCTTAGCATGGCGTGTGTTGTGAATTACAAAGGCTGTTGCCGCTGTAAATGTACATTAGACCGACGGGACTTCGCAAACATCCGCTCGGGTTGCGCACGGGTCGGG
This sequence comes from Eptatretus atami, assembly GCA_035128595.1. Classification (NCBI taxonomy): domain Eukaryota; kingdom Metazoa; phylum Chordata; class Myxini; order Myxiniformes; family Myxinidae; genus Eptatretus; species Eptatretus atami. Next base: position 21,208,557 of record CM068960.1, read on the forward strand.
CCGCTAGCAGCTCGACTCGTACGGGTGCCTTCGAGGGTGTGAATACTCGGTAGCTCACACGTGGATCTCTAGGTATTTTGAAGATTGGCAAATACCCTGTACCACGTGGTGAAATTATTGACGATTCACGGTCCGGTAAGGGACCCGTACCCTGGAGTTTTCCGGAAGGTACGATCTAGATTCCGGGGTGTTGGCAGAGTCGACCCTACTGCTCCACCTAGCGGTCCTGCTCGCGGCCAATACCCGGCTCCACACAATATATCAAAGAAAGGTATGAAGAGATTAATATATATATATATTATATATATTATATTAATATATATATATATATATATATTATATTTTGTTACGGGGCCGGGGGTCGACCGTGAGCACGACCGCTAGATGATGCCGCAAGCCGGCTCGACCGATCGCCCGGAATGTAAAGGTCGTCGCCCCGGATAACTCCGGAACTGACGGGTCCTTTATCGGACCGAAGTTCGCCAATGGATAGACCATGTGGGGTAGGGTCGATTGCCAATTTCAATTTACCTAAGTACCACGTGGTCCGACTACCGGGGAAGTTCACCCTCGGCCGACTTTTCCGAACTGAGTCGCTATCGCCGACTCGGATCCGGCGTAACCGAGCGGAATTACCAAAGTCAGGCCGGACCAAATGAACAAGTTACCACACTAATCCTCAAACACGCGTCATGTCGAGCCAATGCAAGAAACACAAAACGAGCTGATACATTCAACAATTGGGTTTATTTATACAGTAATAATGGGGAACTTGGGAACACAAAAGAGCAGAACTATACCGAATACAATAGTGTAAATGCAAGATATACAGCGAACAAAGCACTTAACAGTTTTCTATCTTGTTAGATGGCTCACAGACACACATACGCACACACACGCACCCAAGAAATGGTGGCTATGCTTTATGCGGACTTCAGCTCGGAGGGACAGATGAGCTGAAGCCCAGGGACTGCCTCAGACCTTTCCACCTCGTTGTGGTCTTCAAGCTGTTCGGACCGGGCACCAACGTGGCGAGCTGATCCAATCACCACGAGCCGCGATCCTCTCTGAGCTCCGGGGATCCCCTCGCGCTCCAGACCATGTGCTGGTGAGTCGAGGTGCCGATCTTCCCGACCCGATGCGTCGCCTTCCCCGAAGCAACACCGACCAAGATGAGGCCAAGAAGTCGCACAAACGGGAACAAGCAGAGACCGCGAAGAGCTCCATGCACCAAGAAGAGCCAGCCGAACCAAGATGAGGCCACGAAGCAGAGCAACCAACTCCACCAAGCAGAACAAAAGCCACCAGAACACGAGCCCAATGAACCCTGAAGGCTCACCGAGACTAACCCAAGACTAACCAGAACCAACTACTCCAGCCGAGCTAACAGCACCAGAACAACAACCAAAAACAAAGCAGAGAGGTCCCCTTCTTATCCTCTCAGCCCGCCTCGCTACAAGCGTGACTCATTCGGCCTCCTGCGCCGCCCCCGCAACGGGGGTGGGGGCTGTTTACCTCGCTTTCTGCCAAACCCGCCCAAACGTTCTTCCTGTTTACGCCGTTGAATCACGGGATGGGAGGTTCTTTTTTTCTAGTTGTGGAGGAGGGTCGTTCTGATTGAACCCTAACTATTAAAAAGTGAATCACAGCGCATTTACATAGATTACCCATTTAACAATGGAAGGCGAGCTATCTATAGAACATGTACTTACCGAGATAACTGAGCTAAAGGACCTGAATGATGAGTCGATAATGGGTTCCAGATTCGCAACAATAATATAATATATATATAATATATAATAAAAATATGGTAAATTAGATATAATATAATATAATATAATATATAATTTATATAATATATTATGGGCTTTTTCGTTTTGCAGTCTGGTGTGCCAATTGATAAACAAAACCTAACCTAGGTTAGGTTAATTCAGTGAAATTAATTCGATTTTGCAACACCAGACTACAAAACGAAAAAGCACTATATTTATATATATATATATATATATATTATATATATATTAATATTATATATATAATTATATTATATTAATATATATATATATATCAAATATATAATAATATCATAAAATTATTACAATGTATAACCTGTATACATTTTACTGTATACAACGAATAACATTTTGTCTTTTATTTGCAGGCTCTGAACTGATGACACAATAATCATGAGTGAAGATTCCACCAGAAGGACCACAAGAGGCAACACACTGACTCTGAAAACAAGAATGGGTGCTTCTTTTGTCAAAGCAGTTCAGGCGACCTTCGCCAAGCCTCACTGATGGAAAAACCAGAACCAAAGATGTTGCACAACAAGAAGGAAATTGGATGACCACAGGTATTCAGACGTGCTGGACAGACTAGATGGTCTCTCGTTGGATAATTTAGCTCTCTCAAAATTAAGTGGCACAAATCCTGCTATTCTATTTTCCATCAGATGACAAATGGACAGACTATGGAAAAACGACAAACCAGCATCGTACCATCTACCAGCTCAAACATCACAGCTCCAACAAGAAGAATTCTCAGACAACTATTGACTGGAAACTGTATGTTTTGCCAGTCACAGATCTCAAGCAAGAAGCTTCACCGAGTAACTACAAATAAATACACAGCACTGATTGAAGGAGCTAAATCTGATCCAGTGATGTCCGTCAGACTCTCTAGTGTCAGTGACTTGATGGCAGCTACGGCCTGTATCATCTGGCCTGTTCAGTGACATTCGAACGACGCACTAAAGGAACGCCTCAAGAAGTTGAACCAGATTTGGACGAGTGCATGACGAAGTTGTGCTCTGATTGGACATTGGGCTTTAAGAGGTAATACTTATGACATGTCGGATGTGTGGCGCAGATACCAAGACATATGTGCTGAGAGAAGCATCCCTGTTCGTAAGAGTTATCAGTCCAGAAAACAACCTTCTACGAAAAGGTTAAGAAAATGATCGGTTCAAAGGCAAGACATGTCAAACCTCTTTCAAATAGAGCACCAATAATTAATGTGCCCTGGTGAAAAGTCTAACTTCATTCTGTCAAAGGCATTGACAATAAGTCATCAACGTGGTGGTTTATCCTCAGATTCGGAATCCACAGAAAATGAAGATGTTGGTGCTGTTGATTTAATCAAGGAAATATCTATCAAGAAATGGTACATGTGGCACTGAGAATCAGAAAAGATCTTACAGACAGTCCAGGTTATTCCAGCAGTTGGCAAGGACTTGATCAAGAACATGTTGCACAAGTTATCCCAAACAGCTTGTATCTATTTCTGTGTTTACTGTTCAGTGATGCGGATGATCTTCATGAGGGAATTGAAGAAGACAACAGTATCAAGCAGAGTGTGTGCAGCATTGCTCAAGACGTTGTGTATGCAGTGTCTAAGAAACGAAAGTTGACACCGAAACACATTGGTTTTGGGCTTGCACTCCACCAAGCTACACGTTCCGAGGCACTTTTGGATCTCTTCCATGCAGCAAACCATACCATTGGTATTGATACGGTTCGAAGAATCGATACGTCGAATAGCGTCAAAACATTCTTCAAGAGATTTTGTGAAAATGGCAACGTCTATGGAAGTCCAGGGCTGCAACAATTGATAGTGCAAGATTGAACATGTTCAGCAAAGCCAAGACAGGGCTGGAACTGCTTCCTCCAACATGTGATGCTTTGGAGCTTCATGTGCAACGCGCCAACTACCAGGCCAATATTTGGCTTCAGGCAGAGATGGAAACTGTTGTTGTGACATTGCCCCCAGATGCTTCGAAGAGGAGTCAGGTTGTCTGAACCTCAATGGACAGGCTACCTCCTGTACCATTGTCCTGCCTCGAACTTGTGACCTGCTCTTGCAAAACGAAGTGCAACACTGCTAGATGCACCTGCTTCAAAAACATATGAAATGTACAAATGCCTGTGGTGCGATTCTATTGACTGTTGTAATCCATCAGATTGAACACTATTTCTGTCAAATACATATTGCATACACATCAAATTTTTGTTTAAAAATATATTCATTTGTTCTAATTTGATATTTCTAATGCCATTTGTTTTTAATAATACTTCAAAAGATGCATCTGTATATATTAATTCTTAGCAATTTAAATAAATATTATATAAAAGTAGTAGTTTTTTTCCTGACTACTTTCGGTATTATACTAGGTGACTATATATTATTAACTAGGGTGGACTTTGACCGACATGACTACTTCTGATATCATATTCTGACCTAAAAAATAGTACCAAACGGTTTGTCTCTTCCATACCTTTCTTTTGATATATATTACATGACTATATTTGGATGACTTTGAAATTTGACTTTTTTGGGGTACAAAATGACCTTGAAATGACCTTTAAGGTCAAAAATTTAGTGGCATCCACCCTAGTATTTCTGTCTGACCGATGATGATTGATTTAGCATGGGTGCCGGCTATTAACCTTCCATGCAGGTAAAAGTCACAATTTTGGTCCTTGGCTGGTCTACCACACATCATCATCTTCATATAAAAAAAAGCTTAGTCTCGGCGTGCATCGTCTTTCTTCCCTCCCTCTATCCTCTGTCCTGCCGTCCGTGTGACTATATGTCAATTATTTATGTATTATTGGAATGTACCTTTCAACCCTTTCGACTGCTGAGACCCTTAGACCTTTGAAGACCCTCTAAGACCCTGAGGACCCTTAAGACACAAAAGACCCCAAAGGCCCTTAAATACCCGAGGACTCTAAAGACCCAAAAGTCACTGAAAACCCCAAAATACTCAAAGACCCTGAAGGCCCAAAAGTCCGAAAAGACCCTGAGGACAAAAGTCACGAATACCCAAAAAGACCCTGAAGATCCTGAAGACCAAAAGTCCCCAAGACCCAATGACCCTGAAGACCCAAAAGACACCTAGACCAAAGACCACGAAGAACTTCAGACCCTTTGACCTTAACATCATTTAGACCCTTATACCCTTCAGACAGATTAGACAGCTTCGACCCTTGACCATTTAGACCACTTGGGCCTTCTTAGATCACAAATTAAATTTCAAAATAATATATCATCACCAATATTACAAATAAATTTGCAGAAAAGAAATGTTTGTATTATGATTGGTGTAAATCATACCAACACAGCAAATGTACAACATCAAACTCTGCAACGATGTGTGAAGAGGCGAGCGTAGTGAGGCGATCCATGCTAGTTTTCTTCTTTACTAAAAATGGCAATGTGTGTGTTTGGGGGTGTGTGTGTCATGTGTGTGTGTGCGTGTCAGTGTGTGTCTGTGTGTGTGTGTGTCTCGTCCATAACTCCAAAACTATAAAACCTTCAAAACCTTATAAAATTCCAGCTCTTCAAGCTCGAGCAGCCTGAAACTTTGCATCATACGAAGAAAACTTCAAGGAAGTGCAAGAGTGAAAATTGGGTGTTTGGGTTAATTAAAACACCATTTTGAAGATAAATAACGACCTTATTTAATGATATCCTTTATCAAGGCTCATCTTGGTCACCTTGTTGACCCTCACTGGGGTCTTAATTCGACATTTTTTTTTGGCCTGCTCAACAATGCCTTGACATGGAACAGGCTGCATGCAACAGTTGTTAATGACAAAATTTTTTTTTTCACTTTCCTCATTCATATCATCATATGCCTGATCATCATACCTACAAATCCCTGGATACATTGAAATGCTTATAAATGCCCGGAGACGCAAACATTTGTGGCTTTATTTCATTTCCATACATGCCATAACCTCTAGAATCTCTTAATCTCAGTCAAATTCAAAATTTAAACTTCTCAATTGACCTTAGCAGCAGTTCCAACTGCTAAAAATTTTTTTTTTTTTAAGTCTCCATTTATCCAATTCGGACATTTCTTGACAATCCGGGCATCTCTGGATCCATGGTGTTTATATGACTGTTCGGCAATCACTAATCGCTTGACAAGCCAGGAGTTCCTTATCAACTGTTTTGTTTGAGGGGTTGCTTTGAGTGCTTAAGCCACTTGGCAAGCGCTATACAAGTGGCTTGGTTGTTCATTTCCAAACCATGGCCATACACGACAAAAGTATTCACACTGTCACTGAATATATCGATCGACTTGAACAAAGTTCAAGCCCTACTCACCTGTGTTTGGCCCCGGCTCTTCAAGTTCGATCTCGACAAACTTCCATGGCGATACCATGGTGCGGTTCTCCGTGGGGACATCTCCAGAATTAGGGAGGAATAATAAATTAGATGATTACAATGAGTACAAAATGTTTTCAGTTGTTAATGTTACAAAGCAATGAATCGCCACATCACGCAGGATAGCCGAGAGGTACGCACGCTCGCTCCAAGCTGTCTTTCTAGCCTGGGTTTAAATCCCGACCCAGCTATAAACTGCCATCTCGATGTTTCACAAGTAGTGTGATTCATCAATGTGTGTGCCGTCCCTCAGATGGGCATTGAACGGGGGTCTCGTCTGCCAGCATTACTCTGTGGATGGTAAAGATCCCCCAGTGTCCTTCTGGAAGAGTAGGTGAGCTAACAGCTCGCTGACACCATGGTTCAATTCCAAATTCCTGCCCTAACTATTGCTGGGAAGGCAATGGCAAACCACCCAGTATAACCCTTTCCAAAAAATTTCTTCGGCAGCACTGACGCTCTGAAACAGAGTCTGGTACATCAGAGTCAGTGTTTGCATCAGGAAATCTAAACTCTCGTGGTGACATTTGAGTCTTTTTGAGTGGTGAGAGATGACCGCTATAAACGTAAGCATGCTTCGAACAGGCAGGAGTGATTTCTGAGCTTAGATGAATGATATGATTACGAGTGTGAAAGAGAGTGTGAAAACTGATATAGAGTGTGAAAATTGACATGGATGTGAAATACAGGGTGAAAGCTGAAACACAGCAAGGTGAGTAGATACAAAAACTGATATAAAAATCGAGATTGCTCGTTTGAGTGTTATCATTGGTGATCATACTGATAAAGTTAATGAACAATTGAAGAATAATTTACAGAGCAATTTGGTAAGAAGGATGAATGAATGAAAAATTTGGCAATAGATGTTGGAAACAAAAAGTGAAGACAGATAAGAGGTTGGAAGGTCATTTTAAGAATCCTCATCGGAATAAAGAGGGAGGAGAGGAGATGAGTGGTGCTGTGAGAAAGAGTTTGTGCAGGAGAGAGAGAGAAAAAAAATATGGAAAAGTTAGAGAAGGCCTCTGAGAATAAATTGAGAAGACCGGAAAAGTGGTTGAGAAGGTGAATTGAGCAGGTAGAGGAAAGGGTTAAAAGCATCAGAGGGGAAGGAGTATAAAAAATAAACTGCATAGAGGTTCTAAACTCGAGCACAGAGCTTTCAGGGACATTCGTCATGGACCTACTGTCATGAATGCCTATTCATGTTGATCCTTTGCAAGAAGGGCTGCATGTGAAGTCACTTCTGGCATGTCTGATGGGAAAGACAATTTAGAAGCGATATTTGACTCGATTTCAGTGCATCGCAGATATAAATTATTGGTCAGCGGTGGAGACATATGCTTGCTTGGTGGCCTCTCGGTGAAGCCTGATATTGGAAATTTTAAATGTACAGCGGGTCTCTTGTTGAGGCTATGCTGAAGTGGTACAGTACCTCACTTAGTGTTTTGGTTCAGCTCATAAGTCAGAGTTGGCTCAGGTGCAACTGGAGCAGCCGGTATGTGAGTCTGAGTCTAGAGGTTGGTCACACTGTCAGCCTCACTGTGGATAGGGAGGATGTTGATTCGTAGCAGTCCGGTGGCTGTAAGAGTTCCCGCACCATCAGCTGAAATTAGGCAGGATAGAAAAAATAATTAGCCGGTTCATGGGGCAGACCCAAACTTGCATTGACACTTCCACCCTAATAATGGTGCTTGAGTCCTGCTATGCAGTTGGGCAATGAAGGAGTGTGGCTTTGGTACACATGATTGAAGGGAAGGTCACCTGTGCCATTGTGGATACGACGGCCAATGTGTCCATAGTACACACTGCTTTGTATGGTGATAGGGAAAGCAACCGTGAACTACTCATTTTGCAATGAAATATTAGTGGATGTTGTCCAATCAGGTGAAAGCACCTAAACTTGAAAAACAAATCATTAATTTAGGCCGTGGGGAAAGATAATTTGATGTAAATGTATGCATGGTGGAAGTGTGTGATTCTTGTTTGCTTCGATTAGATTTTCTAACCGAGCATGATTGCCGGTTGGACATTGAAAAAGTCAGTTCAAAGGAAGTACCTATTGATGGTCAACATGCAAAGGAGGAAATGGTTGTTAATTCTCATATTGTTATGTCTACAGGGTAGGGGGTGGTAGTTAGTCTATAAGGCCTTAACCTTGTGGGAATCACATAGTTCTCAGAATTTTTTGTATATGTGTTAAGTGTATGTGAGTAAGGTAAGTTATCTGTTGTTGCTTCACTGCGGTGACAACGTTGTCCAAAATAGTGGATAGCGTGGGTAAGCATTATGTTTGTGTGATCCTCCGTGTGAGGCCAGGTAAGTGCGGATAACATTGGTTCGCAAAGAACAGCGTGGGCCGGTGCAGGCCATTTTGTGGTTCTTAGGAGCTGGATAAGAAGGGTGGGGACTGCTTGTCATACAGGGCCATGATTGTCTGCGAGGCCTGTGTGTGCGTAGAGCCTTGATTACCTGCCTGGTGCTGCTATCGTTGGCTGGCGGGGCATAGGCTGATCTACGGTCTGCCTTAAGAGAAGAGGTAAGGAGCCAGCAGGGAGCGAAGAGATAAATACGCCGAGCCGTAGTGCTGTCCATCTCTGTCTCTCTGGGCCTTCACCTCGATTGACTGGTTTCTCGGCTGGGTGTTTAAGCTACCTCGTTGCTCAGCTGGTTGTTGGTGATCTTGTTTAGACCCCTTTTGGAGTACAAAGCACATTCTCCACTTGGTTGCAGCGGTGTTCAAAATGTATTAAAGCACAGTCATCCTCAAATCTATTTCCTTTGACGTGTATGATCATCTGTGGTTGTGCTGGTGGTTAGGAGGTTGCCGTGGGGGCGTACATGCGACAACATTGTGGCATTGCATTGGTGGTTGTCTTTCCAAACAATGAAATGGTGATAATGGAGCATAGGTTTGAGGTCATGCCTCATTTAGGTCTAGTGAACCATTATCAGAGCTTACTGTGGCTATCGCCTCACTACGCTGTGGTGGTGAGTGGCACCGACAGCCTGGAAGAGAGCAGAGTTGTGAGAAGGACAAAAAGAATGCTGAATTGGTCAAATCGACCGAGGGTTTAACTATGAAGCGACCACTTGAATTCTAATAATTTGTGCATCAAATCGCGTTAACAGGTCGTATGCCGGGAAACCGCCCATGCGTGTGTCCATGATGAGCTTTAATCTGCATTCATGAATCATGGGTTCAGATTAGACTTAAGGAAACACAGCCTTACAATTGCTGTTTAATGGTCCATTTGTTTTCATATAAGGATGTGAAGAAAAAAAAATATTATGATTGACCAGATGTCATGATTCTAAATATAAAAAAAAAAAAATTAACCTGCTTTATTTATTCAATTTTGGAATAGAAATTTTTTTTTGCAGATTCTCTTCTCTTTTGGGTTCCTTGTGTGAGTGTTGATGACAGCAAAAACCAGTGTTGTTGAGACTTAAGTATGTGTCCACAATTTGCTGTTTTCATAAAATTGAATTCCATATTCCTCTATCATACTCCTCTCTCTCTCTCTCCCTCTCCAATCATCACTCGGTGTAATAAATAGCTGTAACCCAACCATGTTCTCCCTGTTCACTCTACACAGGCAGAACTACATGACATGCCCACAAAACGAGCTTACAGCACCATCTAGCGTGCGCCACATTCACCACGCCACCTGTCGCCTTCCTTTCGCCGTAAATTTAAAGCCGTGCAGAATGAATTCCTAAGGTAGATCATGATTTTGTCAGTCCAACACCACGGACGCATTTTTAGCAGAAGTTTCATCGATGACATGCGGCTGCAAAGACACGGTGGAACTGAAATCCAATATTCCCTGTTTGCTTAACTCTCCCTGAATTATTAACCACGAAAATGCCTCTCCCAGGATTATCCTGAAACTACTGTATGTTGCTCTTCTTAAGCTTTTAGATGGCCCCTCTTACCCCTCCTCTGCCCCCCACACCTTCCCATCTATTCTCCCCACCTCCCTCCAACTCTCACTTAGCACTTTCCTACCCTCATAATCATTTACAAGCCAATATAAATCCAGCATTTGCCAAAGACTCTTTCCATAATTTAACTGCAACATGATAAATCTAAAGTTTGAATAGTCAAAGGTGTACTGCATACTCAAATTCTTACAGGTTACACATGTTGATAATATTTGTTTTTTTTATCACCCGTGTGATCATACTTTGGAAAACATTAAACTTTCCATCTGCATTGGATAAGCCAAACAAAAGAGACAAAATATCAACAGCAATCGATGTACTTGAGCTCAGGAAGTTCATCTTGTTTCCATGTCTGCAATAAATAAAGAAGTCTTTTTTACTTCTTCCCCAGCTATATGAACTGAACAATCGGTGTAGATTTTATCAAGATTTGAGTTGCTCAAAAATTACTGCCTTAAGATGGTGTAATCATGTTGCTCATGCTATTCGTTGATGAATTACCCAGGTGACTTCAAATTTGTTTCGTATACGAGTTCGCCGGAAGAGGGCATCAACATCCTGAGCCCATTGTGCACCATTGCCTGGGTGTCCGTGTATCTCTCGGCTTAGACTCGAATAAGCAGCAATGTGAAGTGGCCAATATTTGTCCTCGTGGTTTAATATAAAATAGGAAGTACAAAATTTAGTTTTGGTCTATCATAAGTTGCAATGGTTATGGCAACCTCTGGAGATGGACACTTCAAGTATATGGGGAGACACACAAAGGTCATTCGACATGATCAATGTCAGCATCTCAAGCTGCTACAATAACTGTTCTTGTTCCCAAAGCCGAGTTTGAGGAACTTGCCTTATGATGTTTCACATTTTTCTTGTTTAGTGGATCTCATTGTTGAAATGGAAGTACTGTGTTCCACCAAAATCTTTCGTGATACAAGGTGAGAATATGTGAAGGGGTACATGCAATTTAGGGATGTCATTATTGTTCCATTCCTTCATTTGATATCCCTTCATTTCCAGAAATGGAGCATGGCGTGATATTCTTTGATGAATGAGTAGAACTCAATTTCTACTACTTCTGGGATTCAAGGACTTTTTCAAACTTTTAAACTTGATCATCTCAACATTTGACCAATTGTTGCTTTGCACAACAATGATCAGATCATGAACCAGGCTGCATGCAGAGCATAAGTTCTGCTGAAGCAGTTTCTCTGGCCAGGTTTACAATCCTAGTCTGGTCGCCACTCCGACAAAGGAAGTCAGGGCAGAAATTTGGAATTTCTTCAGGATGTCGGCGAGAGCTCATCTACTCTTTGCGAAGGACACCGTGAGATATTTATTGTCCACTAACGAATGCTGGCAGATGGGACGGCCAGTTTAACGTCCTTCCGAGGGATAGCACACACATTGATGGATCACCCTACCTACAAAACACAAGGATGACAGTTGGTGCAGATTCACATCCAGGATAGACAGCTCAGATGTCGAGATTCGAGAGGGTGATATTCAGACAGGGGCGAGATTCGAGAAGACAGATTCGAGAGGGTGAGATTCGAGAGGGTGAGATTCGAGAGGGCGAGATTCGACAGGGTGAGATTTGACAGGGCGAGATTCGAGAGGGCGAATTCGACAGGGTGAGGTTCAGAGGGCAAGATTCGAGAGGACAGATTTGAGAGGGTGAGATTCGACAAGGCGAGATTCCACAGGGCGAGATTCGACAGGGTGAGATTCGACAGGGTGAGATTCGACAGGGTGAGATTCGACAGGACGAGATTCGACAGGGCGAGATTCGACAGGGCGAGATTCGACAGGGCGAGATTCGAGAAGACGAGATTCGAGAGGGTGAGATTCGAGAGGGCAAGATTCGACAGGGCGAGATTCGACAGGGCGAGATTCGAAGAGGGTGAGATTCGACAGGGCGAGATTCGAGAGAGGTGAGATTTGACAGGGTGAGATTCGAGAGGGTGAGATTCGACAGGGTGAGATTCGACAGGGCGAGATTCGACAGGGCGAGATTCAAGAAGACGAGATTCAACAGGGCGAGATTCGACAGGGCGAGATTCGACAGGGTGAGATTCGAGAAGACGAGATTCGAAGGGGTGAGATTCGAGAGGGCGAGATTCGACAGGGCGAGCTTCGACAGGGCGAGATTCGAGAGGGGCAAGATTCGAGAGGGCGAGATTTGACAGGGTGAGGTTCGAGAGGGCAAGATTCGAGAGGACGAGTTTGAGAGGGCGAGATTCCACAGGGCGAGATTCGACAGGGCGAGATTCGAGAGGGTGAGATTCCACAGGGTGAGATTCGACAGGGTGAGATTCGGAGGGCGAGATTCGAGAGGGCGAGATTCGACAGGGCGAGTTTGAGAGGGCGAGATTCGACAGGGCGAGTTTAGAGAGGGCGAGATTCGACAGAGTGAGATTCACAGGGTGAGATTCGAGAGGGCGGGATTCGAGAGGCGAGATTCGACAGAGTGAGATTCAACAGGGCGATTCGAGAGGGTGAGATTCGACAGGGCGAGTTGAGAGAGGGCAAGATTCGACAAGGCGAGATTCGAGAGGATGAGATTCAAGAGGGCGAGATTCGTGAGGGCGAGATTCGACAAGGTGAGATTCGACAGGGTGAGATTTGACAAGGTAGATTCGACAGGGCGAGATTCGAGATGGTGAGATTAGAGAGCGAGATTCGACAGGGCGAGATTTATCAGGGCGAGATTCGACAGGGTGAGATTCGAGAGGGCGAGATTCGAGAGGGCGAGATTCGACGGGCGAGTTTCGACAGGGCGAGATTCGAGAGAGGACGAGATCGAGAGGACGAGATTCGAGAGGGCGAGATTCGAGAGGGTGAGATTGGAGAGGGAAAGATTCGAGAGGACGAGATTTGAGAGGTGAGATTCGACAGGGCGAGATTCGACAGGGGAGATTCGAGAGGGTGAGATTCGAGAGGGTGAGATTCGACAGGTGAGATTCGACAGGGCGAGTTTAGAGAGGGCGAGATTCGACAGGGCGAGTTTCGACAGAGCGAGATCGAGACGAGAGGGCGAGATTCGAGAGGGCGAGATTCGAGAGGGCGAGATTCGAGAGGGCGAGATTCGAGAGGAAAGATTCGAGAGGATGAGATTTGAGAGGGCGAGATTCGACAGGGCGAGTTCGACGAGGGGCAGATTGGGGGCGAGATTAGACAGGCGAGATTCGAGAGGGTGAGATTCGACAGGGTGAGATTCGACAGGGTGAGATTCGACAGACGAGATTCGACAGGGCGAGATTCGAGAAGACGAGATTCGACAGGGCGAGATTCGACAGGGCGAGATTCGACAGGGCGAGATTCGAGAAGACGAGAATTCGAGAGGGTGAGATTCGAGAGGGCGAGATCGCAGGGCGAGATTCGACAGGGGCGAGTTCAGAAGAGGGTGAGATTCGACAGGCGAGACGAGAGGTGAGATTCGACAGGGTGAGATTCGAGAGGGTGAGATTCGACAGGGCGAGATTCGACAGGGCGAGATTCAAGAAGACGAGATTCAACAGGGCGAGATTCGACAGGGCGAGATTCGACAGGGTGAGATTCGAGAAGACGAGATTCGAGAGGGTGAGATTCGAGAGGGCGAGATTCGAAGGGCGAGCTTCGACAGGGCGAGATTCGAGAGGACAAGATTCGAGAGGGCGAGATTCGACAGGGTGAGGTTCGAGAGGGAAGATTCGAGAGGACGAGATTTGAAGAGGGCGAGATTCCACAGGGTGAGATTCGACAGGGTGCGATTCGAGGGGCGAGATTCGAGAGGGCGAGAATTCGACAGGGCGAGTTTAGAGAGGGCGAGATTCGAGAGGGCGAGATTCGACAGAGTGAGATTCAACAGGGTGAGATTCGAGAGGGCGGGATTCGAGAGGGCGAGATTCGACAGAGTGAGATTCAACAGGGCGAGATTCGAGAGGGCGAGATCGTGAGGGCCAGATTTGTGAGGGTGAGATTCGAGAGGGCGAGATTCGACAGGCGGAGTTCGGAGAGGCGAGATTCGAGAGGCGAGATTGGACAGGGTGAGGTTCGAGAGGGCGAGTTCGAGAGGAGGATTTGAGAGGGCGAGATTTCGACAGGGCGAGATTCGACAGGGCGAGATTCGAGAGGGTGAGATTCGACAGGGTGAGATTCGACAGGGTGAGATTGACAGGGATGAATTTCGAGAGGGTGAGATTTGAGAGGGTGAGATTCGACAGGGTGAGATTCGACAGGGTGAGATTCGACAGGGCGAGATTCGACAGGGCGAGATTCGACAGGGTGAGATTCGACAGGGTGCGATTCGAGAGGGGAGATTCGAGAGTGTGAGATTCGACAGGGCGAGTTGAGAGAGGGCAAGATTCGACAAGGCGAGATTCGAGAGGATGAGATTCAAGAGGGCGAGATTCGTGAGGGCGAGATTCGACAGGGGAGATTCGACAGGGTGAGATTTGACAAGGTGAGATTCGACAGGGCGAGATTCGAGATGGTGAGATTCAAGAGAGCGAGATTCGACAGGGCGAGATTTATCAGGGCGAGATTCGACAGGGTGAGATTCGAGACGGTGAGAATCGGAGGATGAGATTCGACAGGGCGATATTCGACAGGGTGAGATTCGAGAGGGCGAGATTCGAGAGGGCGAGATTCGACAGGGCGAGTTTCGACAGGGGAGGTTCGAGAGGGCGAGATTCGAGAGGGTGAGATTCGAGAGGGCGAGATTCGAGAGGGTGAGTTCGAGAGGGAAAGTTCGAGAGGACAAGATTTGAGAGGGCGAGATTCGACAGGGCGAGATTCGACAGGGCGAGATTCGAGAGGGTGAGATTCGAGAGGGTAGATTCGACAGGGTGAGATTCGACAGGGTGAGATTCGACAGGGTGAGATTCGACAGGGCGAGTTTAGAGAGGGCGAGATTCGAGAGGGCGAGATTCGAGAGGGCGAGATTCGACAGGGCAAGTTTCGAGAGGCGAGTCCGAGAGGCGAGATTCGACAGGTCGAGATTCGACAGGGCGAGATTCGAGGGATGGGCGAGATTCGAGAGGATGAGATTCAAACCTCAGAGGTTGAAATTCTGGGTCGACATTCAAACCCAGGTTAGACAGCTCAAAGCTGAGTGTGCAAACCTCTCGGGTCTACTCTCTAAGTCCTAGGCAATCCTGCCAACCCTGTTGAAATGGAATGTTTGCATCTATGATAAATAAATAAGTCCCGACTGAAACCATTATTAAATGGGTTTCTTCCAAGAACTCTTACTTTGTTTAAACCAAGATTATTTAACTGATGGACATCACTGAGTCATGGAGACTTATCTTGAGAAAACTTCAATTCACAAGGGAACCATGCTGAAATTGACACTTGCACATAACACCCCAGTTAGGACATCGGTCAATACGGCAGTCTCTTCATCTGAAATAATTTTCACATTTTCAACACTCTTTTCCTTGATACATCTTGTAATAAGAATGACCCTTTAAAACAGCAATAAAACGGATTGCCATTAAACGAGGTGAATATAAAATTATCAGGGATCATAAAACAAAAGTGATGGCAATGTTGCAGCATTTTGAAGATCTGTTTCCATTCTATAAATGGATTGTAAGTAGAGATCTCCATAGGGCAATGAAACAAACATGAACTGCTCAGTTGTGTTAAAAAGCAGATTCCATTACATTGGTCTCTTTTTATAAAAAAAAATAAAAAAATTCATTCTTTTTTTTAAAAATATTTTAAAAAATGAATCCTAATTTTTCTCATTAGTATCGATTTGTTTGCTACTACAGCATGCTTCATATAAAAATGGTTATAAAGAAGGAATTCATCATTAAAAAGCAAGTGGGGGAGGAGAGAGCGTGGGATAGATAGGACGAGGTACAGAAAACAAAGGTGGTGGAAGGGAAGAGTGGTTTGGTTGGACAGCATTCTTGAAAGCAGACTCGTGCTCCGGTTTTTGTATTCGTTGATCGCAAACGAATGCATCGTATGAGTTACAATTTGTCTGGCAATGACATCCGACACATTGTAATGCTTCTCACAGGTATGCTTTGTTTACAAAGCAGGCACAAATGCTTTATCCTCTTGTCTTGTTGGACGACGAAGGAAGCATCCATTGCTCAACTTTTCTTGAATTTTCTCGTTTCATCAACTTGCAATAAAACGGTTTTTAGATCCTCGTGGAGGATCTCTAAGTCTTACTCACGTTGTTGTTCTTCATCTTCTTCTTGAGGACTTTTTTGTTTCACAGCCTCAGTTTTCATCGAAACTTCCTGAACTTGGCATATATATATATAGTATATATATATATATATATATATATATATATAATGTATATATATATATATATAGTATATATATGTAAAATTACTCTGCACAGACAGTAACCATCTCCGATTTTGAAAATTCCTCCTAGAAAAAAAGTTATGACGTCAAAATATCTCCGCTAATGGAAATCGCATAAAAATTATCTCCGAAACTAGGCAAGCTTTTTGAATTCTGTTTGCGGGAATCGAACAGGGATTAGCAGAGATGATTACCGACATATGATACATCACTATGACGTCATATCAATTTTTATGACGTCATTCCTATTTTTTGACATTTTTTGTTTCACACAACCGAGTTTTCATCGGATCTTCGTGAAACTTGCCATGTATATGCAGAAAGCCCACGCGCAGGCAGTAACCATCTCCGATTTTGGAAATTCTTCCTAGAAAAAAAGTTGACGTCATAATATCGCCGCTAATGGAAATCGCTATACCATTATCTCCGAAACTAGGCAAGCTGTTTGAACTTTGTTTGCGGGAATTAAGCCGGGCATTAGCACAGATAATTTATCTCAAACCTGATACATCACAATGACGTCATATTCGGTTTTTTTATGACGTCATCATTAAGAGGACGAGGATATTAGCTCATTTGAGCTTGTTCATTTTCTTTTTCTGCAACCTCCTGGTTTAACTTGAACAAAAACAAATTTACAACCACTGTTGCACCGCAGTGTATGTTGTACAGTAGTAGTTGTGATGACATTCAAGAGAATGCTGGAAAAAAAAATAAAGAAGTGAAGAAACGTTGGACGAGCACCGGGCCACACTTCACATGAGTTTCATTTGGCCCGTGCGGCTCTACTTTGGTAACTCCCGTCCCACAGTATTTGTATTGGAGAAGATTTATTTTGTTGCAACTCGGATTTTTACAGGACTGTCAGGTTGTAGCTAGCTGTGAAAACATTGTGCCGTTTAAATAAGCGAAGAGAAGGTTACTGGGAGGATATGACAAGCTTTGGTTATTATAAGAGATTGACTAAGTATATCCAAGTAGTGTTTTATTGTTGTTTTTTTGAGCTGGCTGTGAAAAGTAAGACAGCTTTAAGATAAAGAAAGAAAAAAAAAGTGCAATAACAATGACACAGGTGTTTGTTTTATACAGATCATGGTTGGTTAATGGACCCAGTTTTCCAGGGAGAGTAGTTGTGGGAGTAAATATACTAATAATACGAGTTCCTTTTCAAGGAACTTAAGTAAAGGAGACCATTGAGCCTGTCAAGCATGTGAAATGGCTACCAACCTATGGATATTTGAGCATCAAGATGTATCCTTTTTTTGAGCATCAAGATATTTGATGTGTCCTTTTTAATTTTTGAGCATCAAGCAAGGAAGCAGAACATATCATTTTTAAAGTCTTGGGTATGACCACCAGGGTTTGAACCACCGACCTCCCAATCTCAGAGCAGACACTCAAACCGTTACATCACTGAGTCTAGCTTCCCATTGGTCCCAACCTGCGGCCCACGGGCCGCAGAGACTTTCCAATCAAACACATTCCATGTAGCAATTTTAAAGGGTTTACACAATGCCACTGCCGGCCGGCGCCGTGACCTGAAAAGCCTTACACAATGCCGCTGTCGGCCACTGCCGCTTACGCCGGGAGGAATCAAATCATTTGCATCATAATGCATAATAAACTCAATGAAATGCATCAATTTTTTTCTTGCCTCCAACATCCTTAGGAGTAGTGAATGCGGCCCTGTGAAGACAAAAGGTTGGGGACCACTGGTTTAAAGGGAGGAACAGATAAGCGCGTATAGCAATCCATCCATCCATTGGGACCACCCTCTGTGCAGAGCATTGGTGCTGCCAAAGCAGTCGCCTTGGCTATTGGGCACAATCCTGGATGGGTCGCCACTCCGACACAGGATACCAGCAAGCTGGCACTCAGTTTGCTGCTCTCGGAAGAATGACAGGTTGAGTTAACCCCACCTGGTATTAATTCAACAGTTGAGCAGGATTTGAACTTAGGACCCTGGGATCCCAAGCCCACCACCCTAACCATTAAACCAACACTAGGCATGTATAGCAATCGAAGGATATAGATTGATAGGATTAACAGATAGGTTTGGGGGATTATGTGCACCTGGCTATGTATGTTTGGTAGTGTGTTGAGGTATGATTGATTGCTCATTCCCAGGTGTGTGGCCACCACATGCTCTTTGTCGCGGTTCACTATATTGCAGGGAAATGGAAACCAGATAGTCTATAAAATGCCATAAACGGCACCACTTATTCCCAGCTTCTTGTGGGGTCAGCTGGGGAACGGTTTTTTTTGGCCCAAGTCTTTCACGAACCCACTGGCCAAGCCTGACATTCCACTGAAGATTATTTGAGCAAGAATTTTCAATATTTTAAGGATGCCGGCGATGACTCGCCCATTTTTTACAAAAAACATACTGCGGGATCCCTTTCATACACCAATTAATTATAGCACACGGGACACGCAGCGTTACTAATTTTTGCAATCAAGTGTGAAAACTCCATTTAAGATCAGAGGCCTGAATCACTGCCAATTCAATGGCTTCTTAGAGAAATATGAAGCCAATTTGGAGATGTTGACTACTCGGATAACCGGGCAGAAGTGTCACTATGAAGTGCTTCTTTCTACTGAGCGAAGAAATTGCTGAATTTGGCAAGATATACCTCAACCGAGCAATACCAAGTATATGTGTGTGACCAAGCATTCATTCTTCGTTGACTCACCAGGTTATGAAACTGCCAGGTCTTGGAAAGATGGATCCACTCTATTTGACGGTGTGAACTTCTTTGAGAGAAAAATTCAACGACTGCGGAGGAGGCATCTGAGGGATGACAATGTACCCCATTTCCCGGCATACAATTAAGATCTGGAAGAGGAAACAATGTTTTGTGCCTCTTGTGCTCAGGAAAGTACTTTCAGATCATACAATGCTTGCAGGAAGAGTTCTGCCAGCACTCTTTGGACTTCATTCCCCTGACCAATTTCATTCCATTTTACAAGACCCCTTTAGCCAGAAATTGATCCAATAGGTATGCAGTTCGAGCTCAGTGACTTGGAGGATGGCGCAGAGGCAAAGGTTCATCGGCGCATCAATCAAACGGCTTCTCTCTTTGGAAGCGCATGCACTTGCAAGAAAACCTTCTTTCCCATCGATGTCAATAAGTTGAAGTCGAGGTCAAAATTGATTAATAATTTCCATCCCTCAATCCCCCGCATTACGATGACAGATTTCGAACCAATGTTGCCACAAATGATCCCTGAGAAAAGTCAGCTGTATCGTGTGTGTGTGTGTGTGTGTGTGTGTGTGTGTGTGTGTGTTTGTGTGTTTGTGTGTGTGTGTGTGTGAGTGTGTGTGTGTGTGTGTGTGTTTGTGTGTGTGCATCAGGCTTTATTCTAAAGGGTTCCTGCTGGTGTAGGATAATAATGATATCATTGCAAAGCCAATAATCGATTTACTTGTTGGAAAAACTAAAAAATCTATTTACTTGGAACAAACATTTGTGTCCATTTAATCACTAAAATGCTTGTTTTAAAAATCCTGTCTTTTTGAGATGGAAGACGAAGAAGCAGGACTTGGAACTTTAACGTAGCAGTTCCAACGGTACAACAGCAGGAACTGTTTAGAACCCTGTTCTTCATTGCACGGCCCGGGGGCCACTGGCGGCCCCTGGTGGCCGAAAGTGCGGCCCTGCCGTGTGGCTGATAATACACAAATGGAAAAACACCCCCATCATAATCCGCCGTAAGTGCTATCAAATTGACCCAGTGGTTTCAAATGAGTGTTCCAATGCGAAGCATAACAGTAACATGACTACTCAGGATATGGTTGCAGTAAACAGGCAATTACGCTTGCAGCCCAGTCAACCACGATGAAGAGGAGTATGTGGAGGCATAGACTAATAGCAGCCAATATGGAGTCCTGCAGGCAATGGGGTGGCTCTCACACTGATATCTTATCAGCAAATGTGCCCCCCCTCTAAAAAAAAAGTAGTGGAGATCACTGGTTTAGAATAAAGCGTGATGGACACGGAAGAAGCACAAAATTACACATAAACACTTTACATCTCCTTGACAATTACAGATGGACATGCAATATGTTTGTGAAGTACAACATGCTAACATTTGATTAAATCCATCAGAGAAGTGACAGGTAGGCACAGCTAGTAACTCTTATGAACTCAGGACCCTGGAATCCTCAGGACCCAATTTTTAACCAATTCAAGTGAAAATTAGGTGGGTTCTTTGGAATCTATCAATGAGGACTATCTTAGAAAGGTAAGATATATATATATATATATATATATATATATATATATATATATATATATATATATATATATTAGACTTATCGTTTAATTTCAAGTTAATTTCATTTCGTGGCTCGCCACTAACTTCCCAACCTTTGAAGTGGGATGTCACACTTCATATAACATCCTCAATCCTGTTTACAAGCTTTCATCATAATTGTAACCTTTTGCCTAGTGTTTTACAACAATTTAAAATAACCATTCCTCGTTAGCAAAAGTCAGAAAAAAAAAACACTTTAAACAAGTAAAAAAAGACATAAAATGTCATCGCTCCCGTTGTTTTAGTAATTTTGCTGTGTGGAGTTAAAGGGCGAACCCACATTTATGTACAACTAAAATGGCTGCCAGTCTACCAGTCGGCCATCTTTGATTAGATCGCAAAATAAAGTGAGGTGTACGTGTATGCCATAATGTAATGTGCTTTTGCCAAGTTTGAACAAAATCTGACCGTGCATGTCTGAAAAATGGTTGGGGACACATTTAACAAACAAAATGGCCACCCATCGGCCATCTTGGAAATGATCTCAAAAAAAAAAAAATGACATAAATATGTAAGCCATCATTCGATATCTGGGTGCCAAGTTTGAACAACACCATTTAAATGCATGTCCGAGAAATGGTTGAGGACGTGTTCAACATTGGGTTTTCTACAACTAAAATGGCCGCCAGTCGGCCATCTTGGATCTAATGTCAAAAACAAATGATGCGCAAAGGTATACCATCATGCGTTGTCTTTGTGCCAAGTACAAATAAAATCGCTCCAGACATGTCCGAGATATGGTTGCGGACGCACACATGCACACACGCATGCACGGACACGAAAATTGAGACCAAATCCAGATAAGCCCCCATTTCAGACTAAGTCCAATGAGAGCTAAAAAAATGTTGGGATGGAATCCCAAAAAACAACCAAACAAGGTAAGAATGACACCGCAATGCAAAACCACAATCCTTTTACGGATCGCCATCAGGACATCTTTTGACATTTTTGGCTTATGTGACTGTGTGACAATAGTAACAATTGTATGACGATGTCTACGTGGGAGGGAGTTGTACATTTGTAGTGTGGGTTGGTGTAATTGTGTACTTGTGTACGATATTTGTTGTGGGCTGGCAAGATGGCCTAGTCAGCAGTTTTTAACTGGGGGAGGAGGTGTAAATTGAACCCTAGGGGGAGAAAAAAATTCCATGGCTGGGGGTAAATATACCAATTCCAAAATAGTGCAATTTTTAACCCTTTCACGTCACATGTTTCACTTATTTTTCTTTTTTTTGCCAAAATTGCATTGGTCAGTCGATGAATTGAAATAGCTCATGGTGTAGGGGCAAATGTCTGGTCATGTCAAAGGGGGTAAATGGCAGGAAAAAAAAATTAAGAATCCCTAGCCTAGAGGGGCACACACTCGCCCCTAAGCTGTCTAGCCTGGGTTTGAATCTCGCCCCAGCTATTAAATGTCATCAGGGGTTGAGTTCCATTACCAACCAGCTTGTGGAGCACTTACCAAGTGGCAAGTGGCAATAGATAGATAGATATTGGATATGTATATATATACATGTGTGTATATACATATATAATATAGATATAGATACATATATATATATATATATATATATATATATAATACATACACACACATGTACATTTTGCTACAATTCTGAGAAACTGTCACTCCCCAAGGCAATGGCACACAACATATAGTGGTCCCGAGACAGTTATTTCATTTGCATTCGTTTTAGATAGCCCTTCCCTATTGTGTAGTGGGTTCATGGGTCATATGCATTGCGTGGGCTTCAGGCAGGTCTTTAATCCCATTCTTTATCGATTTTACTTCACACGCACCACCTCTCAATCACGCAAGCATGCAGACCATAGCAACAGGCAGTCATTTGTATACACGAGCCATTTCACATTCAAATCACACACCATTACCCAACAGATGCTCACTTCAAACCTTTACCAGATTCAAGCACAATGCCACAACATTCCTCCGACTACCACAACACCTTCATTATAATTCCCCCACACTATCGGACCACAACCTAAGCTCACTTGCCTTTGCCATTAACCGCCACAATCACGATGCCTCAACCACAATGCCATAACCAACCACTATGCTACACCACCACTGCCATCGCTCAACCACCATCATCATTGATGTTCACCACCTCCCTCTGGACCAGCAGGAGACGAGGGTAGCACACGCATCATGGGAGTTGCTCGGGTCTGGACATTCTGGCGTCTAGCCCAGGGCGCAAGTGTGCATTGGGCTCCATTCAAAATGGTATGGATATCCCTAGCATTCCATTCAATTACGACCCTCGTTGGGTGTCTGACACATGTTCGTGGCCGGAGGGCACAACCAAATGCCCTGGCACCATGTTAATCTCGGAGCTCAGTAACGTGGCTGATTTCAGGATGAGTAAGGGCATTTCCGCTGCTCAAGCCTCGCCTGAGCGGAGTTAACGCTGGGGTAATGATCTGTACACCAATGAGGGTGCTGGAAAACACCCATCGCTACACCCGTTCCCCTCTCAAGCGTCGCCCCCACCAGGGGATTATAATCAAACGAAGACTAAAAGAGAGGTCGCTTCTCTGGGCGTCTCTCCTCTTGTTGTTGGGGTCATGGAGCGGAACGGAGCAAACAGAGCTTGACGGAATGAGCGGAGTTTGACAGAGGGAATGGAATTGAGTCCACCTGCAAGTGGGACACACCAGACTGAGTGCCGCCTTAACTCATTAAACATTTACACGTCCAGACCTCTTTACACTCACGTGAGGCCAATCGTCTAACAAGTTCTTTTCTTGGTTTCCAAAACTCTCTAACCCACATCTTTACGCCTTCTTCTTTGCACCTCATCTACCAATCACCACACCCCTCATTTTGCATCTCCCTCTGACCATGCACAATAGTCGCCCTCAGTTTTTCTCCTCCCTTCCCCCTCCTCAGCAACTGGGAACTGTTGAGGTCAAACATATGAGGTTAGAAGGAGGTCGCAAACACCGCATTCTTGTCTCATCTTTCTTGCTCTCTAACCTTCCTTGGGAATAATTCTGATGGTACCTGTCATGTTAGTACAAGATAACATTATAGAAGTTTTAGGATCGGTTTAGCCCTGCACTGTCTCTCTTGTTGTGTTTTTGTCAATGCGTGTATTTTATTTTTGCCGCAACTCATCAATCCTTGCTTTCCCCTGTTGTACCTATTACTGTGCATTAAAATCCCTCTTAGTGTACCGCTACTTTTCCTCACCCTTGCTTATCAATAAATTGCTTCTAATATAAATGTACCCAGTTCATCGTGTCTTTTCCTCCATTGGTCTAACGTAGTCTGCACATAGTGCTAGCCAGGAAGTTTGACCACACCAATTTGCTCCTGTTAGCCGGTGCATACTTGGCAGTTCCACTCGGCTGAACCTGGTCAGGTAAGTTAACACAAATATGCATCGAGAGCACGAAACTCGCTTGGTACGATCAATCCACCGGAAACGGTAACACACAAAGTAGTGGCACCCAGGCAGGATTGTCAGTACCAATCGGCGTTCCTGGTTGCTAAACAATCTGCCGAAGCACAGAGTTATCCGACTGGTCATTTGAAAGGGATCTGAGTGCTTCCCCTCATGGTGAACTTCGAACCCTGGATCTGCAACAATATAAATGAAATATAATGAGAATCTCAACAGAGATCATGATTTTTTTATTTTTAAGGATGGAATATCAATGTATACAGTCCAATGTAAATGTTGGCATGCACTGTCCAACTTTTATCCAAAGTGCTGTATAAACAGGTATTTTGCGTCACATGGGGACGGAGATGAATGGTGTATACCATCCAACATGTCATGTGTCATATGCCTTTGTCCGTAGCTCAATGGAGTACTGCTCTCTGCTATTGTTCTTATGTCTGTTTTACTCCACCTTAATATCTGTCTCTCCTGGATTATGTGGAACCTAAGGCTCTCAAAACTATTGGAATCTCTCATGATGAGGCCGAAGCACCTGCTGCTCTCACATTCACATCACAGGCAGCTCGGTGGTCTCTGTTTTTTATCACCTCTTCTCTGATATTGCTCCCTCTGCTATATTAGCCCTCCCAACCCACCCCAGCAACTCCAGGATCCATGTGTTCTTCCAGTAACCCTCATCTGGGGCTAAACTTCCAAAATCCAGGCTGACTGCATGGCTCAACTCTTTTATTCATCACTTCTCCCGTCTATGGAACCACCTTCCAGAGACTGTTCTGTCCCATTCTTCCCTCCAGGGCTTCAAGCAAGCAGTGTTCCGCCACCTCTTCTCGTCCCCAATTCTGAGCCATCATCTTTATTACCCCCCATTGACCTTTCCCCTATCTCAACCGTATTACTTGCTCGTTTCAGATTCCTCCCTCCTACCTGTCCTCTTTTCTTGTTCATTCCCTTCCCTTGATATTTTTCTATTCCACCACCACATTCTGTGCCTTTGGCCAAGAAGCTAAACGCCCTGAACTCCATTGTCCAATGAGTAAAGATATTGGGGGTGAACCATTCATCTGCGTGGAGGTTCAGGAGGTGGAGAGGTCTTTATAAAGTGTGCTGGTGTATGCAAGCCGTGTAGTCCAGAATAATAATGTTGTACACAACCCAAAGAGAATGCTCTATGTAACATTATCAGCAGATCTATCTTTCTAAAAGCAATAATAGTCATGTTCAGACAAGCTCAGGCCAAGAGGCTTTTTTGACTGGTGTATTATCATTTAATGGACAATAAGATGTCCATTGTCCATGTTTGATTGATGTCGCCATTGGTCTCACGCCTCAAAACCGTTGATGCCGGTGAGTTTTAGTTTGTTGAGAACATGATGGAAAACTGCCTCATGTCCAATAGATGAAAACACATGACCTGGTGTCAGTAGGAGTTGTTGTAATTAACTAATTATTATCTTAAAGCCGTGTTCCAAGAATATCGAGGCAATGCAGCGGTTCTCTGAAACAATCTGTGATGTCCGCACCCGGAGTCAGGCCTCGCAAAGTAAACGTGCTCACATGAAAGGCCTCTCCTGTCTCATGGTTTTAAAGCTTGCCCTGTGACATGACCCGACGTGCCTGCAAACCGGCGGAGACGCAAGATATTTATAACACTGCACCCTGCCTCGACTTTCCATCAAAACATGCTGAGTGTGCAGCTAGAAGAAGAAGAAGAAGAAGAAGAAGAAGAAGAAGAAGAAGAGATTTTGAGTTGTGGGAGAACTTATTCAACAAGCTCAAATGAGCAAAGATCCTCGTCCTCTTAATGATGACGTCATAAAAACGAATATGACGTCATTGTGATGTATCAGGTTTGCGATAAATTATATGTGCTAATGCCCGGCTTGATTCCCGCAAACAATTCAAACAGCTTGCCTAGTTTCGGAGATAATGGTATAGGCGATTTCCATTAGCGGCGATATTATGACGTCAACTTTTTTTTCTAGGAAGAATTTCCAAAATCGGACATAGTTACTGCCTGCACGTGGGCTTTCTGCATATACAAATGGCAAGTTTCACGAAGATCCGATGAAAACTCTGGGTTGTGAAACAAAAAATGTCAAAAAATAGGAATGACGTCATAAAAATTGATATGATGTCATAGTGATGTATCATATGTGCGGTAATTCATCTCTGCTAATGCCCTGTTCGATTCCCACAAACAGAATTCAAAAAGCTTGCCCTAGTTTCGGAGATAATTTTTTAGGCGATTTCCATTAGCGGAGATATTTTGACGTCATAACTTTTTTCACGGAGGAATTTTTAAAAATCGGAGATGGTTACTGTCTGCGCAAGGTATTTTTACATATATATGCCAAGTTTCAGGAAGTTTCGATGAAAACTGTAGGCTGTGAAACAAAAAAGTCCACAAGAAGAAGCAGAAGAACAACAACGTGAGTAACACTTAGAGATCCTCCACGAGGATGTAAAAAAGTTCATTTGGAAAAAAGTGTTTCTACATAATTTGTAATTCATCTAAATGTGCCATTATTGATCGAGGGTGAACACTTTAACTGGCCACTGTTGATGGGTCAGGATTCAAACCCCTGGGCTTGACAACTTGTAGGCAAGTGTGCATACCTCAAGGTCATTCCCGTTAGCCCAGAAACTCTAGTTTCAGAAAATGAATCAGGGATGGTTGGAAAGACTTCATGAATAACTCAACTCTTCCTATCTCAAGAATGAGCCCAGGTGTAAAACAGCTCTCCTTGTTTGTTTTCCAATGTGAACGTGAAATTATTTAACTGGAGGTCCTCGTCTCCAGGTGGTGGCAAACACATGCCATTTTAGTAGTTTGTGAGTTTGAAAGGATGCTTTGCATACAATCTAGGACTGTACCTTGATGTCCAGGCACAATTACTGCACTCTCTCCTTTCTTATGGTAATGTATGATTGTTTTGTAAGCCTAGTGCTTTCTTGAACAACAAAGCAGTACTGCAGGCTTTGTATCAGATCTTTGGCCCAATAACAGAGACCACGTTGTATTTTCTGGCCAGCAGGAATGAAAATTGCTGATCCATTTTAACTGGGAAGCCACTGTCTTTGGGTCACCAGAGTGCAAAGGACATACCCCCCCCCCACACTCCCACCCCACAAGATCAAATGCAAACATGAAAGGGTTACTTATGGCTTGTGGAGGCAATGAGCACCATCTGCCGAATTATATTATTCTTGGTTGACGGGTCAGAAAACAAGTTTGCCCTGGGGATACGTCTGCCTGACAACACCATCCCAGGAATGATGGGTCTATTAAGACATACCTGCGAGACAGATATGCAAAAACTTTCCCAAGGAGTATTTATACCTGAAATCGCACCGTGCTGAAAAAAGTTATTAACCAACATGACTGTAAACTCAATAACCTTTCTATTGTCAAATTTTTCAACAAAAGTACTTCTCTGTAACGTTTGTGCACGAATTTGTCACCACACCTGTGATGGCGAGTCTTGTGCACGGGTTGCGTCTTTAATCAAGTCCCAGGACTCAAATGTTTTATCACTTGATTTTTGTGAATTCTCACCCACCCACGTGATAATGACGTCACTCTGCCTCACAGGACATAAAAAAGTGTGTGTGTGTGTGTGTGCGTGCGTGTGTGTTTTTTATGTTTTAGTTCTCCTAATTGTCCTTAAACCCTGTAGAAAACACACACACACAAACACACACACACACACACACACACATATATATATATATCAGCAGGCAAGGAAAGAAGGTGTCTGTGTGCCACATGTGGCCTGACAAGCAGAACAGGATAGCAGACTGTGTCGAATTCCTGAGACATAATATCAACGGACAGGCTTGACCTCTTGTTTGAGATACAGGACCTCCACCCATTGTTAAGAGAAAAACGGCATCACATGCAAAGTTGAGTGGAGAGATGGAATCCAAAACGATGGGGGAGACATCATGGTGCTTGAGAAAATGAGAGACTTTATGACTATTGTATACAAGATCTGAGGCTCAAAATGGAGCTGCCACTCACACACATGGACATTCGGATGAAATGAACACCAAACACAGCCATTGGGCTTGGGGGAAGTACCATCACTTCCCAGGATACTCCGGGTACCAGCAACATCACAACAATGGCGCTGCTTTTGTCACCGCACTCAGCAGGGCATTTCCTAAGGAGGAATTTCCTCCTCCCCATGGATGCCAACCGATGGCAGTTGGCCGTGCTCTATCCTTTTAAATGTTGAGTGTCAAGCAAGGAAGCAGCAAGTACCATTTTTAAAGTCTTTGGAATGACTCGGCCAGAGTTTGAACCGCCGATCTCCTCTGAGAATGGAGCAGCCGCTCCAACCATTATACCACCGAGACTTGTCATTTGCAATTATGGATTCCACAGCTTTTCTTATGATTGGAAGCAAGTCTGTCGTTAAGACGACTTGTTCTTTTTTCACATTTCTTGTGTAATGGAGTAATCATGGCTACCTTACAAGTAGACTGAAGGCAGCCGAATGTGAAGGACGGTCTGAACAGAGCAGACAGAGGACAAGTGAGAGCAGCAGAGCAGGATTTGAGGATGGTCATACTCACATTGATTTGAGGATGGTCATACTTAATAGACATACTCACATTGTCTCTGTCTCTCTCTATCTCTATCTCTATCTCTATCTCTATCTCTATCTCTCTCTCTTTCCTCTCTCTCTCTCTCTCTGTCTCTTCTCTCCTCTCTCTCTCTCTCTCTCTTCTCTCTCTCTCTCTCTCTCTCTCTCTCTCTATATTCCCATCAGTGAAGCGACGGTGGTATTTGCGAGTATATATTAAAAGAAAAGTGTGACAACAATGATTGCCGGTGTGAGTATGCGAGGTAACTCATTATTACATTTGGACGTTTTAACAATCATTTATCAACTTGTTGGATCAAAGGTAAGAACAGGAGTGGCCTGACGTGAAGGTGAGATTCCACAGGCAAGCAAACAGGATCTTCTGCACACGTCACTCAGACTACAGGCAGCGTCCTCTGGAGACCAAATTCAGCTCTCGTGTTTGGGTGGAAGTGGAGGACACTGCCCCGATGTTTTCTCAGCTCGAATGAAAATGAAAAGAGCAAGATGTTATCCGTGCAGCATTTACTCTGAAACGACGTGTCATCCATTGCATTGTGCTGAAGCAACGTCGCTTGTTAACTTTGTACATGCTGTACTTTATCGGTTAACAAACTCAAATGAGCTAAGATCCTCGTCCTCTTAATGATGACGTCATAAAAACGAATATGACGTCATTGTGATGTATCAGGTTTGCGATAAATTATCTGTGCTAATGCCCGGCTTGATTCCCGCAAACAGAATTCAAAAAGCTTGCCTAGTTTCAGAGATATTTTTTTAGGCGATTTCCATTAGCGGAGATATTTTGACGTCATAACTTTTTTTCTCGGAGGAATTTTCATAATCGGAGATGGTTACTGTCTGCGCAGGGTATTTTTACATATATATGCCAAGTTTCAGGAAGTTTGGATGAAAACTGTAGGCTGTGAAACAAAAAAGTCCACAAGAACAACAACGTGAGTAAGACTTAGAGATCCTCCACGAGGATCTAAAAATTGCAAATATTCAACCTGTACATTGGAATAATAAGAATTGGTGTACAGGTGTGCCGATACAGCGGGATTATCGGTGTTTACGTTGAATGCTGCTGTGGGATTTTTCTTTCAAGGGAGGATTGTCCATCCATCCCCTGGGACCATACTCTGTCCAGAGCATTGTTGCTGCCTAAACAGTCTCTTTAGCTACTGGGCACAATCCTGGATAGGTCACCACTCCGACACAGGACACCAGCAAGCTGGCACTCATTTTGCTGACCTCAGAAGGATGACAGGCAGAGTCAACCCCACCTGGTATTAACTCAAAAGCCGAGCAGGATTTTAACTCAGGATCCTAGGATTCCAAGTCCACCACCCTAACCATTAAGCCAACACCAGGCATGAAGATTGTCTCGAGACCCAATTATATTGCAAATATCATGATTGATGTAAAATCGAGAATGAACTCATTTATAACTGAGGATAAAGGAGGGAGGGGAAACTTTATGCTTTCAGATGACATCAGATGAAATCAAACATTTTGAGTCGTGTGGAGCAAGACGCCCTTGGCAGGAATGGTTGGGCAAGATGTCCACCCTCTCCCCATATGATTTCCTCACTCCTGGATATTTGTTCTGTATCCTGAACCTTCCGCACCGCAGGGTTTTCTGGCTGATGGGAATGTGGGGGTTCTTTCCCCATCTTTCTCGCCAAGTGTCATGTTGACCGACCTTACTCGAGGTCAAATCATACACCTCTCTTGCTTAGTGCTTCAAGGGAATAAATAGAACTCGCTCGGTGTTTACCCACACTGTGGGTGGGTATAGAAGGTGAATTTGGACTTGAGTACTATCTTTGCTGAAGCTGAAAAACGGACTAAATTGATACAGCCATGATTTGGGGGTCGAAAGTGGTTGGCTACATGTACATGGTAAAAGTGCTTTCATAGCAATAACTATATTCTACTCCGCACTTAATAGACGTACTCATGTTCGAAAATTATGTATTTACAGTGGCTTGCATACGTATTCACCCCCCCCGACCAATAATGGCTCATTTCGATGAATGATGAATTATGTGGAAACAATTTTTCCAAATTAACTTTTTAAATTCATAACTGTAGAGATCGAACGAAACACCATTCGAGTTAAAGGAGGTTACATCTCAGGAATACCTGTTAAAAAAACATGTACAAATCAAAATTCACTGGTTGCAATTTAAGTGTTCATCCCCAAAGGTGAATACTTGGTGGAAGCAGATTTTGCAACAATGATTGCGATGAGTATTTTTGGAAGGTCTCTCTCGACCAGCTTTGTGCAGTGTTTTTAGGGGGATTGCTATTTTACAAGTTTGATGGGGATCGGCGATGGACTGCAATCTTCAAGCCTCACCATGAATGTTCAATTGGGTTTCAAATCAGGACTTTCACTGGGCCACTCAAGAACATTTGTTTTCTTCTCATTCAACCACTCCAGTGTAGCTTTAGCTTTGTGCTTCAGATCATTGTCCTGATGAAATGTGAATCTCTGACCCAGTTTCATATTCATGGCTGATTCAAGAAGCTTTTCATTTAGGATTCTCCTGTACTTTGCACCTTCCATTGTCCCCTTCCATCCTGACAAGCTTGCCAGTCCCTGCTGATGAAAATAGCCCCATAACATGATGTTGTCACCACCATGCTCGACGGTAGGGATGGTGTTGACTGGGAGATGTGCAGTGTTCGGCTTGCGCAAGACGTATAACGCTTTTGAATTTAGACCAAAAAGTTCAATTTCTGTCTCGTCTGACAACAAAACCTTTCTCCACGTGCCTGCAGTGTCATTAAGATACATTTATTAAACTCCATACACGTTTTTATACGTCTTTTTCAGTAATGGCTTCTTTCTTGCCACCTGTCCAGAGAAGCCAGCTTTGTGAAGGGAACAGGATAATGTTTATTGATGAACACCGACCCCCATCTTGGACACAGAGAGCCTTGCAGATCTTTCAAAGTCATTGTTGGGTTTACAGTGACATCCCAAACCAGTTTCCTGCTTGCCTGGCTGCTGAGTTTCGATGTGTGACCTGATCTGGGTATAGTCTGGGGGGTGCGATACGTTTTCACTTCTCAATGATGGATTTCACCGGACTCAAAGGGATAATGAGTTACTTTGAAATCTTCTTATAAACCCTCTCCTGAACGGTGTTTCTCCAGCACTTCATGTCTGACTTCTTTGGAAAGCTCCTTTGGTCTTCATGTTTGCCTTGTTGGTTGACCAAGTGAGTTGCACCATAAAACCCCTCAGTTAATTGGGGGAGTTCAATTTTTAAGTTAAACCACTGATTACATACAAGTGAAACCTATTACACTTATCTTGTAAACTTTCAAAAAAATAATTTGCTCCTAAAGTGATTTTGGGTTAATTAGGCAAAGGGATTGAATACTTACGTAACTGAGAATCATCTGATTTTTTTCTGTTAATCTAAATTATTCACATTTTATCTGCATTTTTTAGCTTTATCATTTTGCAGTAGTTTGTGAAGACTCCATATATCAAGTTTCATTTGAAAGCATCATGAAATATGCTCAGGTAGCATCAAAATGTGAAAACATTAGAGGGGGGTGGATACTTTTGCAGGACACTGTAAAACCACATACTCACTTTATATCAGTACGTACTTAATAGACATACTCACCTGTTGCTGAGTAGAGGCATCGGGAAAGCAAACTCGGTTTAATATTTACAGACAATATATATAATATATATATTATATAATAAATATATAATATATATATATATATATAATATATATATATGGAGGAGGGCTTTCCTTTTTTAGATCCTCGTGGAGGATCTCTAAGTCTTACTCAGTTGTTGTTCTTTATTCTTCTTGTGGACTTTTTTGTTTCACAGCCTCCAGTTTTCATCGAAACTTCCTGAAACTTGGCATATATATGTAAAAATCCCTGCGCAGACAGTAACCATCTCCGATTTTGAAAATTCCTCCTGAAAAAAAGTTATGACGTCAAAATATCTCCGCTAATGGAAATCGCTTAAAAATTATCTCCGAAACTAGGCAAGCTTTTTGAATTCTGTTTGCGGGAATCGAACAGGGCATAGCAGAGATGAATTACCGCACATATGATACATCACTATGACGTCATATCAATTTTTATGACGTCATCCCTATTTTTGTCATTTTTTGTTTCACAACCCAGAGTTTTCATCGGATCTTCGTGAAACTTGCCACGTATATGCAGAAAGTCCCACGCGCGGGCAGTAACATTCCGATTTTGGAAAATTCTTCCTAGAAAAAAAAGTTGACGTCATAATATCGCCGCTAATGGAAATCGCCTATACCATTAATCTCCGAAACTAGGCAAGCTGTTTGAATTTTGTTTGGGGAATCAAGCGGGCAATCAGCACAGATAATTTATCGCAAACCTGATACATCACAATGACGTCATATTCGTTTTCATGACGTCATCGTTAAGAGGACGAGGATCTTAGCTCATTTGAGCTTGTTTTGATACTTTTCTTTCATCAATGAC
Organism: Eptatretus atami; assembly: GCA_035128595.1. Classification (NCBI taxonomy): domain Eukaryota; kingdom Metazoa; phylum Chordata; class Myxini; order Myxiniformes; family Myxinidae; genus Eptatretus; species Eptatretus atami. The sequence continues at coordinate 21,241,831 of CM068960.1, forward strand.
TCCATTTTTTTATTTTTTATTTTATTCTATTTTAATTTTCATGTTGTTCTACACGAATGAAAAAACTGACAGAATTATTCTTGTTTTTGCGACAATTGGATTTGAAAAAAATCTAAAACATAGCAGTCACTTTGTCATCAACTTTGGAATGCCCCCTGGGTTACGAGCACTAAAAATGAAACGTCACAAAAGCACCCAAAGTATTGTTTCTACCACGTAAATAACAATAATAATAATTTCAATTATATTACAATACCACGTCCAGACCTCTTCTGAACCCAATTCATAACTAGTATTATTTCGTATGCAGCTTGTGGCTGCTGGTTGCATCATTTCTAGGAGCACCGCTATGCCACTGATGCAGTGCCCCCCTGTGACCAGTAAGCTGGTACTCATTTGATGACCTCAGAAGGATGACAGGCTGAGTCAACCCCACCTGGTGTTATTTCAACCATACAACAGGGGCTCAAACTCAAGACCCAAAAATCTTAAGCCAGCCACCTTAACCGTTAAGCCAACACCTGGATAATACCATAACTCAATAATTAAGTTTGTAAAATTGTCAGTTATTACATTTTTATGGACTTTTTTGATATCTGTGGATTGGTTTTGCCAGAGGTCACCCTGAGCCCTGGGAATGGTGGAATCCAAGGTCTTGAGGGAAATTGGAATTACTCAACAGGAGTCTAAAGTGCAAGGCTTACTCCACTCCCACTGCAAATAGGTTAGTGGCCTAGCAGTTTTCTGTCACCCCATTTATGGTCTTGCCCCACCTGCCCCCCCTCCCCCCCCAGCTTTTTGTTCCCCGAGACTAGAGCCTGGCCAGGCACTCCCTCTACGAGCAACCCACACCTTGTTACCTTCCTCAAATCCAGGCTAACTGTTCACATCCAAACCCCACCAACCCCCATTCGCTCGACTGCAGAATCACTTCATCGAGTCCACGCAACCATGTTCTTCTCTCTACTCCTTTAAAGTGACCGGCCATTGCCATCTCATGTTATCCATCATCTCTGATTCCTGATCTTTTCTCCAACCACACATTCTCCTCTCCAGTCCATCCATGCTTTTATGCATTTACCATTTTTTTCAGCTTTTTCCTGTCCTATTACATGTTCCTTGTACTCAGCCCACTCGGTTCCCTTGTCCACTCCGTATCTCCTCACTTATACCATTCCCATTTCTCCATCTTCCAATTGTAAGGAAAATCCTTTTGCTCCAGGAGTGAATGAGGAACGAGGAGTGAACCCCACTCCTGAGTCAGTCATTTAGCTATTCCATGAGCCTCGATATCTGTGTACAAATCTCTACAAATCGTTTTATCACTTTACAGGGAGGCCTCTGGTTTGTTATCACCCATTTTGGCTGAACTGCACACACTAGTAGCATTATACAGTATTCATCTCATTACTGTTTTCTCAATGTTCTCCTGCTGTTATCGAGCCCCTCACACAAACCTGCTGGTAATTCACTCACACGCATTGCTAGCTCAGATAAACAAGGCCACAAACTCACCTTAACCAGTTCCAGTTTCCCACCAGTGTTTCACTGCATTCGTTTCATGCTCTGGTTGAGGTTGCCTCCTGCAGGAAGAATGTATTTTTACAAGAGAAAGGGTTTGTAAAGCCATTATTAAGAGGTGGTACCATAAACTGTAGAATACAAAGGAACCCACCGTACTCGCCTGTGAGTGGTCTTGTCTGGATTCGTATCTTCGCCCAGCATTAAACTATCATCCTGGTGTTTCACAGGAAGGGTGATTATAATCAATATGTGAGACGTCCCTCAGATGGACCTCAAACTAGGAGTCCCGTCTGTTACCTTTGGTTGGTGGATGTTAAGATTCCACGGGGTCTTTCACGATGAGTAGGCCAGCTTATCGCTGGAAACCTTGGCCAAATTACTACTTTCTGCTCTCACCTACATGGGGGCACTCCATGAGCAGAACCCCTGCGAGAACTGATGCGAACGCGTACCTTGTGCTGCGTACGAAAAAAAAATAAGAATAAGAGCAAAGGAACTTAAATACCACCAGGTGGTAATGTACTGACGTCATAATTTCGAGAATGCCATTTCCATCATATAATTTACAAAAAATAAATTATGTACAAAGTCGAAGCTCGTGGAGGAGCTCGAACATAGAATGGATCAGGACATAAGAGAACAAAACTGGAAGGGCACTTGGAAGAGCGCACACCTCCGCCCGGATTCGAATCTTCACCAAAATCCAATCAGCTCGTCCTCGTCACAAACTCAACCTTCCCACCAAATTTCATTTCCTTCCCACGAAGGAAATAAAGAGTAGAAAGAGTGCTGAACGTAGTACAGGAAGGTGAAGGTACCTCCCTAGTCCCTGCATCTTCCTCCAGGTGGAGATTTTGGGCAGTCGTTACGAATTTACAATGCTGATCCTGCCTCATGAGGACCACCTGCGTCAGCTTGAAACGTTGATGTTCTCACAGTGAACCTCCAACGGTTGATCTATTGTTACCCCTGCGACCAAAGGTGGACGGAGGTTATGTTTTCACTGTGAGCAGGATATCTCAAAAAGTTGTGGATGGATTTTGATGAAATTTGCTGGGCAGGTTGAGTGTGTAACAAGGACAAATTGGTTTGATTTGGTGTCGATCTGGATCCGGATACTAGAATTTGTAAAGTGATTCCTTACCATTGAAAGATGGAACCAAAAATGATATACAGTATAGCGCAATATCTCAAAAAGTTGTGGATGGATTCTGACAAAACTCTGTGAACAGGTTGGTTAGGTGACAAAAACAAGCCAATTCGATTTTGGTGAAGGACTGGATGCAGATCTGGCCTATCATGGGATACAAAACGTAAATTGTTCAGCCTGGTGGAGGGAGGTATGTGCTCGACCGAGTGCCGTTATCATTAACTAGCAGGTGTACCCGATGTTGCCCAGTGTTACCTGGTCAATATTTTTGTGGGACAGTGGGGGCTAAAAAACTTCCCGATACCTACTAAGGAATGGGGTCGGGGATCATTTAATATTCCCTTTCACGAAGCTACAAAGGCTTAAGCGCCATCTTGCAATTTTAAAATGGCTCTTCGCGGGTGCCTGTCCAACTCACAATCCCGTGAGATTTGGGGAAACCTCATGGAATTGCAACTGTCAAGTGACCATGAGATCTGAAACCAAGAGATCGCAAAATCAACTTCGCACGTAGAGAAATGTCTGTTTACCGACAGGTTAGTCACAAAGTCCCGTTACCTACCCCCAACCCCCCTGCTGTTTACCGACAGGGGTCACAAAGTCCGTTACCTACCCCCCCCTGCTGTTTACCGACAGGGGGGTCACAAAAGTCCCGTTACCTACCCCAACCCCCCGTGTTTACGACAGGGTCACAAAGTCCTTACCTACCCCAACCCCCGCTGTTTACAACAGGTTCACAAAGTCCCGCTACTACCCCCCCCCCTGCTGTTTACCGACAGGGGTCACAAAATCCCTTACTCCCCCCCCCCCCCCCCCCCCGCTGTTTACCGACAGGTTGGTCACAAAGTCCCGTTACCCCTCCCCCCCTGCTGTTTACCGAACAGGGGGTCACAAAGTCCCTTACCTCCCCCCCCTGTTTACCGACAGGGTGGTCACAAAGTCCCATTACCTCCCTCCCCCCCCTGCTGTTTACTGACAGGGGGTCACAAAGTCCCATTACCCCCCCCCCCTGTTTACCGACAGGGTGGTCACAAAGTCCCGTTACCCACCCCCACCCTGCTGTTTACCGACAGGGTGGTCACAAAGTCCCGTATACAGCCCCACCCCATCAAATCATCATTTGGTTTTTAAGACAATAAAAGTTTTGTGTATTCATAGTTTACATTTATACCTCTTGTGTGTTTATTATATTCACGTATCAGCTTCTGCGGAGGGGGTAACAACACTTTGTAAACACCCTGTAGATTATTTGTTTAGAGGCATTGTGAAAGTGTTACCTTAGAAACGGAATTCAATGTTATTCATCGAATGGATGCTTGTGGATGTACCGTTCATGTTTCTGGTTCAGTTTGCCCCCGATATATAAATATGATGCCGCCAACTTCGACCGCTTCCGCAAGAGATTCATTTGTATTTAAAATGTCTGGTAATTATTTTATTATTTATTTATTTATGCATGTGTTTACTTGAATATAATAACTGTCATTAATAGAAAGGCTCAGAAAAAAATATAATATTAATTTTTTAATCCCAAAAATATCGACTGGTTTTTTTTTTTCAATTTTTTTTTTTTTGGGCCTAAAACACTCCCTGGAAACTCACTGACGAACAACTGAAAGTTTGACGAAGATCTTTTCAGCCATTGTGATAAAACTGGGTGACACAAAAACACACACAAACACACACACAGACAAGCCGGTAGGCGACATGGGTGGTCGCGACATAATTGCATACTAGTCATACAATTTTTGACGGATCGGCTGAAAATTTTTGACAAAGAAGTTGATTATAGTGCGCATAAAAGCCTGGAAGCCGATTTTTGATTTTTGAAAAAATAATTTTTTTAGATTTTAAAAAAATTTCAAAGTCCCGTTGCTAGGCAACAGTGGTATCCATAGCAACGGTACTCAAAAGCATTAGAACTAGATCCTGGTATGAACTACCTGTCAAGTTTCATCAAAATCGGTTGACTCCTCTGGCCTCCAGAGCTGTCCATTACATACAAAAAAAAAAATGACGGTAAATAGACACCCGATTTTTGAAGGACTACCATTTGAAAAATAAACCTCAATCAAAAATCGGCTCGAGTAAAATTTTCTATATCTCGAAGTGTTAATTCCGAAGTCTCGTTTCTCCACATTCAAAACTGTAGGACAAGTATTGAAAATAGTGAACCGGTTTTTCGGTGCTGCATAAGCAACGAAACTCAAACGCGCACACTCCCAGCCCATATGGCACCTGTTCGCCAAGTTTCATCGAAATCGTTTCCTGGTTTGTGCTGTGGAGCCTTGCGTTGACCACACACACACACACACACACACACACAACACACACACACACACACACGGAAACCCGACAATTAGGTACTCTAGCGACCACCCAACAAATTGCTCTCTTATAGTATAGATTACTCTAATGTAATTGTTCCACGAACACCATCTAATTGACATGTCCAGGTGGTGAGATGATAATTTATCTGTAACCAAGTTAGTTCCAATGCAACATACAGTACTCACATAATCCAAGTAGGTGGACAATCCCACATCACCCTTTCGGTCCTCTGTACAGACAAAACACTCTGCATCTAAAGAAAGCAATTATGGATATGAGAATGTGACCGAGCTCGGGGCTCTGCTTTACGAAAATGCATGAACTGCTTTATCGCGTCTATGCGTGCCTGCGAGCAACTCATCAAGAACGCATCAAGGAAGGAAAATCATTGCACTGCCATAACTCAAATGCTATTTTTGATTGTTGGCTCTCAGAGATACCTTTGGTGACCTATTGTCGCTACGGATACACTGTTATGGCCTTTTTACGCTGATTCAATGCCTTGGTGACCTATTCCTACTCTAGAGACCAAATGGGTTGACTGGGTACTCTGTACTTTTTTTTTTTCATCCCAATTGGGAGAAAGGGTGCTGCACCAGCTTTCCATTAATTTCCTGAAATTTGTTTGGTGGGAAATCTGCAGCATGTCCAGTCAGCCCAGTCAACCCATGCAGTCAAAATATATCTTTGCTTAAACAGGACAGTAATTGTTCTACCAAAAATATGCACAAACAGGACATTAACGTCTTTTCAAGAACACTCAGTTTGAGTAATTTCACACCTGGAATGTCCTCTCGCGCTGCATCATGTTGGTGATCATGGACCCCACATTGCCCACAATGGTGCAAAATATAAGGACACCAACCAAGAAGTCCACAACACGAATATGTACTCTGAGTCACGGCATGGCGTGGGGTCTCACCAATCGTGGTTAGAGTCAGTGTAGACCAGTAAAGGCTTGTATATACATATTTCCTGGCTGAGTGTCCCAACTCTGGGTCCGATACATCAGGTACACCCATGTGTCACTGCGCAAACCAATAGCCTGGGGAAGTTTGGGATTACATTTTGAAGAGTTGGCCCTTTTGAATGCACTTTCTATGATTTACATATTGATGAAGTGGACATCACTCTGTGTTCTGATAACGCATCATTATTGTGTCTATCGATTGTGCGATTTTATTGTGACGTGCAGATGGAAAACGTTAAAAGTGATTATATTGATGGATGACGAGGGAAAGAGAAAAGTAAGATATTAATAAATAAACGGTATACTGCTACAAACAGTTCCAGAAACATCTTTGTAGTTTTCTTGTTTGTTTGTTTTTTTCAATGCTATTTCCGTTTATGAACTGATTCAAACCATTCTCCGAGCAAGCTGTTAATCCAAGAAACAGAAAACATTTATTTTTCAATATATGAGTATAACTGTAGATAATTAGAAAGGAACTTTTTTACTTTCTAATTATATTAATTTGCGTGTTGAAAGTTTAAAAAGTTGGCTTTTTGTTCGGACTATTGTGTGAGCATCTCATTCCGTGAACTTTTTTTGAACAGCCTCGTAACCCGCGCTGCCAAATTGCATCGATAAAAATAATCCTTATAACAAAATAATGTGAGTGATGAGACCCAGTCGTATTTATGCCTCCGTTGACGAAATCGGAGGCATTATATTTTTCGTTTGTCTGTCCATCCGTACGTACGTACGTCTGTCCGTGCTAAATCTAGTAATCGCGATAACTTAAGAACGGCTGAAGGGATACAAGTCAAACTTGGCACAAGTATGTGCTGTATAATGATGTAAAGATGAACTGATTAGATTTTGGGCTCAAAAGGTCAAAGGTCAGAGGTCATGTCAGGTAAAAATGTGATATTTGAGAACAGCTGAAGGGATTTAAATCAAACTTGGTGCAAGTATGTATTATGATGTCATAATGTGGGCAGAGCCATATCGTCAATCGCAACTCAAAGGGTGTTGTTCTGTTTTTTTATTTTATTTTATTTCAGTATCAAGCTTGTAGTGCAGCGTGCGTAACACACAACACACACACACACACACACACACACACACACACACGACACACAAACACAGGATCTAACTCAATTGTATGATGCTTCATTGTCTAGCTCTGTATTGTCTAGCTTGTATTGTGTTCATTGTCTAGCTCCTGTATTGTTGTATTTTAGGTGGATTTTTATGCTGTCCATTTTGTTGTTCTACCCTGCATGAATGTGCACTTGCACACTTTTTCTAGGCCAAATTCCATTTGAGCGTCATCGGAGTGTGTTTCACTAATTTCAGTTCTTCTGCAATGTTTATAGACCAGTCAAACACAGCTATTGAAGCTTGGGGGAAATGCCATCACTTTCTGGGGCACTTTGGGTTTGATAGTGTCGATGCAATTTATCCAAATTAGCATAATGGGTTTGAGAGTGATAAAAACAAGAATAAAATGTTGTTAATTAAACTTCATTTTAAAAAAATGTATTCAATCTGAAATGGAAAATGTACTCAAATATAGTATGATTCTATGTGCTTGAATATGTTCCATTTTTTAATTTTAATTAACATAATCATATCTTTCCTCTGTATTAAAAGATTGTCGACCTGTCCAGTGAAAGATATGATAAGCGGCTGACTTTTCAAATAAGTTTAATTGAGTATAAGACAATTTGCCTATCATTTAAAGCTATCTTGCTTTCTAAGGGATTTTTTTAAGATAAAAGGCACCAGCAAAATGGATAGGGAATATGATTTCAGTATAACCGGAATGTGGTCTAAGAAATGTCCAGATGCATTCACTAAGCTCTAATTTCTTCAAGATAGTATATTTCCCCAGTCTGTTAGAAACAGCTGACTTTTAACCAACATACTGTTATGATTTCCGCCCGCCGCGTGCGAACGACCGCGTTAGCCGAATCGCGGCCGTATGCCCACCGGACGGACAATCCAGTCGCGGCTTTCCGGATCAACGCCGAAAACCAGCCACGGGTGTGTTTTTGAGCACACCAACCTAGTCAATATTCTACCCGTGCGTGACAGGGTCAATCGCCAAATTGTCGATATACCTAATTATTCGCGTGGGTAGGTTACCGAGAGGTAGTACCTCAACGGGGCTGCTGGGACACGAGCCGCTTAATGCAGCTCGCTCCGTTTGGGATAACCGAGAGGGGTGTTATCGCGACCCCCGTTGGACCCGATCGCTTTACCGGCTATTTAAAAACCAACTATATTCCGAGTACAAGATGGCAGCTCAATTAAGGAAGAGGACGCAACGAACGGGTGACATTTAAACAAGCACATTTATTTACTAACATAAGCAGGTAAAAACAGGCATGCACGTATCGCGGGTTGAGAGACACAATGTTGCAACTGCATTTTTGCGAGGTTGAATGGAATGGCTCTCATGTCTAAACAAAACACCATTTATCTTCATTAGCGATTTGCAGGAAATGGGAAATTTTCAGTTACAACATCATGTCTCTCAACCCGCGAAATGGTGTCTTGTTAGACATGAGAGCCATTTTATTCGGTTTCGCACAAAATGCAGCCACAACATTATGTCTCTCAACCCGCGGTATGCAATCAATACAAAACACACATGCAATGCAAAGGAGAGAACTATACCGTCTATTTATTATGTACATTTACTTAACAATTCTACTTAGCGGACAAGGTGCCACAACGTTCATTCGAAAGCAAAGAAAAAACCCCAGGACAGACAAGGGGTAGACTGGACCCCTTGGGTCTTTATACCACGGAGCCGTGTAGATCGCAGAGGCTCCGCGAGACTGGGCTGGCTACTTCACCTCGCTGGGGCGAACCATGCCGTCCCGTCTCCACGACCCACGGTAAGGCATACGACTCGGCGAGCGACCCCGACCTCCAGACCTCCAGACAGACCTCGACAGACAGACCTCGACCTCTTGACCTCCAAAAGGACGTCCTTCTCCTCAACTCCAAAAAGACCTCGAGAGAGACTCCCAACAACCAGAACTCGAGAGAGAGACTTCCCACTGCCAGAACTCGAGAGAGAGACCCCCACTGCCAGAACTCGAGAGAGAGACTCCCCACTGCAGACCTTCTCCTCAGCTCATCCTTTATACCGACGAGTGCATCGCCCTCCCTACTTCCAGCACGGGCGGGTAACTTCCAGAAGTTCGGGTTGTTGCCGCCAAGGAGTGTGGCGCCAGGGCCGTTATTCGCCCAAAATCAGACCCCTCACTTTACATCAACTTTGAACCCTGGCCCGATTCACCCCTCCCCCGTCCCGGCGCGCGGGAAAGCAAGAAAAGCGGGGAAGGAAATCCCAGCGCTATCGGAACTTCTCTCCTCGGCGCTGTGGTTTCTGCCCGCACTCTGCGGGGGCAACGGGTTTTCTACCGTTGCCTTTGTTTCCTTTCTGATGAGCATCCATGGCAGAGATGTTAGTCGATGTGGAGAGGTTTGTGGGTGGTTGTTGAGGTAGTGTTGGTCGTTGAAATGCGGTTGTGGAGGGGTTGGTGGTGTGGTTGGGCGGTGGTGGTTAAGGTGGTTTGTCGTGAAGGTGGCTGTTCGTTGTCTGTGGGGATGTTGGCGGTTGACGAAGAAGGTGGTGGTGGTGATCGTGGCTGTTGTGGAGCGTTGATGAAGAGCGATGTTGGTGGTGGAGGTGGGTGTTGTGAAGCGGTTGGTCCAAAATAACGATAGCAAAGAATAACGGCTACTCAAAAGATCACAGCCCTGATCCACGAATAATTCCCTTCGACATCGGTGGGGAAATCTATCTGAACACAGACTTATCGCATAACTGATCTAAGGACCTATATGGTGCTCTGCGAATTCCCACAGCGTAACAATACTATAGAAATCTATCAAAATGCCAAAGGGTGAAGTTTGACATTCTATCATTCTGTGCGGGAAAGAATGTACACATCGGGGTTTGAAATATTGTTACAACCAATCAACCAAATCACCTGGTAGCTGCACGAAGACTGAAGATGAGCCACCTGGGAATATCAAGGCCTGACAAACTGTGGTGCCAGCGTTTTAGAAATAACAAAAAATACAATGTCTCACTGGATTCCATATAAAGGACTTAACTTTATCATGTATTTCCGAAGATCTGGAGCAAGTCTGTGTTCAGATCTCCATATGCGCATATATATGTGTTTGTTTGGCATTGTTTATGTTGTTTGTTAAATAAATGATTCAAATGTACAGGATGATGTGGAAATTTATTCTACAATAATGTGATAAACGCATGCAAATATACAAAACCAACCGCCCAAATATCAAACTGATTGAGAAAAACAATGGAGCTTTGGAATACCACTTTGATAGTTCAGCACTCAGAAGGAAAGATCGAAATACCAAAGGTTAAGATATGATGTGGGATCTCCATGGTGACGGCCTTTCACCCCCTCTGTTTTGCCTGGCCCTGTACCCACTGAGCAACCTCATTAATGACCAAGGACATGGATACACCCTAACATCCAATAGAAGAACATCCAAAGAGACAGGAAAGGTGAACACATCGACTGTCATGAATGATTGAAAATTCTTTGCACCAATGACGAAACATTGGGCAGAGAACTGAAATTGGTGAAACAGTACTCCAACAACATTCAAGTGGAATTGGCTTCGATAAGTGTGCCACGTTCACATTCGTTCAAGGTCGACCACACAAAAATGGAAAAACATAAAAATTGACCTCGATTCAACAATACAGGAAGCTACAACGAAGCATCACACAAATACCTCGGAGTAGAGGAGGGCCACAAATATGTCACAAACAAATGTGAAAACATTGCGAAAGACACCTGCATATAACGAGACTGATCCTGAAAACATATCTCATCCCGCCAAACAAAATCAAAGCCGTAAACCAACGAGCAATCCAATGTTCCAATACAGCTGTGGAAAATAATAAACTGGCCACCAAGTGGAAATCAACAAACCAGATATCAAAACAAGGAAACTCCTCACTATGCACAAGATGGCTTACAAAAATCGATGCATCCGAGAATGTACCTTCCGAGATGGGAAGGAGGTGGTGGCCTGATGGAGCTTCAACTAAGTGCACAGTGACAATAGTACGATTGGCTGAGCATGTGAAAATTTGAACAGAATACTGAATCCATTTTGTATGCTAATGTGAAGCCGACAAACCAGAGAAGGTATGCCTAACCATCTCAAACAAAAAATTTCCAAAGACAAGTGTGAATGGAAGATGTCACACAAGAAACCGAAACAACAACGAATACAGCCCCAATACAGCCCTTATCGAGGACTGCAAACAAAGACAAAAAGAAAATATAAAAAGAATGTCAACAGATATACACCGACAACTGGGAGAATGACAAAAGAGCAGGAAGGTATAAAAAAAAAACAAAAGAGTTGGACAGACTGAGCATAGGACAGAGAAGGCTCATTGTAAAGGCTGAAAGGCAGCTCAACTGGGATGGAGAATGCATCATATTGGGCTACCGTCATATGATCCGTGGGGTCGGGCCCCATCGTGTGGTCAGTGGGGTCGGGTGCCGTCGTGGGGTCGGGCCGCCGTCGTGTGGGTCCATGGGGTCGGGCCGCCTTTGTGCGGTCCACGGGGCTGGGCACCATCGTGTTGTCCGAGGGGGTCGGAAACGTCATCCGTGTGGTCCGCGGGGGTCGGGCCACCATCGTGTGGTCCGTGGGTCGAGCCGCCATCGTGTGGTCCACGGGTCGGGCCACTGTCGTGTGGTCTGTGGGGTCGGGCCACCGTCATGTGGTCTGTGGTGTCGGGCCGCGATTGTGTGGTTCACCGGGTCATGGAATGGTAAGTCAATTACCTGCTGCCATCGTGTGGTCCGCGTGTGGTCAACTGTCCACTGTCCACCATACATTTGCGTGTGGTCTGCATCGTGTGGTCAACTGCTGCCATCGTCGGTCTGCGAGGTTGGGCCGCCATCGTGTGTCCACCGGGTCAGGCCACCGTCATGGGGTCCCGCGGGGTCAGGCCCGTCGTGGGGTCGGGCCGCTGTTGTGTGATCCGCGGAGTCAGGCCGCCGTCGTCTCGTCCACATGAATTATAACATGAAGTGGTTCTTTGGATCCTGGGAGGACCCGATTCCTCTTCTGAAACATGCAAAAGGATTTTACAACCAATGTAAAGAGAAAAAGGGGCTCTGAGGAATATATTGAGAAAAGGAGGAAGGGTAGTTGGAATGGTGGCTTGGAGTCAGAGTGAGAACGCTATGCTTTGAAGGATTCCAAAGCCAATTCGCGTTGTTTGCCTTGAGATCGTAAACTTTGAAAATCCCATTGCTGTTTTGGAAAAAATTTGGTCAACCCCCAAAATTCTCACCTTGATTGCCTCTTGGTAAGAAACCAAGCAGTAATGCTCTATATATGGCTCCTTGCTCCTCAAAGGGTAAAGCCCGAACGTCAGCACCTTTTCCTCCTTCACGACAGATAAATCAACCATTTCATCTGTTTTTATTCATCAGTTATGCCCACCATGGTCTGCTTTGTAGAACAGCAGGTGCTATAATTAGAAATAATCTAATGGGACAGAAAGTAATGAGACAACGCTTACCATTCTCTATTTTTTTTCAACTGACATTTCTCCAAATTGCAATGGTTTACCTTGATATAGCAAAGTAGAGGCACGCGTTCCAGTGAATGATCACCACAATGTAAAGGATGAGGTTCGATATGCGGAATAAGTTTGGAAAGTTCGTCCTTGTCTCAACTCGTCCAAAAAACTCTGATATTCGGTGAAGACGCAACAGGCGATTGAAACGAAGTTCCGGCCAATGCAACCCCCAGCTGCACCAGGTGTGAACAAAGGTAAATGTTTTTGAACAATTTTTGCAATTCAGCATCTATCAATACTACAAAGCCAATTAAATATGTTACTGGAGAACTTGTATTTCTTGAGCCTCAGCAAAAAAAACCAAAAAATCTACCTTCAAAGTATCCCAAATCTGTGGGTATACCGATAAACAAATCAAGCTTGAAATACAAGGTTTCACGTAATTTCTTTTAAACGTTGAAGATCGCACACAATGAGTCCTTGTTCCAGAACCTGTGATTGAGGAAGAGGGAGAGAGAGGAGAGACATGAACTTGATCGATAATAATGTTCATACATTTATGGTCCAAGATGGAGTCGGTATGTTTTCCCCATTTCATAAATGGAGGCAAAAATGAAACTTCTGTTCCGATGGCATCAGAAAAGTCACCCACTGCTGGGAATAATGTGCGACCACCTGTGTAAGCCCCATTGAGAAAGACTGACATTTGTCCATGTTTTCTCTGATGTAGGACCTGAGCTTGGGGGAAGTGACATCACTTCCCAGGACCTTCTGAGGACCAGTGATGGCATTTTTATGACATCGCTCTTCTCCCACTCTTAGTGGGGAAATTACGGAGAAATGTTCTCCTCCTTGTGGATGCCATCCGATGTTTTTTCTTCCCTTTATCCCCGTGGTAAGCAGTATATCCCATTTTTTTACCTCCGCCACCGAAGGTGATGGAGGTGATGTTTTCACCCCTTTCTGTCTGTCTGTTTGTTTGTTTGTTTGATTGTGTGCAGGATATCTCAAAAAGTTGTGAACGGATCTGGATGAAATTTTGTGGACAGATTAGGATGTGTGGCAAGGAAGAATTGGTGCAATTTTGATGAAGATCCGAATCCGGATCTAGACACGAAGAATTGTTTAATTTTAAAGTGATTCTTCACCATGGAGATAGGGACAAAAACGATATATAGCATGATATTTAAAATATATTGGGCCGATAATGTTCTCGAGGATCAGGCATAAGTGGTGGAGTAATGCGCTCTTCCGAGTGCCCTTCTAGTTTGTCTTTGGAATTACTTTTTCCAGGGTCACAATCGAGCCGCCACTTTCCAGACTCAGAGTGTACCCAAACTACTATCCCGCTGAGTTTGGTAATATGATGTTGCTAACACTGAGTCAGCACACGACCCTCATCAGCAGTCGATGTTGAGCCCGTGGACAAAATTACATTCGGCAAATGTTGTGCTTATGTTGACTCATTGGTAAACTCTCATCAGTATGTAGCTGGGCTGTTTGACTAAAATCCAATCCAGTGTTGTCATGTATTTGTCTGGATGTGTGTATGACTGCTTCAGTCACGCTAAACTTCCGGATTTTTTTTAAAAAAGGATCTTAGAACCATTGTTTTATTAAAATTTAAGTGTATATACGTCAACACTGGTGCAGGATATCGTGTTCTATGAACTCTCTAATTCACGAAGAGTCACAGGAGATATCATGGTAGAAGTGGCTGAAGCAACTTTCTTCTTGAGGAAAGGCCGTTCATGTTATGAAGGAATTGTTTTGCATAACCTAAAGCTGTGGAATTGGTTAATCGGACATTGCTCACATCTTTGAATGGGTGACCTTCAACGTGATGCAGTTTTCCGAACAAGAGGACGATCTATCCCAGAAACAGTAATTCGGGTCGTGTGAAAAAGCCATGTTTTAGTGTTGTCGGGTTAAATACCTGTGTGAAACCGGACCCAGATGTCAAGCAGGTAAATGGCATCAGACAGGTAATCACAGATCAGCCAGTAGTGATGTATTTTATCTGCAGTTCCATCAAAGCAGGCTCTAGGGATGGATAGACCAAAATCCTATGAAAGTAAATAACAAATTAAGAGGTGAAAAGTCATTAATCACACAAAACCAAACAACAATGTTTTTTTTTTTTTTTTTTTTATAAAGACAAAGGAAATTATTGTCCTTGATATGCTGGGTGTGAACCTAGGATGATCGGATAGCGTGCGTCATGGGATTGGAAGTCGTTGAATGATAAGAATGAAGCTTTATTTTACACATTTTGCAAAAAATTTGAGCGAAAGTTGTTCTACATCACACTCTTCAACAAATTTAACCTTGTAACTGAATACTCATCCTCCTAATTCTCACAGAATTAAGGTATATATTTGTTTACAGATCGAATGATCAACCATCATAAGTTATAACACCTCGTGTGAAATAGCCTGTTGTCATCGTTTTTTTAATGGAAATAATTAAAGCAGCCTTCACGACCTATGGCGTCAAGATGAAAAGTCCTCAATTTTGACGTATTCCTGATATTTGATGTTTGGCTGTTGGTTTAGGCAACAATGCAACCTCTTTTGATTCCAAGTCCATCACTGCAACCTGATAGCTGGATAGAATCGTGTTAAAGCTCCCATGGAGTTAAAGCGAGTGTTTGGAGAGCTGTACCTTGACCGAGAGCAACTGTCTGTGGACGTGGAGCAAGAGCTAGTGTCCATACAACTGGAGCGAGAGTTAGTGTTTGGAGAGCTCGACGACAGCCAGTGTTCTTGGAGCAAGAGTTACAGCTATTGTTTTGTGGAGCAAGGGCCATGGCTCTCACCTTTGACCCATAGCTCTCACTCCTCAACCCTAAAGCAAGAGCATGGGTTGGTGGAGCCAGAGCTTGGTTCTCTCCGTCTATGGAACTGGTCTTCCAGAAACTGTTCTGGTCTCACTTTTCCCACCAGGGCTTCAAGCAAGCAGTAATACCATCATCTCTTTCCATCCAAAAATTTGAACCATGGTCTTTATACCCCCATAACCTTTCCTAACTCAATTATTTTACTTGTTAGTTTCAGGAATCTGTGTTTCTACTGCCAACCTCTCCTCTTTCCTGTTCGTTCCCTTGACGTTTGCATCACTGTCAGTTCTACCTTTCTTTTCACGAGCCTCGCTCCCATAAAGAAAATAATAAAATAAATATACAATTGTCCTGTACCTCAATCAAAATCCCCCCCAAAAAGGAATGATTTCAATCTACATCTGTTGCTGGCAAAAATAAAGAGATACAATTCAACAAAATAAATGCACGTCATATGGCATTTCCATTGATTGATGAATTTTGACGTACTAGTGCGTGGCCGTACGTGCGTGTCCGTATGTGCAAAAAAAACAACTTTCAAACAACCACACAGGCCGTTCCTTCACTCTCGTAAACGACGACTGGATTGGGGCATTGTGTTTATCTATAAATGCGCATAAGAAATCGAGAAATTATTAGAATACACTAAGTCATCACTATCCGGAAGTCCGTACGTTGATAACCCGTAAATGGGGAACGTGCTCTAACTTGGCCATAACTTGGGAACCACTTGTCCGATTAATTTCAAACCTTTTGAAAGGCAAACAAACAGAGATTGCTGGAATTATAGATGGATAGAAGATAGATACTGTGGGTGCAAAACGCCAAGCAATGTGTCCTGTCATTGTTAACTAAATGGTGCCCTTTCCCCATGCGCCACGCCTAGGCAGCAACGTGTCCTGTCATTGGTTTGGTAAATAAATGGCCATAACTTGGAACCACTTGTCCGATTAATATCAAACCTTGAAAAGGCACATCTCAGGTCCCCAGCAATATACCTGGCAAGTTTCAATGAGATCGGACCAGTGGTTGTCGAGAAACAGCGGTCACAGACACACACACACAGACACACACACACACAGACAGACACAACACACACACACACACAGATTGCTGGAATTATAGATAGATTTCTATTTCATGACAATCTTGAATTGATACACAATTGTGATGCAAGTTCGTCTTCTTCTTGTGTATAGCAGCTTGGCTGCCAGGTAGCAATCATTTTGTTGGGGCGCGACAATGCCGCTGAAGCTATGCCCCTATACCAGTACACTCATACTCATTTCGCCAACCTCGGAAGGATCACGACTGAGTTAACCTCACCTGGTGTTAATTCAGCAGCGAACAGAGCTCACACTCAGTTCTCAAGAAGTTCTCAAGCCAGCCATCTCTAATCACTAAGCCAACACCAGGGTACGCAAGTTGTTCTCACCATACCTGCAGATGAGTAGGCACAGGTTGTAGAACACTGGCACACTGATCACGAAGAGCCAGTTGTAATACAAGTTGCCTGATGGATTCAACACGAATGTCCGGAGAATACCGGAAAGGCTGTAGGTGGATAGAAGCAAGATGGTATTAAAAAGAAAAGAGTTGGACAGACTGGGCATAGACAAAGAAGGCTCATTGGAAAGGCTAAATGGTCACCCTAACTGGGATGGAGAATGAATCGAAATAAATGCTGTAGACCTAGAACACTACACAATGCACGTGGGACATTAGCACACAGTCGACACTGTTGAATGTGGTTAGAACGTCTGTATGTTCCAATTCCTGAAAACAATAATAACAGCAATATACAATTTATTGAATGATTATAATAAGTACCTACTTCTTTTTTCTCTCCTCGTTTTCTTCAAAAATGGAACTACTAGAAAGTCCGACCAGTGTTCTCAAAATCCTGTTCCTTATGGTCTGAAACTGTCGCACACAGGATCAGTAGTCAACAGAACTGGAGTTACCATGCCACAGGATAATTAAAAGATGATTTACACACCTGCTGGATGGTCTGCATGCTCTTGTACAACGAGTCCTCAACACCTGTTGAAACCATTGATCATTAACATCAAGGAAAGACCAAACAATGTGCATGTTCCAATAATTTTACTCAATCTTCAAGAACAATCCATCCAGGTAATCTAATGCATGTAAAACGTACGCACAAGGGTGTACCTATCATACTTACAGTCCTGTTTGAGGTTTTCTGAGTATACACTGTGCACCGACAGGTCAACAACCGAGCTGGTACTGCAGGTATTAAGGACTTTGTGCTGTAACGTACAATGAGGATCACAATGAGATTATCCTCTGTTTTTCCTTCTGGTTTGATGAACATCCAAGTGGGATAAGCTGCATGGGGGGGGGGGGGTGAAAGTGATTAGCTCGATAATTCTATA
>CM068960.1:21273822-21296499 GCA_035128595.1 Eptatretus atami
GTTCAAGTCAGAATTCCTCCTTGGACTCAAAGGTCAATCAGGTTTGGTCTTATTGGTACATATGCTGCTTGCATGTGCTGTTGGTAAACCCATGCTGAAAATTTTGCATCTCCCTTCTCAGGAATTCTTTGGTGTTTTATGCATATATATTGTTACAGTTGTGGGGGTAGATGGAAGAATTTAACATAAGGAATATAGCATTGTGTAGATTTGCTTTGTCTGGACGTGTCGGAGGCTCTCTCAATGTAACAAGTAGGGAATCTGTGAGCTTAAGTGTTACTGTCACCACACGAGGGGGTGGTGTCGTGTTCATGAGCTAGAGTTTCAGAAGAAGCTTCCCAAGTATGCAATCGCCACTCTGCGATTTTTTCCCCTATGTTTTTATATTTCACGATCAGCAATAAGGTGCAGAACACGTCCTAAAACCACTACAAGCGGGCAAAAGCCCTGCTTCAAGGGCGACAACAGGTGAAGTCACGCCCCCGGAGGATGACTGATTGGGCGTGATGTCAGAGGCTACCAGGCGTGCCGAGCAGGCAGAAGCCCCGCTTCCCAGTTTTGTGCGAGCAAGGCATGCCCCGGAGCGGAAGATTGTTAGACGTGAGCACGCCTGAAGAAGAAGAGGGCGTGGGAGGCTCATCAGAAGACCAAATTGGATGAGAGATTCGACAGAGCGCACGTACGAGGTCAGTGTGAGGAACGCATGAGGTCGAGTTGATCTTGGAGAGAATCAAAGAGTAGAGTTCAGGGCTGCGCATTTTGGAGAGCCGTGATCAAGAGGAAGGGGGTTGCGATTTTAGAGAGGCGAGAGTTGGAGGGTGAACGCACTCCGAGGAGGATGACACGACCCTTGTATTCGTGTTGAAGCGATTGGCTCACGTGGTGAGCAAGATGATGGCCTTGGCTCTTGGTTGGGTCGGTGAGGACGATCAGTGCCCAAGCCGTTGCACTGGGTCTCTGAGCTTTGGTGTGGAGTGCCGCTCGTGAATTGCCTGGTGTGCGATTTGTCCCGCTACAAGAGAAGCGCCATTTTGTTGCGCGCGTCTGCATGTGTGAATGTAAGCACTCAATTCCAAGTTCACAGGGACCAGTCTCGGCCAAGCTAAGTTCAAGAATAGTTGAAGGAAAGGTTTTTCTTTTATTTTGTTTCCCCGTTGTCTGTATTTGAGTCTGTGTGAAGAGGCGCCTCGATTTCGAATCATTATCAACGGTCCGCCTCCTATTAATAAGGACCGCTCGGCTCGTCCCGGGGGGCTGCAGTGTTAACCACCCATCACACAATTTGGGGTGGGGTTAACCTGGGCCGGCCCCCCTACGACAATATTCTCCACTGTTTTTGGCATATTACGTTACATTAATGATGGCTTGAAAAAGTTATCAGTAACCTCTGCTTAAGAGAACTATATAGCCTTGTTGCTTAGCGTTAGGTGGCTGGCTTGAATATTAGGCTCCTGATTCGAGTCCCTGTCTGTCGTTGAATTAACACCAAGTAGGTTGCTCAGCCTGTCGTTCTTCTGAGGTCGGGCAAAATGAGTACCAAGTTTACTGGTAATAGGGGCATTGCATCAGCCCCCAGCCAATGATGCTCCACCGACCACAGCTAATCACTGAAGAAGAATAAGAAGAGGAACTAACATGATCTGTGGACACATGGTTGACCTAATCGCGTCTTCTGTGTCGAGCATTCCAGCCTGGCCATATTATGGGACCTATTATGGGAAAAGACTTCAAACGCTGGTCAACACAGGCACCGCTGCTCGTGTTTCCTAGAGGGTCGGCTGGCTGTGGTGGCGGACGACGGGGTGACGCAGTTTGTGGTTCTTGGTGACGGGAACTACTTTGGAGAAATCAGCATTCTGAACATCAAGGGTAGGATTTGCACCACACCACAATGGCAATAACATGCCATGCTTGCAATTTTCCATACAGCTCAGGTCTGTGAAGTGTGAAGATTCAAATCGGATCCAATAAGTAGTGCAGAACACCAAGAAATTTGTCTTTACCGGACAGTTGCTGGACCCATGTCTTCAACATTGCAAATTATAAGAAAAACCTCATGAAAAGCAAACTGCCATAGTTTAGGAAAAATCACACTTGAATAAATGAATGAGAAATGCCAACAATGACATACGGGAGTGAAACAAATGTCTCTTACAAAGGAGGTGAAGCAAAATTGAACACCATTTAAAGAGACACAGACTAGAGGGGTCAAAGAACACCTTACCCCACGCAGTCTTGAGAAACAAGAACATAGGTGGGATGTATGGGCAGCAAATTTGATTGGGTGTGACGACGTAAAATGCCGTAATTTTTTGGCCAAGTTCTGATAAACGAAAGGGTTTTGAAAGTGCCAAAAAAAGCGATTTGTGTTCTGGTGTTCAATTTAAATAAAATAAACATTTTCAAAGTTGTCGAAAAACAAATTCGAATTTTACCGCTATTGATGCAGCGTCTTTTACACCACCTTATTTAACACGATAAATTTAGCTATTCGTGCCTGTTGTCTCAGTGCTTATTACATCATTAAAAACGGTGAGCTTCCTGTTTGGAATTATTTTCAATTTTGTTGGATTGCCAGGCAGTCAGAGTAAAAACTAGCCGGGAGGAGACGATGGTTCGTGGACATTATTGAACAATGCCACGATAGGTACAATTGAGTTAGTGGAAGCTTTTGAGGAAGCCCTACCGTAAAAACCTATCTCTTCCTTCAAAATTGACCAAATCAAATCGGATTTTTTATATGTTGTACTTATGGACATTACGCACAGCTTCTAGGAAATGAAATTGCAAGAAAAAAATCGAGAAAAAAATAAAATAAAAAGTTTAAGTGGGCATGGCTCCACCCACAAGGGGCGTGGGACGCCCCTCATACAAAAAGACACAACTAGACCATGATATCTAGCTTGTGTCCAAGTTTCATGAAGATCGCGTCAAACGTCACGGAGCTATGCTCTGGAGAGAGTCACAAACAGACAGACAGACAGACAGACACAACGAAAATAGTGGTCACTGCTGGCGCCCACGAACCAATATTACTTCGCTCCGATCTGCGCATGTGTGATCGAGATGAATTCAGAGACAAAGTACTGCTAAACTGCAGGTTATTTTTCCAGTTCGAGTTCAAAATAAAACTTTCAATTGAAATCAAGTTGTTCCGCGATCATAAACTAACTTTTATAGACAGACAAAGTGAACCAATTGCTTTACCCCTCTTTTTGCTTCGTTCACACGGGGTAACAAGAAGACAAATCAACTGATCAGACAGATAATGAAACTCGACGACATATTGGTCACGAACAAAAAATGAAATTGAACTGGGCTGAATGAATAGGAAGAACGGACAACCGATGTACAAGAAACATAAACTGGCAACAAACAGAAAGAAGCACTAAGAAACCTAACAATTGGAATGACAAGAAATTTTTTTAAATCCACTGTTGAGACAAATGCCCCCCCACTGTCCCCCACCTCCCAATTGTGAAGAATGGACCATGTTGAGAGAGGCCTTCATCCTGCAGTGAACCAAAATAGGATAATCAACTAACAACCCCCATGCAAATGTGACAAATGAGAAATATTGTCCTGCTTCTCACGAATTGTGCAATACCGGTAGCCTTATCGAGTTATTTATTTTGTATACAACGTGAAGGGTCGTGGAAGAGCTGGGATACAGAATGGATCAGGGCACAACAGATAAAAGGGAACAGTAGAGAGGAGCAACACCAACAGCAGGACCGAGTGACAAAATAGGAGACGGATGAAGAATGGGGGATGTGGGGAACAATGAGGTGCATGGGTTGGACAAGATGGACACAGAAGCAAACTCTCAGGAAGGAAAACTGGATGTTTAGAAAAAAAGGTGGGCTTGGGGGTTTAACAGGGGCACTGACTAACTACTCAAGTGTGTAACTTTGTCTTTCTTTTAAGGCAGCAAGAGTGGAAACAGAAGAACAGCCAATATCCGGTCTATCGGATACTCTGACCTCTACTGCCTCTCCAAGGACGATCTCATGGAAGCTTTAATAGAATATCCAGATGCAAAGAAGGTGATCAAAAAAAAATAATAAATATCAAAATTCAGCCAAAACTTTCAATAGATAAGGAAGATTTCCTATCATCGTACCTGACTTAAAGAAGTGGATTGTTTGCTCATCTTTACATACGGTTTGACGTATTTTCAATGTTTTCCATCCCAACATTCTCACTGCACAACATTCCCTTCCAACCTAACCACCTATAAGATGCTGGAGGAAAAGGGGAGGCAGATCCTCGTGAAAGATGGACTCATAGATGAGGAGGCTGCAAACGTCGAGGAGCCGAGGAACACAACCGAGCAACTTGACAACCTCGAGTCGGGTCTGGAGGCCACGAAGACGCGTCTTGCTAGCTTTTTGGCCGAAACGTTTGCAGCACATGCCGTGCTTAACAGCGGATCACACGACTTGAGATTCTGATGAAATTGGTGGAGGAGTGAATGAAGTGTGAAAACATTGGGGTGGAGAAGCATTGGGACTGGGTGGGGGGGGGGGGGGGGAGGAGGAGAGGTCGTCATTAAGCGAGAGACATCTCTTTATAATGAGCTCCATTTACACCAACATTTAGTTTCATTTCTCAAAAACATGGACATGCACAATGTATGTTCTCATATTACCAATCACAATGCTATCACAACTAGAAACGGCACTCGGTAGAGCACATACCTCCACCAGGCTGAACAGTTTACGTTTTGTATCCCAATTACAGGCTAGATCTGAATCAAATCAGTTTGTTCTCATCACCTAACAAACTCGCCCACAAAATTTTGTCATAACTCAACCACAACTTTTTGAGATATCGCGCTATATATTGTTTTTGTCCCGATCCCTCAATGGTGAAGAATCACTTAAAAAATTCGAGTACTGTATCCAGATCTGGATCTTCACCAACATCAAATAATTTCATCCTTGACACACATCCAACCTCCATAACTTTTTGAGATGTCCTGCTCACAAACAAACACACAAACAAGGAGACAGACAAACAGAGGCGAATACACAACCTCCATCCAACTTTGTTGGCGGAAGTAATTACATTGTTACTATATTATATTTGCTGTGATTTGACACCTATTAATTCAACAACAATCTTTCCAAAAAGTGTCAATTCCAAAAACTTCTTTGTGAGTGCATCAAAAAGGTTGTCTATAACCGTACATGTATATAACAGGTCATCTCCCAACTTGGAACATGATGGTCTGTCGCGCAAAAATGCATCAAGTTGGACCGGTATATGTATGCGGACCAAGAATACAGCAACTGACATCGCAAGTGCTTGTGTGAGCAAGCAAAGCATTCCATAATGTCCAATCAGGAAGAGGATAAAATTTCCAAAATTTATTCACAGACGTGGAAGGAAAGCTCATTGATTACATCAGAGCATGTAACCGTAGCTTGGTCTCGCATCAGTTGGTGGATGCTGAAGATCCCCCAATGTCTTTGTACAAAGATGAGACGAGTTATTGCCAGCACCCTGAACAAATTACAAACTACTGCCCGTATCTGCAGGTGCACCGCATCGGTGGCACAGCCGTGATTCAGCAATGATGCAAGCAAGTGGGTTGAACGCATAATTGAATCCCAATCAAAGATGAATTTTCTGACAACTTCAAACCTGGTGTGAGGGGTCCAGAGTGCATCTTGCAAACGTTCACAATGAAGACTAGAACGGCACTCGGTAGAGCACATACATTGGCCAGGCTGAAGTTTATCTTTTGTGTCCACCGATACGACGGATCTGGACCCGGACCTGAACCAAAATCGAATCTGCTTGTTCTCGTCACCTACCCAACTCATCCACCAAGTTTTCTCATAATCCATGCACAACTTATTGAAATATAATGCTCTATATCGATTTGGCCCCATCTCTCAACGATGAAGAATCACCTAAAAAAAATTCTAGTTTCCGAAACCCGATTTTCACCAAAATCTAATCAATTTTTCCTTCTCACACACCCATCCTGTCCACCAAGTTTCGTCCAAATCCGTGCATAATTTTGTGAGATACCCTACTCAGACAGACAAACAGAGAAACAAACGGGTGAAAATATAACCCCCGTCCACCTTTCGTGGCGCAGGTAAATATCAGAATGCCAGGCTGTTCAGGGCTCAATCCTGCAAACGTCATCGGAGTAAATACCTGCCCTGGAAGAGCATTGTGAGGTGCTGCTGAAGTGAGGTGCTGTTGAACTGCTCAACATTGATAGGAGTGGTGCAGGATACTCGTAACATCCAACGGTTCCTTTCTGGTCCGCTGGTTGGATTCATCGTTTCACTCGTGGCTCTCACCCAACTTGCACCCATGGCCCTTGTCCAACAGATTACTTTATTGTGTCTCTCTCCATTCATTATCAAGATTGTCTGTTGGACAAATTAAATCACTGTGCTTAGACAGTTTATCCATTATTTTCTTGAGATTTCTTTCCCAGTGCCTGCAGTTTTCTGATCTGCTGCCAGGGAAGGACCTATTGATTTTACCTGCGTTTGTCATTCCACGTCACTGATGGTTGCCTGGACACAGTTCATACCTTGGATTTCAAGGCACCCCTTCATGGCCCGTAGCACATCGGAGTGTTGTACGACAGGAAAGGGTTAATTACCATCCGTCACCAAGCCAGGACCAGACACTGCGGCACTATAGGGTGAGAGACCAGCACGGATCGGCCGCAAATATCACGAGGTCTACCTTCACAATGGCGGGTCGCGGAGGTCTCTGGTCACCCAAAGACCTGATTTGCTGCATCCTATTGACATATGGTAAGCAATGTTGTTTTCATTTCCATATTACACATAC
This sequence comes from Eptatretus atami, assembly GCA_035128595.1. NCBI lineage: Eukaryota > Metazoa > Chordata > Myxini > Myxiniformes > Myxinidae > Eptatretus > Eptatretus atami. The sequence continues at coordinate 21,280,651 of CM068960.1, forward strand.
CATGACCATAATTAACCTACATCATCAGACATCCTCCATTTATTCGTGCATACCTGCTCGTGTACCGGCAGTGCGCCTTCGGAAGGCGATCAAATTGCGAGGTCCCATTCCGTGCCTCTGGATAAGGGTCACTTCCGCATGCAAATCATTCGGCACCCTGCGCCCATCATGCACACCATTCGTACGGTACCATCAAATCGTGCTCCATGCTTTTAATTGCCTTATTCGTACGGCACGCCGAGATGCGAACCGACACGTGAACTATCGGACAGGACTTTGCACGTGGGAAGAGCTTGTCATGGAAATGTGAATCCGTAAAGGACATCCTTAGGTCTCCATCTCATGTGCACCATGATGGATTATTATTTATTGGTATGCAGCCTGTGGCTGCTTGGCTGCAAAATCTTCTGGGGGCACGGCTGTGCCGCTGATGCAGAGCCCCCCCTGTTACCAGTACACTGGTGCACATTTCGCCGACCTCGATAGAATGACGGGCTGAGTCAACCCACCTGGTGTTAGTTCAACGGTTATTGAACTCAAGACGCTAAGATCTTAAGCCAACCACCTTAACCGTTAAAACCAACACCATGCCTACTGTTGTAGATCTGCACTGTGGTAGATGTGCACAGTAGGAGGTCCATGGTAGATCTGCTTAGTGGTAGACGTGTACCGTATCTGCACCACTGTGGATGTGCAACGACACTAATTTTTATTTATTTTTAATTTGTACATCAAGTCGAGGCTCATGCAAGAGCAGAAACATATAACAAGGCAGGAGACAAGAGAGGCGGGAGAGGGAAGCACAAAATAGTGGGGAACAGAGACAATAGGAGAACTGTGGAAGGGAGAGGAATGGGGCAGATTAGACAGAGTAACAGATGGACACTAACGGACTTTCAGGAAGGAAAACAGGGAATTTGAAGGAGGTGGGTTTAAGGTGGATTAATGGGGTAGAAAAATATCAAGATTTTGGATGAAGGAAGATATGAGATGGTGGTAGAACAGCTGTTTTGAAGACCTGGAGGTCAGAGTGGGATCGAAGTGATGTGTGGAGCTTGTTCCAGAGCAGGGGGAAAAAAAAAAAAAAAAAAAAAAAAAAAAAAAAAAAAAAAAAAAAAAAAAAAAAAAAAAAAAAAAAAAAAAAAAAAAAATAAAAAAAAAAAAAAATAAAAAAAAAAAAAAAAAAAAAAAAAAAAAAAAAAAAAAAAAAAAAAAAAAACAAATAAAAAAAAAAAAAAGAGAGAAATGAAAGGGTGAAGGTCAGCAGTGATTCTTGATTTGCGGCAGTTTCACCAGAAGGGGGCTTTTGGCAACCATGAGGCCCTGAGGAAATATAGGGGGGGACAGATCGCAGGCAGAGCAGAAGGGGGGGGGCAAGGCCAGAGAGGAGATGGTAGAAGACAAAGACCACACCTGCTCTGTGAGAAAGCGAGAGACCCAAAGACCAGGCTTCATCGCAGGAGGTACCAATGATCCAAAAGCCTTAGTTTCCACAGCGTGAAGTCAGATATGTGAGAGGCAGGAGCACCAGCCAGAGGAGAGACAGTACTCCATCAGACTGTGGATGAAAGTTTTGTAAATGGGTAGAAGCTCAGGTGTGCCAAGGAAGGACTTTGCACGACTAGGATGCCCAATCGGCAAATAGCTTTGGAGGCCAGTTTGAAGATGTGGCTTTCCAGGAAAGATCATGGCAATAGTCAGGTCCAGAAGTTTGAATGAAAGGACTTCTTCAAGGGGATTGTTGAGAAAGTAGATAAGGGGGTTTACAGAGGTCCTTTTGGAGAGACCTCGTGAGAGTGTGAGATTTGTCAGGATTGAAAGATATGTTCCACGTGATGGACCACGTGATTTTATCCAGATCTGCAGAGAGTGATGAGGCTGCTGCTTGCCATCTGAGGGATGACAGATGGTACAGCAGATAATGTATGCTGATTTACAAGCAATGGCAGATGACCTTGAGCAAATAGAAGGTGAATATAACAGAGAGAGGGTGAGCAAGAGCAGAGGAGCAAGTTTTTAGGACACGTGGGCTGATGCCGTCTGGACCGGTTGCAGAATCAGTCGAGGTTTGACAGCAAGCTCTCCACATTGTCAGGAGAAAAGGATACAGAGTCCAGGAACAGCTGGGTGTGACTGGGTAAGGTGGTTCAGAAAGCAATGGGTTTGGGACACAAGATTTAGAAGCAAACACGGAGTTTAGCATTCAGCCTTTTCATGCGCGTATCAGCTGTGCAGCCATTGAGGTAAGGAGGGATGGAGGCAGAACGTCACCAGAAACTGACTTAACGAGATGCCACCACGATTTGGAGGGAGAGAGGTTTGAGAGTTCAGACTCGAGATGAGAAAGATGTTGCTTCCTGGTTCTCCTGAAGGTAGAACACACTTTGTTCCAAGCTTTGTGGAAGGAACTGAGATTGCCTTCAGTTGGATTAGCCTTCCATGAGGCAAAGGCAAGTTATTTTAAGAAAACTGCCTGTCACAAGCTTCAGTGTACCATGGGCGGGAGGAAGTTTAGGGACAACTGTAGACGAGATGGGATAAAACTGTGCATGAGAGAGCAAAAACCTCAGTTTAATTGCACACCTCAGTTCGTGTGTTCCAGAAGCAGGATTGATCGGCATATCTCAGTGGAGTCAGTACACACTGTACACTGTCACCGTGCTATGCGAACTGAGGTGTGTCTCATGTCTGGAGCAGTTAACCAACCGTCGGTGTTCATGTGCTTACTGTGACCGTGTGTGTTTATTGTGGACCTGCTGGGCCTATCGTTTGCATGCGTATTATGTGCATATCATGCGAGTACAAATCGGGCTGAACAGTTAAATTTTGTATCCCAATGATAGGCCAAATCTGAATCCGGACCTGAACCAAAATCAAATCAGCTTGTTCTTGCCACCACCCCAACTCATCCACCAACTTTTGTCATAACTCGTCCACGTTTTGAGATCTTATGCTACATATACAGGGTGTCCCAAAAAAATGTACTCCAAAACCAGTTATGAGGAGCCAAAATGTGAGTACATTTTTTTGGGACACCCTGTATATATATATATATATATATATATCCATCCTTTTTGGCCCCATATCTCAATGGTGAAGAATCACAGAAAAATTTCTGGATCCGGATCTTCACCAAAATCGAATCAATTCGTCCTTGTCACACACCCAACCTGTCCACCAAGTTTTGTCCGAATCCGTCCATTAACTTTTGAGTTGTCATGCCGACAAACAGACAGACAAACAGGGGTGAAAACATAACCTCTGTCCATCTTCGGTGATGGAGGTAAATATGGTGAATTTTTTCGGCTGTATTTTGTTGCGGCAATCGCGCCAATCAGCTGGACTGCCTACAAGAAACAATGTAAATATTTTGATGTGGAGGCTTCACTTTGAGCCATGAGGGGTGTTGAAAAGTGTTTCAGAATGAGATTTTTTCAGTTTCCCAATAAACGGCATATTCGTCTTTTAATTCTCAATATCTAATTATGTACACGAAGTAAGGGTGTGTGTGTCTCCATAATGTGGGTTTCAGAAGGTGGAATGGAACCCTCCCAGGACTCGAAATGTCCACCTTCATTTTGGTGAAGGATCACGATTCAAGGCCGAAGTTGTGAATTTGTGTTGGTCTCAGTTTTTGGTTTTTTTCTTTCCGAGGGCTCTTTCAGGATCATCGCTAACCCCAGACAGCATCCAACCTTAGTTAGTTTGTGGTAATGTTCCCAGGGATGGTTTGTTGGGTCCTTGTGAGGTTATTGTCATCATTCCCGTTGCTCCAATTATCACTGGTACAATTTCGGCATCTTCAGCTTCCAGGATCTTTTCACTTCATTCTAGAGGTTTTGGTATTTGGTCATTTTATTGATTTCTGCATTATTTAGACCAAAATCACTGTGTACTGAAACCTCAATCACCAATGCTTTCTTTTCCTTTTTGTATCTCAGTACTATGTCTGGTCGCAGTGCTTTGTTTTCTATGTTCACACCGGATTGTATCATCAGGTCATACATGAGCATTATGTCTATGTTTTCAATGATTGATTTTGGTTCATGTTTCCATGAGTTTTGAGGAACTGAGATAAGGAGATTTCTGCAGATGTGCCATTGGATTACTCCACATATCTTGTTGTGCCTTTGGGTGTGTAGCTGTTCTGACACGAGTTTTTTACATCCCGAGAGGAGGTCGCTGGCGATTTCTGTTTCTACCTTGCAGAACCTACACTTGTCCGATTGGCTCAGTCCCGCCATTTTTATTTAAAGCCATTCGTGTAATGTCCCTGGCCTTGGGCATTTATAATGATTCATTAAGCCTGGTGTTGGCTCAGTGGTTAGAGTGGGGGCTTTGGATCCTAGGGTCCTGAGTCCAAGCCCCGTTGGCTGCTGAATTAATATACCAGGGGGTTGACAGCCTGTCATCCTTCCGAGGTCGGCGAAATGAGTACCAGTGTGAGTACCAGTACTGGTAGCGGGGCACTGCATCAGCGACACAGTCACGCTTCCAAGAAATGATAGCTACCGTGGCAGCTAAGCTGCCATACGCAAGAAGAAAATGATTCATTCTCTGCCCAATTGAGCTGACCTCTTCTTCGCCATTCCAGTGATCCTTTGTTTATCCCCAATCTGTCCAACTCGATTATATATATATATATCTTTGCTCTTTTGTCTTTCTTCGAATTGTCATTATGTATCTGCTGATATTTCGTTTTGTATTTTTTGCAATCATTGAGGCTGTATATGTTGCCGTTTTGGTTTGGTGTGTGACATCTTCTATTCACACCTGTTTTTTGCAAGGTGAGTGAGAGATATCTTTTCTGGCCTGTTGTGTTCATACTTGTGTACAAATTGGAGTCGGTAATCTGTTGAAATTTTCACGTACTCTGCTCATCAATCCTCCAGTCGTCAGCTCTGTGCATTTGATTGAGTCCCATCAAGCAACCACCACCTCCTTTCATCGGCAGGTACATTCTTGGGATGCACTGATTGTTCGTGTGTGTGTGTGTGTGCGCACGCGCATGCGCGCACATCACCACAGGAGGATGTGATCTGAAGGGAAGTAGAGATACCAGACGACAAGTGGTATGATGACGCAACAACATAAAAGGCAAAGTGCCTTTCCACGTAGCGTAAAACCCAAGAGCTATAACTCAGTCGACAGCGGCACACGGCTGACCAACTAGTAAACCAAGTTCAGTGTCAAATCTGCCTGCGAACCTTCAGGAGAGAAAGTACCATGAAGACACATAAGTGCCCGTCAGAATGCCAAAACCCCACCAGTGAGCAGCAGGAAGCTGTGCAATGTCCAGTTTGTCACAAATGCTGTGCCAACTGAGGGGGCCTTGCAGTGCACAGATGTTGCTCAACCTCTTCGTGGCAACCAGGCCCAACTAACCCTACTGGAGCCAGTTTCCTCTGAATCTCTTATGGGGGTGGCATGACTATGAAAGGGCATCAGCACAACAGGACAGTCCGAATGGTACAGAGGTAGCACACTTACCTTTAATCTGTCTAGTCTGGGTTTGATTCCCAATCCGACTATAAACCGTCCGATTGGTGCTTCGCAGGGAAGGTGTTGTATCACAGGTTGCAGCGACCCTTGGATGGACGTTAAGCTGGGGGTCCCATTTGCCAGCATTATTTGTTTAGTTGGTCTCTTTCTTGAAGAATTGGCAAAAGATGATAAAGCATTGGGACCAGATAAACATCCAATAGTAATGAAGGAGATGGCAGAGAAGATAGGCATGATGTTATAACATCATGCTAATCTGTATGTGCTCTGCCAACGTGTGTCCACATCATTGATGTATTATTGGCTAACCTTTGCTCGTACAATGTGATAGCCGTCTATTATCAAAAGGAGAAGCATCCGTCTGTCCGTCACGTTTAATTATAAAGGGTTCCGGCTGTTGTGGAATTTTTTTAAAAGCTACCATTGGAAAGCTAATAATGAATTTACTTGGAACAAAAAATTTGTTTGGTTAATCATAAACATGTCCGTTTCAAAAATCAATCTTTCCAGGACAGAAAAAGAAGAATAAGGAGGAGGAATGGGAGCTTCATGCAGTTGTTGCGACAGTAACATTGATAATTCGACAGCAGGAACCCTTTCGAAGGACATGGAAAGATCACACAAAACTATATACAGCAATACCATACTTCTTGAAGCAATGGAAACAAATACAACTAGCATCCGTTGAAGACAAAGTCTTCGATATCCCCCGCCATAGTAAATGAGGATTAACAAACTTATATTCCCTAAGCGTGTGCAATATGTATGTGAAGTTTCCCCTTGATCTGACCAGCCGTTCTGGAGAAGATGTTTGAAGGTTTTAGGGTAAATTCAACATGGCCGCCAAACCATGTGACCTATCAATTAGAAATTAACAAACTTCTGAAAGGATGTCTTGGGGAAAGTGTATGTGAAATTTTGTCTCAATCTGTCCAGCCGTTCTGGAGAAGAAGATTTTTAAAATTTATTAATTTTCAATCCAAGATGGCTGACGAACCATGTGACCTATGACATCATAAATTTACATTCTGCCTCCAATCCTCCAGTGAAATAAGTGTGTGAAGTTTCGTGTTAATCGGATGAGGTGTGCTTTTCTATCCAAGATGGCCGCCAAACCATGTGACTTGTGACGTCATAATTTTTACTATGTATGCAGACATGATGGAAGATGATAGTTGCAAATTTTCACTTCGTTAGGTTATGTGATTCCAGAGAAAACATTATTTAATATTTTTCTTGAATCCAACATGGCTGCCAAACCATGTGACCTATCAATTAGAAAATATCAAAAGGCACCAGCTCACCACTTGCTTGATATGTGTACCAAATTTCGTAAATATATCTTGAGGGGATTTGTAGTTAAGCTCCGGAAACGAAATGTGACGGACGGACGGAACCCATTTCTATATCCCCCGCCAACTTTGTTGGTTGGCGGGGGATAATAAACACAGTAGCACACAAACAACAGCCACAGCCACCACGGCAGCAGCAGCAGCAGCAGCAACAACAACTAAGTGTTGGAAACATCCTTTTTCGTGTATTTCTCTTAACTTTACATCCTCATTGAGATTCAGAGATAGACATGCAATATGTTTGTGAAGTACACGCTGTCTTTTCATTAAACCCGCCAGCAAAGCAACAGGTAGGCAAGGCTTGTTGTAACATCCACATCACTGATCCGACCAGACGTCAACTGGTTGTTGGCATCCAAAATTTTCTATGCCTTCCAGGGTGTAAAACCTTTTCATAAATATGAGACAATTCACGACATGTGGATATAAAATGGTTGGAAAGTTCATCTCGCTTCTGGACCATGCTGTATTCAGCAGTTAATATGAGTCTGCATTGCCTATAACCTGTATTTTGTTATAACATCGCTCCCTAGAACAGTGTCTCACATATCAACGAGCTTCGACCCAAAATGTTTGGCCATGACAAGCACACGAAGCACAACACTACCAGTTCTCTACTTCACCGATCATTAATGGACGTTCTTTTGTTTTCCAAGATGGCCGCGGGGTCGAGTGTGCAAACAAATTGCTGATGTCACCAAACACCCGACATTGCGCTCGTGCTGTGTACATTGCACCGATCAGTGCATCATGCATTCATAACAGTACATGTATTGTAAATGGATTGATTGCATGTATGCATATACTCTGCGTGTGCCGTGTACATTTTATGTGCGTATTTTAGGTGCACGTACGTACTGCACTGTACGTGCGCCAGCCGCCGCTGTTGCAAGTGGTGCGAGCGCTGGTGAGGACGCTGGGATCTCTCTCGAAGACAACGGAACCACATGTCTGATGGCCAAATTCGCCATCAAATTCCTCATTCCGTATGATGTGTGGGCCAGCAACTTCGTGGATGTGAGTGTACACGTCTGGTACACGGCAGTGAAAACAACACCGAAAGCCAGTGCTGTAGTGCTTACTGCTCCCTGTCGTGGCTGAGATATGTACAATGGTGTGTGCAAATTGCTTTACGAGCTAAAGTGGAGTTGGAGGACGTTATTTTTTTTTTTTTGCACCTTTGGCAACAAATAGTCATGACCAATAACGTGGGGAAGTATCGTTGCGGTTCAGTCATGTGGCCGAGTAGTCCTTCATGAGACCACACGATGGCAGTTGTGGCCTCTGTTTTCATCCAAAGAAAAATGGCGAGGAATCGATAAGTGTGCCGGCCCTTGGATGGGTGTTAAACCGGGTGTCCCAGCTGCTAGTACAAGTTGGAAGACGTCGTCCTTTACGATGAGGAGGCGAGTTATCCCCAGCCCTCTGGCCAAATTATAAATTCCTGCTCCAATCAACAGGGAGCACTGCGTCAGCGGCACAAACACGTTCCTAGCTAATGATAACAAAATGCAACGAAGTGCTTTATCTGAAAGAAGAAGAGTCAGTCAATTACCAATCATGACCTGCTTGCCCAACCACCCCCAATGTTTTAGGAAGGCATTAAAAAAAGAAAACCCCCCCCAAAAAAGGGTGAACTGTTATTCCGATAAATGTGAATCACAGTTAAATTAAACGTGAGGAAATATCGTCCTAATTTGTACACACCAAATATCTTGAGTAACCTCAACTTCACCCAGAACTCCCTCCCAAAATCTCCGGTCTTTACCACCAATATCCCCATCCACTAAAAAAATCGAATGTTTGTGCCAATATGCTTTCGTTTTTGTACATACTCCACGATGCATCAACTCATTACCCTTATCTTTTGTGCTCTTTCAGCTGGTGACGGAGGAAGCAACCATAGCCATGCCTAAAAATGTGAAGATCAGAGGGAACTGCGCAGAATCAAATACTTCACAAAAGCCAGAGCTCATACTATCCTGGCATGAGGAATCTTACGTCCTCAACCTTCAGTTTGACACGGTTAGTACAACCATGCATACCACTCCCACGTTGTTCCCAGACATCATGATAGGAAGAAATATGGAGTACAGAATGCTCTCAATTTTTATCATGAATCAATCATCTGGCTTACTGGTAAGCACACTCACCAAAAATAAAATCAAAAAGTCTGGTTGGTAGCTGGAAGCCAGGTAGTTCAGTCATGAGGTCGTCAACAAGTTCCTTGTTGGGAACCTCAAACCAACCACAAATCACGCCACTGAATGTTTACGTCTTTTACAAAGAGCAGGAGCCTTTCTCCACGTATCCAGAAAGGCTTCCTCAATGTTTGATGGTTCGGTGGTGGCGGCGAGTTTATGATTAGACAGATGCAGAGCTATGGGTTACTTGGTATCTTGGAGTACTCTCTCAATATGGCTGCATCCCACTTCGTGTTTGGTGGACGCATATAGCACAGTATTGGCAGCAACTGACGAGGTGATGATTTAATAATCCCACTGATTATAAACATAATTAACATGTATTTAATGCAATCGGTTGTCGTTTATCAATCTTTTTTTTTTCTTTTTTCCATAGGAAGACTCACAAGACAAGAAGCAGAAGCAACAAAAGTTCTGGAAAATCACCAAAATCTCCTTCACTTACGACACATCAGACACGACCCATTTCAAGGAAGCCATAAATGGTGGGATAATCTCCATAATCATGAGCTAAATATGGTTACAATAACGTCTTTCATAACGTGAAGTAGCCTATTTGGTTCTGTGTACACCTTCGAATCATCTCGTTCAGTATTCAATTCCAGCAGATATTCGAGGTACACAAAATACATTTACTTAAAAAATATATATTTTAATGTCATGCCAAACGTGACTTTGCAGATGAAAATTAACGAAATAACAGACAAAAGACAAAGAGACAAATGCCCTGAGAAGACTGGATCATAAATTGCTATTTCCATTGTGCGTGTATAAATAATACAATATTATAAATATATAAATAAATTGACTCCTCCACTGCTCTTCGAATCGAAGAAGCTGCAGAGAGCAACCAAGGAAGGGTACCAAGGTAAGCCCTTTGCCGTTTCAAACCCGTCCGAGAGTTCTTCCACAGCTATAAAAACAGACATTCAAAAATAGGACACACATGAGACTCCCAATACCACACAACCCCTCAGCTGCTGGACCGGTTTCATCACTTATTGGCAAATCATCAGCAACAGGGCTTACCTTGGTAGCCTTTCTTGGTTGCTATAAGCAGCTCCTTTGGCTGGAAGAGCATGAGAGGAGTCGATTTATTTATATAATCCTAGTCACCTGGGTTTAATTGATTAGGTGAGAGCTGATGGGTTATTCCCTCCTTTCACAGGTGAGAGATGTGCGTGGGTCTTTCTTTAAATTACATACATATATATATATATATATATATATATATATATATATACTCTACCGGTCTAAAGTTTTAGAACACCCCCATTTTTCCAGTTTTTACTGAAATTTAGGCAGTTTAATGCTTCAATGTACTCTGAAATTAAATCGGAGAACAAATAAACAATTGCAGATAAAAAAAGAAATCATGGAATCCTTTTGTTGAACAAAATTTAATCTAAATTTTTGACTCATCAAAGTAGCCACTTTTTGCAGATATTGTTACGGATTTGGAAACCTTGTGCACACAAACAGCCAGAGTCCCCGTAGTTCAGTTATTTCGATAAGTACGTGTTTATAGTTAGAACCCATCCCCTATGTCTAATGCGAATTTCGTGTGTGCGCTACTAGTTATTTTTTTTGTAAGGTTTTTACAACAACAACTACAACGCCACCATCCCTCACTCGACCCAGTCGCCATTGCCCACGTGTTTTTGGCTGAGGGCGTGGGCGGAGCCTCCGTCGCTTCGGATCGAGGCTCCGCCCCAAGGAAGGGCATATAGCGTTTCCTCCAGGCCAGCTGAGGCTACAGGGCAAACAGGCTCAGGTTGAGGATCAATCTGCAACACAAGCAGCCTCCGAGTCAGCTAAGACAACAGGGCAGACACAGGCTCAGCTTGAGTTTCAACGTGCAAGACAAGCAGCCTTCAGGACAGCCTGTTGGGCATCCCTAGAAGGTGAAGCATTTCAATAAAAGTCCACGTGCATTTTGCAACACCCAAGATTGGTAATTCATACAAAACCACAAGGCCAACGTTCCCCAATTTGTCATCCAGGAAATATTTCAGTACATGCTGCATTGAATTTCCCCAGGCAACTCCGGCTCATATGTATTTTTAATAAACATGAATAAATTCCTGCATGTAAATATGTGTGTGCGTGTGTGCGTGTGTGCGTGCGTGCGTGCGTGCGTGCGTGTGTAAAAGTAACAGTGTCAATTCAGAGCAGGCCGAAGGCTGAGCTTTTTGAACTCTGTATCAGAACTGCACTACCAGAGGTCATGCAAACAACCAAAGAGAAATTTCACAATGTATCAGTACAAACAGAAAATCAACAAGTATCCCAAACAAAATGACTGACCAATGTTACACTTGTTGGGGGCATCGTCAGGATTAGTGTCGACCTGGGAGGTCAGACACCTTGTCCCAATGCCACGGAGTATTCAAAATGGAGATGGGTTGGAGACCTCTGCAAAATACAGCTCTGAGATGCCACTATAGATGGATGACTTGCTGCAAAATGGTGGGGGATCTTTTATATTTGCATTCTCAGTTTCAAACAACTGCAATCAATAAGTGAGAGTTATTGGCTGGGATTGCCATCATGGGTGAGAGACCTTCCTGACGTGGTTACGTCACATCCAGCATTTTCACATGAGGCTTCAATATCGGATTCACAAACGATTCATTTTCATGTTTCATGTTTCTTCCTTGTACCTACAATCCTCAAAAAATATTGGAAGTAGAGAATGATAAAGATCCCTTCCATCCATCCCAGATATCAATGATCTTTGTTATTTGCTTGCTCAGGTGAATATACACAAAAATGTTCTCAATCATCTATTTTCCCCATCATCAAATATAATTAATAGAGTTTGAGGCCATCATTGTCAACATGACACATTTTGTTGTTCAGCATCAAACTGACCACAGAAGGAAGAGAACAGGAAAAGAGTGGCAGAGACCAACATCATCAGATTTTAAAAACAGATAAGTCTGCAAAAGACAAGGTTTTGGAGAAAAGAAAAAGCTTACGTGGGAGACATCATGCCATAGCGATGGGGCACAGACATCTTGAAGGATTGGAAAGAATGTATGACATGACAAGTTTGGTGAAGCAATGCCATAGCTGAGAAAAAAAGGACTGAGGAGTGGAGGTGAGCAGAAAGCATGGACTGCGGAGAGGTACTAGAGGATGGGTCATTTTGACAAGGAAGGCAATGGGCAAAGAGGGCAACACCTCAAAGTGGGGAAGAGCCTCCACCTGCAGAGTACTTGTGAGTGTAATGGTCTTGGACTCAACCAACTAGAAGATGCAATTCAGAAACACAAACTCAGAGGGAAGCCACACAAAATGGCACTGTGGGTCAACACCGAGAGCAGTTCAATATTCCGTGGTGAGCAAATGAAACTGGGTCTTGGGAAGAATTGTAGAATGTAGCCATTATTATTTGAGCTCTGATATAATTAATCCAAGGGATAAAATGACCAGATTGCAATGAATCTTTAACATGATCAGTTCAGATTATCATTACCTCCACCACCAAAGATGGATGGAGGTTGTTTTCACCCCAATCTGTTTGTTTATCTGTGAGCAGGATATCTCAAAAAGTTAAGGACAGATTCAGACTATATTTGCTGGACACGTTGAGTGTTTCACAACGACCAATTAATTAGATTTTGGTGAAGATCCGGATACGAGAATTTTTCCAAGTGATTCTTCATCATTGAGAGATCGGGCTAAATCGATATAGAGCACAATATCTCAAAAAGTTGTCGACGGATGATAAAACTAGGTGGATGAGTTGGGTAGGTGACAAGCCGATTAGATTTTGGAGGTTTGGATCCAGATCCGGCCTATTGGTGGGATTAAAAACGTAAACTGTTCATCCTGGCAGAGGTATGCGCTCTATCGAGTGACGTTCTAATCTTGCATATGTTTCTCTCCTTTTCCAGCTGGGATGTTCACAGCCTCCACTGGAGCGCATGCGGTCCTGTTTCGTGCTCCTTTGGGATATTCCTACAGTTGCACGAGTCAGGAACTCTTCTCCCTCGTCTCTAATGACCACTATAAGCTGGTTAAACTCAAGCTGTCAGAGAGCATGTTGCAGCCTTACACTACGGGTCAAGACTCCAATTTTGGTCCAAGTAAGCAGCAACGTCTCTTTATCAATAAGCTTTCTCTGTAAGCACGTTTTATTTAGTTAAACAACGATGATCAGTGGTGGATGGTCAAAAAGGAAAAAAAATCAATAACTAATTGTATCATTACGATACTGTGGGAAAAATAGGCACAATTTCGAGGACTGGAATTTCCTGGACTGGAAAATTGTCCTGGGCATCTGGGCCACGCATCAATGCTTTCATAAATCAAGATGCATCAGGTAACGTTAATTATTTTTCAAGACAGGCTTGAAAAATCACCAGAACGAAACGATCGATTACATTTTCGATAGTAAGTTACTTTCATCAAAATCTCATGTTTTCAATTTCAGTATTGGCCTAATAAGACTGCTGTTCTTGTACAGTATATCAAAGGGTCAAAGAGCAATCTCACCTCAAGGTGTAACCGTGGCATGGAGACCCCCTCACTCTTGACAGCATCATGGTGCCAAGTGATGAGCATTTGGGAAGTTAAGAACCAATCCTGTGAGCAAGTCACCACTTGCTCACAGGATGCAGAAAGTTCCATCTAAGCAGGCATGGGTATCGAAACCCACAACAATGACATGCCATAAACCTTTGCGCACTCCACCACCAAGCCACTAACCTTGAGGTGTGATCTCAAAACAAACTTGCAATCATTTTCTTTGCATTTTAGTTTCTTTAACCGTTTCATCGATTGAGGTCACGATGAAGCCGAAGCACAAAGCTTGTTGCTCTAACATCGCAAACAGGTCGACAGCCTCTCCTCTGGTCGATCTCTCTCTGCTCTCTCAGCCCTCCGAGCCTCCAAGATGCACGCGTTCTTCCACTAACTCTCTCCTGGTTAAACTTCCAAAATCTAGGCTGACTGCACATCTCAACTCTATTCCATTTCTTGCTTCTCCCATATGTGGAACTGCCTTTCAGAGTCTGTTATATCCCACTCTTCCCTCCAGGACTTCAAACAAGGCCATGTCATCCCCATCCTGACCCTGACTCATTTTTAACCCCCATTAACCCAAACTATCCCAACTCCCTTACTTTCAGGTTACTCTCCTCTTCTCCTGTTTGTTCATTCCCTTGCCCATGTCCAATTGTTGCCTCAATGTCAGTTCATTCATAATTTTTTTAACCCTTAGTCACCTCAATCTTCCATGAGCTTCCATCTGATACAGAAAAAGAAAAGGTGCATTTTCCTCTCAACAGTCATAACATAACATCATTTACTTTTAACATAGAACAATATATATTGTTCTGGCTTTGCCTTTTTGACCTTGTGTTATTGTCTCCACCGATGTACATAAGCATTGATCAGCCACGTAAAATGTTTACACGTGTCCCGAAAAACAAGTTTACTCGGTATTTACAAATGTTTCCACTCCGCATCATTTAGTGTATCGAACATTTTAACTTACTTGTGTAGCTTCGTAAACACCGAATGAAGAAGGCTCCAAGTGCATCTACGTGGAAATGGTTGGCGAAGAAATCTCCAATGCCCAAAGAAAGACGTTCAGCAATGAGGACAAAAATCTAAAAAAGAAGTTTATTAGGCGAGATAAAAATGGTTGCTGCTACATGGCAGGAATGGCAATGTAGAACATGGCTGGAACATGTATTCTCTATCTACATCTCTGCTTAACCCTAAACTAGTGTAGTAGATAGTAGAAAATCGTGCAAATTATGATACAAGCATCAAATTTGCATTCTGTTCTGCAGGCTTTCTGATCAAATCTTCCCGATTGGCCATTGAAAATCCAAATTTTGAAAAAAAAAAAAAAAAAAACTTCAAAAATATTTGAAGTCACAGCTGGCTAATTCTTGAAGCGCAAGTGACCATCCCAGACGAGAGAACCAAGGGAGATGCAGTCATCATTGATGGCTCAGCACTTATCAATGCCCTACCTCCACGCACTTCAAAGATATTTGATGACTATGCTAAAGAAGACATCATCCCAAGGTGGAATCCTATGGTGCCAGGTACGAGAGGGTGGACGTGGTGTTTGATGTGTACAAGAAGTCAAGTCTGAAGTCCGAGGCAAGGTCGAAAAGGGCAAGGAATCAGAAGAAGAGTGACAGAACCAGTAAGCACCCAAGTAACTGGAGAAGCTTTCTTCGAGATGACAGCAACAAGACTGAGCTGTTTCACTTCCCTGCGAAAAATGTGTGAAGCACAGACGACAAGCACAGTCATTGTCACAAAAAGAGAAGATGCCATTAGGCAACACAAGGAAGTCACTGGATGCTGTCTCCATGTTGTCATGAAGAAGCTGACTCGAATATTTGTACACGCCAGGGATGCAACGACGGATGGTAGCAAGTCCTTTATCATTAAGGCTAATGACACGGACGTACTAGTCATAGCAATATCTGTACTGCCATCCTTACAGGAACTAGGTCTTGAGAACATGTGGATTGCCTTTGGCCAAGGAGCCAAGGCACGATGGATTCCAGTCCATTAGTGTTTCTGCAATAGGGCCTGAGAAAGCTAGAGGATCCCATACTTCCATGCGTTCACTGGATGTGACGTCGTGTCTGCCTTCCCGGTTAAAGGGAAGAAAAACGCAGCAGACTTGGAACGTCTTTGATGATGTTTCTGAAACATTCACCAATCTCAACCAGCATCCAACATTGATTCGTAATCTTGACTTTTTTGAAGTTGTTTTTTTTCTTCAAATTTTTCAAAATTTGGATTTTCAAATG